>CAJNDT010006222.1:345000-350437 GCA_905221615.1 Symbiodinium sp. CCMP2592
CACTGGCTACCACGCATGTCCTGGCAGCGGTGTTGTAGCCATACTCATTATCCTCATTAGCCAAGCTTTCTGCATGCTGCATGCTAGCACGGTGCTGGCAGGCTGACTGGAGTGGAGCTTGCATATGCATGGTCAATGCATGGTGCAGCCACATGACATAGTATCTGATCACAGCCACATACACATGCAGTCCGCACTTGGAGTTTTACTGTGTTGAGTTCAGAGCAGCTCCCAGTTTCCAGGCAACGCAAGTCAGCAAAACAACTAACCGGCCGGCATCACTCATGAGCAAAGGCTTCCAGCACACAACGGTGCGTCATCACTGGAACTACTGGAACTACCATCTGGTCCATCTGCGCGGTGCACTTCCAAGTCTTCTGAGTGCTCAGACGTCGTCTCATTCTCCTGGACCTCATCGATCTCTGTCGCACAGTCATGACTGCAACCAGCCTCGCCGTTACCAGTGCTATCCCTGCTGCCGTGATCGTGCTCCAAGACAACGTCGGAGTCGGAGTCTGAGGTCAAGTCTATGGCGTCAGCAGGTGCTGCCGTCAGGCACGGCCAGGTTTGATGCTCACCGTTGTGAGCACCATCATCGTTGGCGTCAAGGACAGCTTTAGGCGACGGCAACGTCGAGACTGTCGGGGCTGGGGTGGCACGCATCTGCACATGTATGTGCTTAGTGATGTGCTTGTGCTTGTGCCTATAGGCGGCGTGACTGTGGTAGTGATTGTGAGTGGTGGTGCACCAGTGGTTGTGCGTGTGATACTGCACATGTATCTGCGAGCCTGGCAAAACTGGACCCACTCTGTCCAGCGTCGTGGGCACGCTGGGTGGCCCAACCCCTGCTGCAACGTCTGGCTCGTGTGGACCGACCGACACTTCAGAATACGAATCATCCGAATCCGAATCATCATGCTCTACCTCCATCTCGGACCCGGAAGGGTCGGACGGAGAGACGGTCGGGACAGCATCGGCAGCCGCGTCGCCAGCCACGGCCACGTCACTGGTGTCCATAGGCACGGCATCATCAGGCGCATGACCTTCTGACATTCTTCCCGATGCCTAGTTACGGCACTGCACTCATGACAACCAGCATGTTGTTCCTGCGCCCGTGCTTGCTGTTCCAACGTTCTGTTGTTGTTAACCAGCAATTGTGTTCATTGCGGCTACGACGTTAAGCTTTTGTGAGTGCACAGCAAAACCACTGAAACTGAGGCCTAGCCTGGCAGGCAACTCAACACAGCATCATGCAGCATGTGGCGAGCCTCTGAGAATAGGAAATGCAGGCAACGCAGGCATGCACGACTCCACGATGTCATGGTCCATGACTCCCATGATGACATGTCTGTGAGACAGCCGTGTCCGAGAGCAGTCATGTGACATGTGCAGTCATGAGCAGTCGTGTGGCGACGTGTGGGGTGCATGCAACATGGCTCTTTCAACCAGCCAGGCCTTCTTGTTCTTTCCTGCTGGCGCTGCAAGGCAGCGGATTGCATTCCTGGCATGGGGCAGGACAGGATGCAGTGTCAGAATGCACATGCATTGCGCGATTAACGGTGACTGCCATTGCTCGCGGCACGGTCTGGTATTTCTGGTGCACACATCAAGCCGTCCGAGTCCACTTCTAAAGAGCGCCCCAGGAGAGCCCCAGCACACACCTCATTTATGCGGCTGAGGCTGATGCTCGACGTTCGCTCTTCGGGAGATTGACGGGCTGCGGAGGAGGAGGTCCATAAGGTGGTTCCTTCTGAACACGCTCGGGACTCTCATCTGTGCTCAGCCCTTCCTGCAGACGGTGTACCATGAGCACGATGCCGCTGTCCGACGAGGCTGGCGACGATCCCCTGTACTTGGATGACAGAGATCGCGGTTCACTTGAGGAACTTGAGGCCCTGATAAGCTCGTGGCGTGCACTTGGCTTGGACATGCTCGGGCGCTTGGAGATCGACTTGACTGGGGCCGCCTTGGCCTTGGCTGTCGAGGGACGTTTGACGGCTCTTGACGTAGTAGAGCAGACTGCAGGTCTCTTGTTGACTTGCAGCGCCATGCCCGAACTGCCAGCAATTGGCAAGCAGTGAGGAAAGGCTGAGGAGGCTGAGGAAAGGTGTTTGACTCTCGCGGCTGCACTCCTCCATGCGCACTGTCAGACTGTCATTGAACTGTGTGAACACACAAAGTATGAGAAGTACACACGTGCATTGCATCATGAACTCGGGCACTCATAGGCTCAGAGGCTGTGGGGCTATGGGCACATGGCACATGATGCTGGCACATGGATAATTTCTCAGGTTCTTATGATTTAAGATTCATGATCATGCCAAAGCAGGACTCCACTCATTGCAGACGACACGGCAGGCCTCGAATCCCGATGGTGACACCGACGAAGCCGACGTGTAGCCATCAGCGAGTTCCAACCTGGGCCAACAGCTGGTGACGACGTTGGTGCAACACAAGCAATGCTGGCAGCGCACTGCCTGTGCAACTCATGACAGGACACATGACTGTAGGCATGCAGGCAGGCAGGCAGGCTGTCTCAACGATGTCGAGGTCGAGCTGAGCAAAAGCTTGCTTTTTATCGCGTGCACTATGCGGGCGTGGCCGGCGCCCAAGAGTGCAATCCTCGGGGCGGTCCACAGCAGCCCGCCATTACGACGATTATGCCAGCCAAAGCCTGACATATTGGCCATGGGCCCATGGGCCCATGGGCCATGTAAGCACAGCAACTCAGACTCAGACTGACATGAAATGGTGACATGACATGTGACATGAGCTGATCAACCTTAGGCGAGATAGAGGCAGTGCCAGCAAGGGGCAGTCTGGTCAGTCCACATCAGCTGAAGGTTTCTGCTTGCGGCCCTGGCGGCGCCTCTTTTGACGATCCTTCCACTGAAGAGGAGGACTGGGACATGGCCCAGACATGCAGCATGCAGAGAGACAGAGAGAGGCAGTGCGCAGCACTACGGCATGGCTCGTGACTTATGCCTAACTTATGCCAGAACTTATGCCACATGTCAAATGACTCATGAAGCAGTGAAGCAGTGCCAAGTTTGCACGGCACGTCAACCCATCAGCCCATCATGTGTGTCCCATGGTCATGTGTCCTTGTCCTGCTGACGTGGGTCGCGTGGCTCGTCAGCCGCGGCCGTGGCCGCGGCCGTGGCTGCGGCCTCATCATCAATAGGATCCATCGTGACCTGGCTCCCATTGCCACCGTTGCCACCCTTTGCATCCTGCTCCTGGTAGTCAGCCAACAGAACAAACAAGGCGCACCACGGCCCGACACCACTGACACCACGGCCCCACTGCTGTCAAACGCCGATACAATCATGTTCAATAATGTTCTCATGGAGCAAGCACCAGCACCGCACACGTGGCAGAAACTTGCGACTCAATACCTCTAACGACTCAGCCGCTGCAGTACTAACACATGCAGTCACATGCACTGTGACATGAGCAGACATGCACACGCAGTAGCTCGCACTTGTGACTGTGACTCCTTTCATGTAACCATGTCAATTATCATGCGGCGCTGTCCTCGTCAGACTTTCCGAGTCCATCGTACATCTGTTCCAGAGCCCGTGTCTGCGGCGTCGCAGAAGAGGCAGAGCGGCTACTTGAAGAGCTGTCCGAGGATTCCGAGTCCGAAGATGGTGAGGTCGTCTTGGACTTCCTGGAGCTTTTGCCCTTGGGGCGCTTCTTCCGCTTTGCATCCTCCTCATCATCCTGGCAGACAACAGAGATCGAGACACAACAGACCGTTCAACAGACCAGAGGCACGTGCGGCCGAACTCGGCAGAACCACTCACTTTGCGGCTCCAAAGGGGCCTTCGCGGCCTTCGCCTTCGAGCCCCTCGAGCTCCGCTTTTTGGGCGATGCTGCCTGGAAACACTGGAGACGTGACATCAGACATCAGACATGGGAACAGGCAGCTCCACACGCCCCATCCCACGGCATGTTGGGGGCCTTCTTCGCCGGCTTGGCAACAGCCGCCTTTGCCGCCTTTGCCTTGGCCGGCGTCCCAGGCTCCTGCTCATGCTTCACTTGGCTGCGACTGAGGAACACTTGGTGACTTGGATCAAGCAGGCACCACCTGCCGTAACTGCGTAACGTAACCAGATTTAAAAAGGCTTGTGTTGCATAGAACAACAGAGACACCGCAGCATCTGCTTGGCTTACATACTTCCTGTCCTTGGCTGCGGCGCGCGGCTTGGATCCATGCCCACGCCCACGCCCACGCTCCTCCTGCAAAGAACCACAGAAAGTCAGTAAGGCAACTGGCCATGACTCTCATCACGGGAGGGGAGGAAAGGGTGAGGCGGCGACTGCTCATGCTCACGTGGCGCACATGCACTGCACAGATCGCATGTCTCATGATTAGTAGCTATCATAGCTATCTCATAATCATGAATCATGGCAGATGGCAATCTTCGTCATGTTGATGTGTCGCGTCATGTTGCATCAATGCACACAGACTGACAGACCATCACGTGAGCATCCCTTGCATGTGTCTCAAACTCTACATGAATCAGGCCTTCTTGTTCTTGTCTGCTTCAGCCGCCGACGCCGACGCTTGGCCCGCTTGGGTCCTTATCTCACTTTTCTGCCGCAGCTCCTGAGCATGTGCAGATTATGTGACTGCAAGCAATGTGCAAGCCGCCCTACTGTTTACCGGCTGACCCTCGCCTCAGCGAACGTGTGTGCAGATTTCTCCGTCGACGGAGACTTCTTCTCGTCCTGCGACAAGCTGTGACCCAGACTGTGATTAGACAAGCGCGCCTCAGCGATTGTGCCCTCCTTGGGCGCAGCTTTCTCCGGTTTCTCCGCCGCCTTCGACTTTTTCTCGTCCTGCGACAAGCAGCTGTGACTGTGATTAGAGAAGTGTGAAGTGTGCCTGAGCGAACGTGCCCTCCTTGGGCGCAGCCGCTTTCTCCGGTTTCTCGGCCGACTTCGACTTCTTCTCGTCCTGCGACAAGCTGTGACTGTGATTAGAGAAGTGTGCCTGAGCGAACGTGCCCTCCTTGGGCTCTTTCTCCGGTTTCTCGGCCGACTTCGACTCCTTCTCGTCCTGCGACAAGCTGTGACTGTGATTAGACAAGCGCGCCTCAGTGAACGTGCCCTCCTTGCGTGGAGCCTTCTTCGGTTTCTCCGCCGACTTTGACTTCTCGTCCTGCGACAAGATGTGACTGTGATTAGACAAGCGCCCCTCAGCGAACGTGCCCGGTCCTTGGGCGGAGCTTTCTCCGCCGCCGGCTTCTTCTCGTCCTGCGACAAGCTGTGACTCTGATTGAACAAGCTAAACAGACGGCATGACGGCCTTGCCAAGCCACTCACGCGGCCCACGCTCTGGCTCCGGCTGCGACTGCTGAGCCTGAGAAGCAGCGCGGTTTAGTTTATGTTAAGCTATAGCAGATGCAGATCTCCTACTCTTGTTGAC
>CAJNDT010006223.1:0-350256 GCA_905221615.1 Symbiodinium sp. CCMP2592
GGGTAAACGGTTGAAATCATGATTTCTGTAACCCCTTGAAAACCGAAAGCGCCCCAATAAACCCTTCTGGAGTTCCAGTACTGGTTCCCCAGGTAGTGCCCCAAGAACCCTGATCGTTCTCTCCTAGATCACAAGTGCCCCCATTATTCTAAATCTGTAGAGCCAGAAGAGCCCCCATTATTCTAAATCTGTAGAGCCAGAAGAGTATCCCGAATCGCCAAAATGCTAGGAAACATCAGTAACTAAGATGCACACCAGGACGATCTGAACCCTAAACCCCTAAACCCGTACCAAGGGGGTTGGTTGAGTAGGGTCCACTCCAACAACCACAGTCTCCTTCTGGTATAGGAATTCCCGCTGCTTCACAGATGGATGGAAAAGAGCCCCCCCCCCCCCCCCCCCCGAAAAAAAAAAAGCCCTAAACCCTAAACCCTAGTTTCAGGGTGGGAAACCTTGGAGGCACCTTAGAGCCCCGAAGCTCCGAGCCAGATTCCTTAAGCAAAAGTCGAGCCTGGGTTCGTCATCTTTCCGAAGCTTCCTACTTGGAGGTTCATGGCTGGTTGTAAGTGGGGCTTTAAGTAAGGTAACTATACTTATAACCCATATTAAGGGACTTTGACCCCACTTATAACTACCCATGAACCTCCAAGTCGGCCCTAAACCCTATACCCTTATAGAATGCCTATAGATCCCATTATAGGGGCCCTTAAAGGAACCCTTATGACTACCCCTGAACCTCCAAGTAGCCCCTAGGCGACGTCTCTGCGAGCTGGGCTGCCAGCTCCTGGCCCGCGCTGCGCGGCACCACGTGGAGAACGCGGGGCTCCCCACGGGGTTACAAGAAAGCCTTAGGTGTTTCTGTTTTTGTATCTGCATGTCTAGGTATAGGTAGTTACAGTATATGTAGGTGTATATGTCCATATATACATGTATGTATATAATACATATATAGATATATAGTTTTGTGTGCCTGTGTGTATGTACGTGCATGTTTGTGTATATGCGAATGTTTTCGTGTACGTACGTGTACATAAAACGTGAAAGCACGGCTTTATTTTACGGCTTGTGCAGGTTTGCTTAGATATTTTGGGTTCCCAGCCTTCTACCTGATTCTACCTTGTTCCTGTACGGTGTTCCGAGGGTTTGACTCGGGTTGTGCTTCCGGGTTTCATGGGCTCTTCAGGATACTTATGAGACCTTTGTCGGATCTAGGGGGTTACCTTCATTTGGTAGGAGCCTGAGGATTTAGGGTTCAGAGGTTCAGGGCTTGTAGGTTCGGGGCTTTAGACTCAGAGTACTCCCGCCTGAACACATCGTAGCCAGAAGATTCTGACTGGCGGGTCGAGGCTAAGACTGGCATCCATTCCCCTACAGCAGTGCGTATAGTTTGTCGTCTAAGTATGGAGAGTTGGGCTGAACGGGTTTCCCCAAATCTGAACCCTCAATCCTTAGAAACGAATCTCAAATCCTAGAACAGCGTTGGGGTTTAGTAACTATTGATTGGGAGCATAGTGGAGCTTCCGTCCTGAGACTTCCGTAACGAGGCGGCTGCCTTTGTGGGCGCCGGTGCGGCGCAGCTGGTCTGCGAGATGCTAGACAGGCAAAGCTTGGAGGTTTTTTTTCCATTTAACTAGGAGTGAGTTTAGGGGTTTGGGGTTTGTGGGAGGGCCGTGGGACTAAAGTGGCTTCAAGGTTAGAGTAGAGATATCTAAGTCCTGTAAAGATGGGTGGGGTGGGATGCTGTAACTTAGGATACCTTGTGGGATTCCCAGAATCATTATCCTGTACTTCTGAGCATACGAATCCCCCTGAATGCTAAACCTGGTTTCGATGGACCGGCGCAATCTGTCATGCGGTTTCATACCAGCATCGGCATAGGCGGCCCTGATAGTGATAAAGGACGACTTGATTTGCTAGCTAGCTAGCAGCTGGCTATCTACATCAGATTGTATGATGTGTATCTAGATTCTATATCGCCCCTTTCAACGCTCATTGTCACATTGTGCAACAGTTTTGGCCCATGATCTGGTTAGATGAGCGAATACCCCAAAAGCCAAACCCCTAAACCTTCGTTTAGGCTTCTGGATCCCTAAACCCCAAGCTCGCTGCCTAGACAGCGACTCTTTCAGCCGGCAGGCACTACGGTGTGAAGGAGCTGCAGAGGTGTGGGTGGCGGCCTTGGCTGAGCTGTGGCTGCAGGGCGGTTTTCGGATGCAGCGTGTTCTTCTGAGTTAAGGATTCCGGGTTGTCGGGTCTCCGTGTTTCGTTTTCTGTGTTTCAAGTTCGAAACCCTAAGACCCTAAGTCCGAAAGCTCAGCGTAGAGCTCCGGAGCCGCACGCCGAGGTCGCATTTCCGGGATGGCTACCCGTGTAAACGAGCCTGAGTTCAAGGGGGCAACAGGATGTTTCAACTTGTCGTCGACTGTTTCCCGGGCTCTGGTAGTAGGATGTAGTGAACTCAAGAACTAGCGATGCTGCTGCTCCTTTGCAATGCCCGTACAGTTAGATATCATGTTTGGGGCCTTGATCTCTGTTGGGTTCTGCAATGGGGGGATGGAGACGTCTAAGAGCTAAGGCAGCTAAGGTTCAGGGTTCGGAGTGATGGCTTTAGGGCAAGAGCTTCAGGGCTTTGGGGTTGAAGGCTCGATTTGAAGATTTAAGGATCGAGGTCTTGTGCTTTAGGGTCGAACGGTCTGGGATTCGAGGCTTGCCGTCCTGCTCCGCTGAGGCTACAAGCTTTGGCCATCTTAGCTCATTACGGTGGTCGGCGGCCGAGTTTGCCTGAAGTATCCTGACGTCATCGTGTGTGGCATCATGAAAATAAGTAGGATAGGACCCAGCTGCTGCTGCAGAATCGGCTTTTGCAGGTTGTGGTTCAGGTCTCAGGGTCGTCATTTAATAATTACCTATACGATTTTGGGCGTTCCTTATTATAACTACTAGTTTAATCGGCCCCCAAAACCCCATTTTTGTTATTAAGGCCCCAATATTGCCCAGCACTACCTGGAGACTCCCCCAGTGCTTGAGTCCTCAAACCCAGTTTCGGCTCGACTGCCGATCCGTAGCGCGCACCTCGTTCCTTCCTGACCCCAAGCGTCCTAGGTACTGTTATGGGGGATACTTCCCCAAATCATACTAGTAATTCCTACTATGGAAACCATACATTCTACTATATAGGTACTCTTTGCACCCTTTTGGTGAGGCCTTACAGGGCTTGGGTTTACGGCTTACAAGCTACACGACCTCAGCTTATGATTCATGCCGAAACCGCATGCCTAAACCAGACGTTACGTTCTGAACCCGCAACAACGAGCAAATGCTGGCTTGACTCCCAGTATTCGTGCTAGTTCCAAGAATTGTAAAGCTTCTCGTCAGCGTGAGAACACCTCTAAACCCTAAATCCTATACTAAAGAAAAATTAAGAAACTATGAAGTGGTAGCTCCAGCTGATGAGAGTCGGCACCTCGCTGGCTTTCCCCGTGCGCGATGTTCTGCTGCCGACGGAGGTCAGAGTTAGCTTGGGGTTTAGGGTTCGGGTTTCGGGTTTGGGTTTAGGGTTTGGGGTTTAGGGCCGTGTTAGTGTTGTTTCTTGATCATCCGCATCAGGGCGGTCGGATAAACATTGAAGCTTCCTATAGTCTCCATTGTAGTTCCTTTTTGGGGTTACCTTTTAGGATCCTTAATATAGTATTGCTTAAACCAAAAAAGTAAACACAATGGCACTTTTTTCAAGAAAGAAAAAAGGAACAAAAAAAGAAAAACAAAAAAAAGGAACTACAATGGAGACTATAGGTTTGTTCTTTCTCTCCTCACCAAGCCTTCAGCCCAACTCCTGAAAGTCCCAGACCCCTGGGAGGATCCAAAAAGTAGATCCCTTAATGGGGGGTTCCTATAAAGTACCCTTAGTAGTATGGGGCCCCAAATTAGGGGATTTACTTTCTAGATCCTCCCGCGGGTCTGGGGTTTGCATAGAGCAGAGACGAGCGTCTGTGTATGGCCTTGCTGCAGCTATTGCCTTCCAAATTGGCGTTTCCGTATGCCGCCCTAAAACACCAGGCCAAGAAAAGCAACAATCACAGACGCAGCTTCTGTAGGGATGTAGTTTAGTAAGTTCATGCAGAGGGATGGAGGGGCAGAGAGCGAGAGAGAGAGAGAGAGAGAGGACGACCTGGGGACAGTCCCCACTTCGATGAATCGAGATTTCGGGGGATGAGGGACTTTTGTGGTTTACATGGCTATCCTGTTTCTGCCTGCAGGGTCTTGTCGCGACATCCTCGATTCCACAAAGTATGTCAGAGTTCAGACCTTGCTCTCGTTTGTGGCTCGGGGGAGGGGCAGGATACTTGCCTACACATGGTTTGACCTATAGGCCTCTTAGATACAGCTGTGCCCTTGTTTCTTACAATGCTGCCCCTCCTACAAGGTGCCTAAATTTACATGTGCAATGAGTTCTACGTACGAAACCGAGATCAGCTGGTCCGGGGGAAAACAATTTCCAAGTGAGCCTGCATTGTTGCTTTCAGAAAGTGGACCCCGCGATCTCGCACGATGAAGTAGGTCAAGTAGGAGGCAGGATGGGCAGAGTACTTTCCTACACATGTTTCGACCTGTAGGCCATCATATAACGCTGTGTCCTTGTTTCATACTACAATGCCCTTCCGACACAAAGTTCCGTCTTGTATGCTACAAGCATCCTACTTGTGAAGACGAGATCAAGTGGTCCAACGGGGGAGCATACTGTTACTGGTAACACGTGAATGTATAGTGGTGTTTTTTGTTGTACTACAAACCCCGATGGACTCCGATCTCCACATTTCCCTTGCTTCAAAAACCCCATGAAAGTGATGCCAAGGAAAACTAGTGATTTTGCGATCCTGGGTGTTCTTTTGCTTGCAAATATCCATAATGGCATCATGGGGGAGACTGCAGACTTTTGGATACAACCATCCTCCCGAGGTCACCCTTTGTACCCCCTATATAATGATACGACCCTCAATCTTGACTATAGGGGGAATACAAAGGAATGACTATGCACGTGTCAACGTGAGAGTCAAATGGAACACAGTTAACGTTATCGTATTATATATGGCTTTAGCCGAAACTGTGTTCGTGACTCATTCTTCACCCCTCAAAACACCCGTTAAAACAGCGGGGGGGCCATTGGCCCGAGGGCGTTGACCCGCCCTCATGCCCGGGAGAGAGAGAGAGAGAGAGAGAGAGAGGACGACCATGGAAACGAGGGAGCAAGCGAGGGAAAGAAATGATATGAATATGAAGCCCTAGATTTAATCAAGAGCCCGATGCCCATGAACGGCCCACAGAAATGGCTTGAGCACTCGATGTCGGTCCAGGGAAGAATACCCGAAAGCTCCCGAAATGCTAAACCACAAACTCTCAGCACTACAGTGCAACATTGTGTCCCCGGCCGGCTCAACTGGAAGCCGCAAGCAATGCTGAAACTCAGAAGCTTCACCCCTGGCCCCAAAGGACGGAAGCCCTCTCTTGAAGGCTGGACTCCTAGATTCCAAAAGCGTTTGGAGGAGCCCGGTCGATCTGACGCAGCGGCTGGCGCCGGCTCATCCCGCCGAGGTACTGGACCCAAACGCCATTATCATTATTAGTGTCATTACTGTTATTGTTATTCGTTATTGTAGGATACTCGATAATACTGTATTAAAACATATACCCATACTATCACGAAATCGATAAGCTTGAGCGCGGGCTCCAGCTCGCGAAGGTCCGGAACTCGGAAGGCGTGAACCAACCAAGAGCCATCTTCGAAAGAGCACGCATGAAAGGTCAGGGGACTTGTCAGATCCACGGCCCTACTTGCAGGTTCATGAATAGTTACAAGTGGGGTTATTTCTAGTATAATAACTACAATTACAACCCATGCTAGGGGACGTGTAGCCCCATTACAACCCAGAACCTCCAAGTAGAGGCCCTCAACCGCGAACCCTCGATTTCCCTGAAACGCCCGGCATTGAACACAACCCCGGGGCAGAGAGAGAGCGCTGAAATCTCGGACCCCGGACCCTGGGAATCCTGGGAGCAGAGCGCATGCATGGGTGCCTGCCCACATTGTGACACACCTCTCATACGATGATGATGACACCCAAAAGCGGTTATAAAAAGACTAACCCAAGTGCAAATAGCAGTAACAGGAGTAGTAATATGAAAATAAGAATAACGATATGAGTAATAAACATAACAAGAGAAAGGAGTTTATTAATATCAATATTGATAGTGCAAATCATGACCATAAGAATGATAGTAGTACTACTACTCGTAACAATTAACAACAATGATAGTAGTGAGGCTAATCGTAATAGTCATAATAGCAGCAACAATAACAACCCTCGGAAGCCCGAAAGCCTGGAGGAGCAGGCTGCAGCGCCCGCGACTCGTGCGGCCAGGTCAACAGAGGGCAGGAGCCCTGCTTAAACGATCTGCTTGATCATTCCGTATCATATATACTTATATATAGAGAGAGAGAGAGAGAGAGAGAGAGAGAGAGAGAGAGAGAGAGAGAGAGCGAGAGAGAGAGAGAGTGAGTGAGTGAGTGAGTGAGTGAGTGAGTGAGTCAGGGAGAGTGAGTGAGTGAGTCAGTGAGTGAGTGAGTCAGAGAGAGTGAGTGAGTGAGTGAGTGAGTGAGTGAGTCAAAGAGAGTGAGTGAGTGAGTGAATGAGTGAGTGAGTGAGTGAGTGAGTCAGAGAGAGTGAGTGAGTGAGTGAGTGAGTGAGTGAGTGTGTGTGTACATGCATTGTATATACATAGATGCACATACATATGTGCACACACTGAGGTTGTGGCTATGGTCTGCAGCAGCCACATACCGTGAAGATTAGGATTCCGAAACCATTCCGCAGCTTGAAGACGGTTCACTTCGCGAAGCAAGGGCATGCTTTTGGTTTGGGGTTTGGGATCCGGGGTATTAACCCGATCCCGCCTATCCCCGAAAGGAAGCAATAATAGCATCCTCTTAATTATAACGGTCTATCAAGAGCAGCCCGAGGTTGAAGAAACTTCCATATCCGACATCCTGAACCATGGTAAGCTGCGCAGGATATGCCCGATCACGGGGCTCGAAGGCTGCGCAGATGAAGAGTTCGGCCATGATTCTGAGGTTTCTTAAGATGACGGATGCTTTTTCGACCGGTTGGTTTTAGAGTCCTTGTTTTTGAGGGTTCTCGTTGTTTGGTGTGTGTGTACTGTATATGGGTGTCACCGATTTTCTGCAATTGCTCTGCAAGCCCAAAGTTCGGCTCAAGATGTCTTCTGGGTCGAGTGTTCTGTCTATGTACTCGGTTTCCTGCAGGTCACTCCACATATGTTCAAAGATCTTTTTGATTCAGGCTTTGCAGTTTGTTGAGTTTGAGGCAACCTAGGCCTTTTTTCGGTGCACAACCACCTTTTGGGAATCCGGGTTTCAGGCTCTACTCCTGCAAGGGCCATTCTGGGACGTGCTCTTTCTGGGCTTACTGGATTGTTTAGGCTTCGGGTGGCATTGCGGGGGGATGTGCGACTTATCCGCAAGCCCTAAAGTCTAGCCCCATGCCCTCAGTGACCCTACACCCTAATCGTACACCCTGAATGGAAGTGATAATCCAATCTAGAGCGCCAGGTCCAACTGAAGGCCCATGGGATATGAACGCTGAGCCCTCAAGAATTGGGTCTGCGATCCCAGCTTCGAGATTTCAGATTTCATCGCTTTCAAGAAGGATCGCTATTGTTGTAATCCACCCCAACTTAAACCCCAGAAACACCCGGAAAGTCGACTCTGGCCACATGCGCCATGGGAGTTTCCGAAAATTAGCGATACCTTACTTGGGGGTCCTTATAATATGGATCCTACTATTCAGGGTACTACAGCAGGGTCCCCTACTTTCGGAACCCCCCCCCATGACTCGGATTCAGGCATCTGCCCCATGGCCAGAAAGCCGGTGTTGGGCGAGGGTGAGAAGCCCCCAGAGCTCAAGGCGGAGCAGGGTTTAGTATGGGATAAGAGGGTTCCTTTAAAGGGATCCTTTTAGGGGTCTATAAAGGGATCTAATTCTTAAGGTCGCTGGTTTGGGGGTTCTGGTGTGGTAGTTTGGGAGGGTTCTAGGTTTAGGGCGTTGAGGGCGTGGGGCCATCATCGGCCTAGGTTACGGGCTTGTTTATGGGCGGTACTACGGTGCATTTGTTGCGGCTTGATCCTTAAGCCTTCTGTCCGGGGGTGATGCTGCTTTCTGACCGGACTCTGGCCTGGTCTCATTCACTTCACTCCACTTTTGTTTGATCCTTTGTTTTTCGGGGCCTTTGGGGGTTTGGGTTGATGGTTGATAAATTCGGGGAGTCGGCTGCAAGGTTGCCAAGTCCGAGATGTCCGGGGCATTCTCCGGTGCTTTTCGCGGGGTTTGGGACTATATACACCCGAAACCTTTTTCAGTAAAATCGAGGTCTGCATTTTTAGTGATGATTGTGATTAATGAGCTCACCCTTATACTCACCGCAAAAAGCATGTGCCCTCAAACCTTCTCACATGCTTGCAAGCAAAGCATTGACAACAACATGGGGTCGTGCCGATCCTTGTAGACGGGGCTGCCATGATGCTACGCTGTAGTTTTGTTTGTCGACGCTCCCTCCATTCATCCCGGAACCGTCTGAGAAAAACACTCCAGGTGCTCATGTTCATCATGTGGGAGGCACCAGCAGCACCGTTTTGGCGCATGTGTCTGTATACATGTCAGTGTGCTGCAGAACAGTGCTGCGTGCCCACAGTTCGATTCAAACACTACATGACTACGACTACGACATCGACGACTACTATTCCTGCTGCTACTTCTACTACCATTACTACTGCTACTGCTACTGCTACTGCTACTGCTACTGCTGCTGCTACTGCTACTGCTACTGCTACTACTACTACTACTACTACTACTACTACTACTACTACTACTACTACTGCTCCTACTCCTACTACTCCTACTACTCCTACTACTCCTACGACTCCGACTCCTACTACTCCTACTACTCCTACTACTCCTACTACTCCTACTACTCCTACTACTCCTACTACTCCTACTACTCCTACTACTCCTACTAATCCTACTACTCCTACTACTCCTACTACTCCTACTACTCCTACTACTCCTACTACTCCTACTACTCCTACTACTCCTACTACTCCTACTACTCCTACTACTCCTACTACTCCTACTACTCCTACTCCTACTCCTACTCCTACTCCTACTCTACTCTCCTACTGCTCCTGCTCCTGCTACTACTACCGCGGCGATTACTTCTGCTCCTGCTCCTACTCCTACTTTTACTTCTGCTTCTACTTGTACCTCTACGTCTGCTTCTACTTTACTGTGACTGCTACTTGTGCTTCTGCGTCTGCTTCTGCTTCTTGCAGTTAGACGTCTACTTCGACTTCCACGTCTACTTCCACTATCACTTCCACTTCTACTTCTAGTAGCTGGCAGTCACATCGGAGAATGTTGATAGTCGACGAATATGCATCCGATTTTCCTGTAGTATCTAAGAGCCGAACAAATTATCGGAAGCATACTCGCGAGTATTGTCGGCATCATCGCCACAGTGACAACATTAGCAGTTGTTTCTTCTTTTGCTCTTCTTTGGCTTCCCGACGGCAGGAGGCTGAGTCGAAAGTAAGCGCCCTCGCCTCAGTGAGACAGAGGCCACCAGGCCCCACGTTTGTTCGTGCCGAAGTTTTTGGGCATCTACTTGAGCGGGCATCTGTGGCAAAAGGACATTGTAGATTTTATGGTTATGCTTTGCCTTGGGCCAGGTGTTCTTCGACCTGCAACCTAGAGCCCGAAACTTTAAGGCAATGCCAGTTCTCATCATCGCCATCATCATGCGAAATGGTGGTGCTAGCCGTAGCAGTAGCAGCAGCCTTCGTCGCTGCCGTTGCCATCGTCTTCCTTCCTCTTCTTCGCATGGTCTTGATCTCTTAATTAGCTCAGGTTTTCTTGGGTCCCAGGTTCTTCAAACTGCGGTGCAGTTTGATGTCCCGGTTTTCAGCCGTTTGTCTGGGGACGAGCTTTTCAAAGAGCAAATCCCGAGGAACTGCAAATCCGAAGTCCAAGTTCCGATCCCGAAAGCCCTGTCCCGGCGTCCGAACCGCCCACAAACCTCGGCTACATCCGTAGCTTCAGTCACAAACCCGAGATGCTGCGTGGTTGAGTTGGTTACGAATAGCATCGCCTTCACTAGCCACTCGAAGCCGACGAAGGATCGCCGGCCTCAAAAACGTTCAGAAGCTCTGTATGCTCCCTCCAGGCCCAAGGCCCTACGCGCTCGTAAACCGTACACCCTCTAAGCCCCAAAACCCTAAACCTTATGAGCCCTAAGTTGGGCCTAAATCGATGTCAGTCCAGGTGGGTGTGTACCCGCATCACAGCGCTTTGGCTACATGGAGTTGTTTGATGGATCCCGAAGTTCCGAGGATTGATCTTGCGGAACGGTTCCATAGCTCTGGATGCAGGGGCGTTAGCAATGAGACCACGGTTTTGGGGTAGTTAATAGCATCTCAGAATCAGGAATTCCTGGTGGCGAACAGTTTTAGTACGCAATCTTGAACGCCAAGCCGTCCTGTATCCTGATTAGACTCAGCAGCCCAGACTCTCATCATAAGCCGAAACCCGACACGAAAACGTCCACGGTTCGGTTGAACCTTTACGGTAGAGTGCTCAGGCAAACTTCGAGCTAGTGGCACTAAGGGCACTGATTCGAATGAGCAGCGAAGACGGCTCATGGCCACATGCCGATCGCGTTACCCGAAGTGTGGAGTCATATAAGGCTTGGTGTCGAGGGCTTAGAGTTTTCCTAAAGCGGAAACCCCAAAAGCCCGAAGCTCCGCTGCTTTAGGCAGCGATTGGGAGGCTCTCGAGCTTCCTGACACCGCCAGCAAAGCCGAAATAAAGGCGCCCGATGCCGGTGATTCGAAGCTTCGAAGGATTACAATTTCAAAGTCCAAAGACAGCTTGCGTGGTTCGTCTGCGCAACACAACTCAATGGTATTACCGGTGGCGCTCTTCGAGAAGATGTCGGCAGTTGTCTGCAGCGTTACAGGTCTGGTCCAGAGCTGTGCACCGCAAGACAAACCCGCTTCTGTAATTACATACACGCTTTTCTACTTGCCCACCCTGCCCGCATCCCAAGCCAAATCTTAGTTCCCTTCCCCCTGACCCCTGACCTCCCATTCCAAACTATAACGTAAACATCGCAACCCCCGAGTCCCGATCCAAGCCGTAATTTGAGTTCACAGGCACAATATCGGAAGCTGTCCATTCGCTACCATCCCGACAAGTGCAAGGAGGACGCTTACACCCCCTCACATGCCGTCGACTGTGTCGGGGGTTGTATACTTCGTGTTCAAAGGAGCGGAAACTGTTTTGATTTTTATTGCTCCGGGCATAGCCAAAGTTACAAGAGCCAGGACCCCTTGATTGTGAATCATAGCACTATGGGTTCAACTTGCGACTTACGAATCACGTTTTTGCCTCACACTGCACAGCTTGACTGAATCGGCACTCTTTGGTCGAGAGTCTATAGGGTTTAGGTCTAGGTTTTAGCAGTACTTGTAATGACATTGCAACACAGGAGCTGCTGTGTTCCGAGAGCGCAGCAGACTCCTTGAGTCGTGCCATATCGACCCCGTCTTCGTGTAAATCTAGAACAAGTCAGAACATCCCACGAAGGCTTCGTAGACGGATTTTCGGTTTGGGGAGCAGGGTTTGTCGGGTCGGGGGGGCTTTACCGTTTCAGCATCTTGGGTTCACAGATTTACGGTTGCGCCGGGGGCAGGGAAGATGACCGGGAAGATGGTTTTGGTTTGGGCTCTCAGGCGGCTCCAGTCTGCATTTTGCTTGTCTGGTTCTTAGTACTTAAAGGATCATGGGGCTTAGCAATTACGGGTATTATTCAGGCAACTATATTTATAACCCCAATTGAGGTGCTTATGACCATACTCCATGATCCTCCAAGTAGGGAAGATAGTCTCTTAAGGTCCCCTATAGTAGTCCCAATAGCCAGCCATTCCCCCACTCCCTACTAAGGACCACACTGGGTGAGGGTCGTTGAGAGGTAAACGGGGCCTGGAGCTCTCCTGGGCTCTTGATGGTGCCCTTACTGCCTGGGCAGATACGTCTTTTGAAGGCATTCTATGGTTTAGGGTTTGGGTTGAGGGGCCTGCAGGTTGGTGCGTTTGGGGGGGGGGGGCGGGGGCAAATCGGCTATGTCCTCCACATACAAAAAATAAACCCCTCCCCCTCCCAAAGAACGCCCAAAGTTCCCGGAACCCAACTCTGTGCCAGGAAGGAGCTCACAAGCGCTTCGCCCGCATTGCAGAGGCCTACGATGCGCTGAAGGCAGTGCCGAGCTTTGCGCTAGTGACTTTGGGGTGCACGGGCTGGGGTTTCAGCAGGTTTGGCGGTCTGATGTTTGTGGGCGTGAGGGGCGAAGGATGTGGGTCGTTTAGCATTTCGGGTAGTTTCGGTTCGGGCGTGGGGTGTTAAGTAGGGTAGCTATACTTATAGCCCATACTAGGGGACGTCTAACCCCACTTATAACTACCCATGAACCTCCAAGTAGGGGTGAGGGTTGCGGGGTTTGCGGCTGGAGGTTGCGGCCCCGAAGCTTCGAATCCATAAAGCCTCAAGGAAGTTAAGACCCTCTGATACCCCGAACCCAGACCCCCGGGAGGATCCAGAAAGTAGATCCCCTAATTTTTGGGGCCCTATAGGGTACTTTATAGGAACCCCCATTAAGGGATCTACTTTTTGGATCCTCCCGGGGGTCTGGGAAGCTTGGAAGCCCTAAACCCTAAACCCTATCTGAACCCTAAGCCCTAAACCCTAACCCCGAAGCTTGGAAGCCCTAAACCCTAAAGCCTAAACCCTATCTAAACCCTAAACGCTAGACCCTAACCCCGAAGCTTGGAAGCCCTAAGCCGCAAAAGCACAGGACACCGATGGCCAGCTGGCTTTCCCTTGGGAGGAGCATCCGGAGCGCCAGCAGCTGATGGCAGGCTCTGGCCGCCCTCAAGCTGAGTATGTTGCTGTTGTTGGTTTTGGTGTGCTTCGGGGTTTAGGGCAGTCAGGGTTTATATAGGGTATTTATATAGGGTTTAGGGTTTAGGGTTTTCGATCTTAAAGAACGGGTCCGCAAGATCACACGACAGGCTTGAGGGGCACCCCTCACACGTCAGTCGCCAACTCTTCTTTCTCCGCTTCCTCGACATCTTGACTTCGCCGACATTGCTCCTTCCGGATTGACAACACCACATCCCCGAAATTGTGCTAACACCTGATCACCTGAGCGCGGCAAATTAGACATCAGAGCAAAACCCTCAACCCCAAACCTTGCAGTCGTGAGCCCGAAACCGACCCGTTTGCAGTATCTCTTCTTGTAGCCCTTGTGGTACAGCCTTGTAGACTCCGTCTAGGAACTGTTGTTTCCACCCCCCAGTATAGAACCATTATTGTGGCCCGCATAAGTAGTAACCTTAAAGCCCCGACCTGCGCCAGGGAGCGACCTCATCAAGACGCTGGGCTTTTTGGGCGCCGAGGTGCTGGGGGGGTGGAGGGGGGGGGGGTTGCTGGAGGCGACCTTGGAAGGGACCCTCTAACATTTTCTAATGACTACATAGGATGCCCAGTAGCACCCTCATTCCCTTTTTCAGTCCTAAGTTCCTTACAAAGTTACCCAATACCAGAAAGGGAGCCGTTTTTATTCCTAGGTTACTGGGCATTCTAGATGAGGGTTACTCTTTAAGGTTTCCATGCGCGGCTTAGGGTTTCAAGATTTGGCGCCTTTGGCTGGATGTGGCTTAACGGGTCGGGATTGTGCTATCTAGCTCAGCAAAAGCAATTTTCGTTCAAAAACTTGAGTGCTAGAGTGAGCACAGGTGATTGAAGCACTAATTACTGGTAATGCTGCAGCGTGTCCTTAGTCATCGCGATGATCGTATGAGTCTCAATGCAAGTAAAAATCAGCAGTGACCATGACAGTACGCGCGCGAATGTTGGGCATATCCGTAACGAACCGTACTACGGACAGGAACGGTGGTGCATGAGTTGTACGTAGCACTCTTGGGTTTTTCAAGCCGCAAGCCCGGCAAGAGAAGTGAGAAACCGGGACAGGCAGCTAAGTGCTACAATATCGGACAGCTAGTACCAAAGAGCAGTCGCGACTAACCGCAGTAGAGAGCCTACTAAGCCCAAGCTCAAAGCTTCAGATCCAGAAACTGCAATCTTAAGCTTCGCAGTCTAGACCCTAACTCCCACGCTTTCTTAAGAGCTGCCGCCATCTTCCTGTCCTTCTCACCACAGTCCTTTACCCTAAACCCTAGACCCTAAAGCCTAAACTCTGTGGCTGAAGGCAGCTCAAACTGATCCGATCAAGGCTCAGTTCATGCAGCGGCTTGGCTTACTTTGGGTGGGTCAGTAGGGAATGGAGGAATGGGGTACAATTATAACTACGATTATTACCATTCTTCCATTCCATACTACTAACCAAAGGTAAGTTGGTGCTGAAAGGAGACACTCAACTGGGACCCTGAATCCTGAAAAGTATGAGCCCGAAGGAGACCCAGATGAGGTTGGGCAATTTGGTTTCTTAAGCTGGAAGCTTTCATTCACTGAACAGAGAACTCCAACATACGATCGTCTTATTCTCCAAGTTAAGAAACTGCACAATGTCATTCGTGACGCTGATGTTTGTTGATTTTGGGAGCCCCACCCAGACACCACCCAGTATTGAAGAAGGTGAGCTCATAACTGAGACTTGCGGCCCATGCCTGTTGTCTCCCGGTCCCCACTGCCATTGCTGTGCTAGCGACAAAGCCGCAAGCCCCAGAAGTAGCCTTGCCCGAAGCTATAAACCAGGTCCCGAACTCCTAATCTATATACCCTCAAGCTTAAGACTGTAAAGTCCTATTTTACTGCAAACCCCGACAGCAGGCAATCACATTCCTTAGTTGAAACCCTTCAGGGGGCTTCGACCTAAATCCTGTGAAAACCATCTACGACCATAGAACCCTTATTTAACATACTAGACAGAACCCCTTTAGCAGAAACCGGATGCCTCATAAAGGTATATACTTCAAAATGGAGCGCTGTCACAACCCCTCTGAAGCGGCTTGAACAGCCGCCTAGGCAGGTGGTCAAGGAGGCCACGGAGTGTCGAGCCCAGGTGGCAGCCAGTTTTTGTTTGCTTTTGATTGTAGTTTTGGGTGCAAGCGTTTTAGGGTCTTGTGTTGTTGGGGTTTTTGGTCGATGCCTTTTCAATTAGAGCTGAAGGATCCCTACATGTGGGTCGGAATATTTACGTAAGTGGCAGTCTGGGATCCGTTTAGCTAAGTTTTTTGGGTTGAGGCCTCAGGGTTCGAAGGTTTGGCTTCTTTGCTTTTCAGACCCCGAAACCCTCAAATTAACAAGGGAGTCACCGGAATAGAAGTGAAACTCTAAACTTTAAAATTAAACTTTAAAACCCTGGATATACATATATATATATATATATATATGTATATACATATACATATGTATATGTATATATATATATATAATGCATATATATTGTTTCTTTCTGGGGGGGAGGGATGTGAGAGAGCCCAGGAGTTCTCCTCTTTGAGAAGGAGACACAAGAGGCTGAGCGACATATGCAGGACTGCGACAGCAGGGTCGGCTGGAAGCTTCGGGGTGTGGAGTTTAGGGTGTAGTATAGGGTTTAGTGTTTAGGGATGTTGAGGCTGTAGTATCGGGTTTAGGGTGTAGTATAGGGCTTGCAGAGTTCAATCTTGTAGCTCCGGCGAATGCTTGGGGTTTCAAGCGGTTGGAGTGAAATTGAGGTTGATGTCGAGTTTTGGCTATGCCTGTGTCGTGAAGCCTAAGCACTGAACGTCTTAGAACAAAGACGGTGGCTTTCTCAATGTGTAAAGTGTAGGCTGCAGTATGCATGAGGAGAGAACTGACCAGTCTCATGTACGCGTCTCCCACACTGTAGTTTGTACAAGCTGTGGCGAACACGGTGCTTAGTGGTTCACAGTCGTCGTCGCCACCGCAATCGGAGCAATACTGCTTGCAATCCAGGCAAAGATGTTGCGAGACATCTACAAGTCAGCCTGCATAGCAACAGAAGCGCATGCCTATGCACCTTCTATGCGAGGAGACCTGGGCGGATGCGCTCTGCGTGGATGAGCGCAGCGGCGCAAACCACCTTGTGAAGGCCTGGCGCCTCATTCAGCTATGTGTGCGGGTTTACAGTGTGCGTATGTCTGAATGAGCTTGAGGGTTCGGGGGTGATTGAGGTTTAGGGTGGAAGTTCGAGTTTAGGGTTCGTTCGTGGTTTAGTCTGGTGTTGAGGGTTTGCACTTGTCTACCGCGCCGCTCAAAGTTTTCGGGGGCATCAGGAGTGCGGCGTGGTATGGAGTGGGGACGCATGAGTTCTTCCCCGCCTTTAATTCGAAATTCCTGCAACTTGCAGCGTGGAGCTGTTGTGCTTGTTACACAGAAAACTCCCCAAACTACAAAGACCTTGTTTTTGCCTGAAAGATGCGGTGCAAGCAAGCTCGCATGGGTTTTTGTGTGTTGAAGGCCTTATAGTCCTCTTTGAAAAGGGATCCACAGCATTGACGTCATGAGTCTAACCTCCTCGAACCTCCTGCTCTTCAAGGGTGCTGCTTGGAACCCCCTCCGAAGTCGTAATTTTTGTGGACCTTGCAAGACTCAAGGGCACCATCATAGGCTTGTCAGTCTCTCTAGCCTCGCAAGCTTTGGACAGTGACGAAGCGTCCCAAGCCTCGGTAAAAGCTCTACGATCTCTACAAACTTGTTGAAAACAGGGCAGGCTCGATATTTCAAGCCCGGAGCCGAAATCGTGAGGACTGTTCTTAGCCTTGGATTTAGCAGAGGCCTCCAAATTCAGCCGGAAGAATACCAACAGCCGTGTGTAGGAAAGGGGAGCACATCTTGCAAACGCCCCGTCGCTCGCAGCGCTGTGATGCCACAAGCATGCAATCCCAAACCCTGAACCCTTAAGCCTTGTGAACCGTAGATCAGGTCTACCGACGCATCGTGACGTTCGCCGAATCAGCGCTCTCGGCCGCCAAAGCAGACATGGAGGAGGTGGACGACCCTTGGGCGCGAATATCTACATAGATGGT
The DNA here is from genome assembly GCA_905221615.1 of Symbiodinium sp. CCMP2592. Taxonomy (NCBI): domain Eukaryota; class Dinophyceae; order Suessiales; family Symbiodiniaceae; genus Symbiodinium; species Symbiodinium sp. CCMP2592. The sequence continues at coordinate 17,174 of CAJNDT010006223.1, forward strand.
GGCAGTGACTCTAAGGTAGGGTTCTTCTTGGGGCCCAGATGACCTACAAGCCCCTTCATGAAATTGCGTGCATTTTTTTGTGTTGCTATAGATGTATCGGCACGCCATCCCGGTTTAGGGTTTGGGGCTTAGGGTTTAGGGTTTAGGGTCTATCCAAGGGGAAAAGGAGGGACCCTTAATAAGGACACCTAGGTATGTACCCTTAATATAGCTATCGTATACCCATTATATAGCCCCTTATGGGGTAGTAGGGTCTCCATTAAGGGTCCCTCCTTTTCCCCTTTGGGTCTACTTGAAGGCTCATGGGACTTAGTAAGTAAGGTTATAAGTAGGTTATAGTTAGGATAACCCCACTTAGGGGACTTATAACCCCAATTATAACCTACTTACTAAGTCCCATGATCCTCCAAGTGGACCCTAAACCCTAAACCCCTAGATCACTTTAAGGAACCCTATAGATCCCTTTAAGAAGCCCTTTAAGGAACCTTACCTACTAAGTCCCATGATCCTCTAAGTAGCTTCGGGCCTGTAAATGCTGGGCGAAGCTTCAAGTCCAAAACCCTCAGGCCGAAGCGCCTTAAATCCCAAGACCCCAACCAGCCCAACATAGGGGTTTAGTACAGGGATAATAGGGTTCCTTTAAAGGGATCCTTAAAAGGGGTCTATAGGGGATTGTAGAACTCCCCTTCCTAACCATGGCTAGGGTTGAGAACCACTTCATGATGTAAATGCTGCAGGCCTTGACGGCTTGAATGGGGCTGAGCCCCGAAGTGAGGTGCAATGCACACACGTATGATTTAGACGATTGATCTAAATCTTCGACAGCGTAGAGTTCAATCATGTATAGTCATGCACAGACCTTGAGAGATTGAGCACGTTGCTTGTTGAAAATTCGAGTGCCTTTGTAAGCCCATGTGATTCGCCCCTGTGCCTTTCTGGACACATCTTGACAAGACTCATGGCATCTGGCAACAATGAGAACCCGAATGCAGCTCCCTTAGATGGAGAACGACAGGTTATGATGCGCCCAAATGCTACTACTACGCAAGAACAGCCCGCCGGAGATGACCGGCGAGTGAGGATGAACGGAGTTCCTGGAGGTCTGTTGACAGGCCAACATGATATGGATGGTGAAACAGTGGCGCCAACGGCCACTCTGCCGCCAGCTCCTACCGGGGAAATGACCCAGGACTCTGGACTGGATGGTGGATCGAGGGGACCTCGACAGAAGGACACTGTTCGTGGCTTTCTCATGGGTCCGAGCCAAGCGACCTTCCAAGATTCTGCTCAAGATCCTAATATGAGTACCCCGACGACCTCGAGAAGGCCTCCCTCGTTTCTTACCGGAATGGCTAAGGCGGTACAGTCTCTTCCTGCCACTGTGGAAGGTCGTGTCACTGGACAAGGCTTGTCCGCGAGGACCTCTGGCCATGCGCCTGGGGTTGAGGTGGAGGGCTATGCCTCGGCACAGTCTGGGAGCCCCGATGGAGTGCCGAGATCTCGAGGCGCTCAATCTTCTGGGGAACCTCCGTTGGATGAAGGCACGTTGAGAAGGCTCGAGGGCATGAGATCCGAGGCCCCGCTGTTGTATCATCCAGATCCACCCTCTGGTGGCATGCGACCGCCGTCTACGACTTCCAGTGATATCCAGAATGAAGTTCGCAAGCAGCTCCAGGAGCTGATGGCAGTACGAGATGAAGAAACCCGGAACTTGAGGTTGCAAGTGGAGATTCTGGCTTCTGAGAATCGGCAGCTTCAGAGAGATAGGGTAGAATTGAGTTCGCAGTTGTACAGCAGAGATTTTACGCAACGGCCTGAGAACCAGGGTATCTTCCAAGGGTTTAGTTGGTTGGGACGGGGGTTCGGTAACCTGATGAGCGGACTCTCACCTCCGAAACCACCGCCACCCAATCGGGCTTTGGAGTTACGCCCCGTTCCTCCCCCGGCATCGACTTTTCCGGGAAGTGCGGAACTCTCCGTCTCGGGCGAGACTTCCAGACCGCCAGTGGATATCCCTCAGCCCGCAGTGATTGCACCTCCGCCGGTGATTGGATCGCAAGGCCCTATTCCCTTTGGGTACCCCGACTTAGGTATCCCAGAGGTACCGAGTGGAGTGAGAGCTCCAATACCGGTTCCAGTCGAGCCCCGTGTGTTGGATTTCGATTCGGCTGCTGAACCTACCAATGCCCAAGCTGTCCCTCAAGAGCCGTTGTCTGCACCTGTTGAAGCTCCTGACCCCATGAGCGTCGTCCTTACAGGAATGGCTCAACTTCAAGGTGTCATCGCCGATATGGCGACCGGGACTCGAAGCCCCACTAAGGCTGAGGCAATCAAGTCGAGCGTCTCAGTGCTCCCTGAATTGCCAGTAGTGGGTCCCGAGGCTTGTTTGGCGTTCTCAGATTGGTTGCACAGCACGCGCCCTGCCCTGGCAGATGTCAGTGATAGCAGTGAGGAGCTGTGGGATAAGGTTCTTGAAGAAGCCAATTTGTGGTATGCCCGACACCTAAGGTTGGATGCCATCACGCGCTTGACTGATAAACCGACGCCTTCGTCGGTTGTGTTGCAGCCGAGGTGGGCCCGAGTGTCGCGGAGGATTGAAGGTATGATCCTTGCTGCTGCCCCTCAGGGTGTTAGAGATGAGGTCAGCTCGGCTAGGGTGAGTGGACTTTTGCAGGTAGTCTGTCGACTCTATTTGATTTACTCACCAGGTGGGTTATCCGAGAGAGAAATAGGGTTGCGTCAGATCCAGGAACCCAGCCCGGGCACGTCTGTAAAGGACACTGTGGACTTGCTACGAAAGTGGAAGCGCTGGTGTTCTAGGATGCTAGAGCTAGGTGGGGTACTTCCGGATAGCTCACTGCAGCTAAAAGCCCTAGAGCGTATCACCAAGGCGACTCTCCAGGCTCACCCAGAGGTGCAATTCCGTGTGAACCTGACCCGGGCTTCTCTCCAGATAGATACCTGTCCGGACAGCAACAAGGTTGAACAGCTGCATGCGCAGTTGCTAGCTGAGCTGGAAGCCCTGAGCCACCGAATGCCGAAGGAGGACAAGGTTAAGGAAACCCCTAGCAACCCTAATCCCAAGGTTAAGGGTGTTGATGCTGGAGAGGCAGCCAATCCTAAGACCTCGAAGACTAAGCAACCGCCTAAGCCTCCCGGGATCCCTAAGAGCGCGTCTGCAGGAGACGGTACCACTCCGGGGGGTGTGCCGTGCTCGTTTTATACTAGTGCGTCGGGATGTAAGAAAGGTGCAGACTGCACCTTCGTGCACAACTGGATGGGATTCTCTACGGGACCGCATCGCCAACCAAGGGAACGCCGGACTGCTCGTAAGCGAAAAACATGTGGCCTGCGCGCGAGAGCTGATTCACATTGGGCAAGAACAGGACGGCCTCTACGACCGCGTGGTCGTCCTCGTTGTTCAACGCCTTCCCCAGCGCCCGGTGCACGGCGGCCTCCTGCTCCCACGCCTCCTTGCTCTTGAAGAGGTGCGCCTGCAGACGGTGGCCCAGAGTCTGGTGGGTCGCCCAGACGACCTTGACGTAGCTGCCGTTGTACAGCACATCCTGCATGTTGGCCACCAGGCCCGACTCCGCCAACACCACGCACGCCTCCGCCAAGTCGCCGTCGCCTGCCTGAACGCCAAGAGGTTCCTTCAGGCCGATCGGGCACAGCGCTGCAAGAACTGCGGCGCCAAGGGACACCGATCCAATGAATCCCGAGCCGGCATGAAGACTGAAGAGAAGGCGAAATTCAAGTCGCCTCCCCCTAATCCTAAGAACACTGCTAACCCTAAGGCTTCTGATGCCAACTTACCGAACCCCAGTGGCACAGTTCCTACGAAGGATAGTGCCCACCAGCACATCAAGTCAATGCTTGCAGACGCTGCCCTTCTCCTACAGCAAGCCGTGCCCACAGCCACTCCTACAGTTCCTACTGTGCCCGCCGTTCCGATAAGTCCTGCGCCAAAAGCCCCCAGTGGGGTGAATGCCAATTCCGCTCCGACCTCGCCCACTGTAGCCCAGGGCACTCCGGTGACGCTAGCTGCTTTGAGCGCCCAGATAGACTCACTGCGAGCTCTTGCTCAGGAGCACGAGATCCGAGCCATTTCGGTTAAGTCGGAGGTTTCTAAGACCTTAGCAGGATGCGAGGCTGCGTGCAAGGCTCTGCTCGATAGTGGGGCTACCCACGCCGTTGTCCCGTACCAGTCAGGTATGTCTGGGCTTAAGCGAGTGTCAGTGACCTTAGCAGGCGATCAACAAGGTGAATGGTATCGTACAAATGGAGGAACATTGGTAGTCCCACCGGGTAGCCAAGCTTCGGAGAACTCACAGCAGTTACAAACCATCCTTCCGTTGGGGGCGTTGGTGCAAACACTAGGCTGTTCGGTGTCTTGGAGTAAAAGGAAGGGTTTAAAGGTTACCCACCCGGTGCTGGGACCGCTGAAAACGGGCATTTCGCCGAACACATGTCCTTTCATACAAGAGGATCAGGCGTTAAGGTTGATAGGGGAACTAGAGGCGGAGAGACTCAAGGAGTTTGATTTGAGTGTGCAGGCAATGGAGGCTGAGCTTCGACAGCTGTCCAGTCCTCTGGACCCAACCGAGGCATTGCGCAAATTCGTATCTTCCTCTGCGACCGGGCATTTGATTAGAGCGGTGTTTGCACAGCCCTACTTGCAACAGCTGCCAGAGTCCTTGAAGGCCCGTTTGTGTGATGGACTCCCGGGTGTCACTGACCAGCACGCATGGAGCATGTTAAAGAGGCTTCCTCTTCCGAGACCCAAGCGTCGAGCACTGCTGGGTTCTAAGCAATGGGTTGTCTACCTAGGAGCAGGGCCAGTGAAGACTCAGGATCCGCTGAAGCAGTGGTGTGATGAGCGGAATGTTCAGTATTTGCCAGTTGATTTACTGCAACCGGGAGGAAAGGGATGGGACTTGACTGTGCCTAATGGAGTTTGGTCTGTTTTGCTATGGGCAGCGGCCAATGGCCGTGTCGCAGCTGTACTGTCATCTCCACCTCACCGAACGTGGTTTGAAGGAGATCCCCAAGACCCAAGGAGATCCAGTGAAGATGTGTGGAGTTCTTCGGAGGTTGGATCAGCGCAGTTTAAGGAGAACTTGTTTCAAGTGCAAGATATGCTTCTGTGGTCGTTATCCTCGGTGGCCAGGAATGGAGCCATTCCTTTCCTAAAGTCCTAAAGGAACTTCCCTGGCTCGGTCAGGAGCACTCCAACTCCGCTGCGCGAGGGGTTTCTCCAGATGCCTTTTGGGAAACTTCCTCTTGGAAGGCATTTGAGCAGTGGTCGAGGTCCGAGGTTGTGAGGTTTCATCAAGGTTCACTTGGTCAGTCCTGGTCTCAACCCACAGCACTGGGAACCAATCTTCCGCTCCGCCACCTGAGAGGTCTTCCACCGCAGGGATCCCCGCAACCTCCCACAAAAGATCAGCCCTATGGTTGGTCTGTTGGTTTGATGAAAGAGATAGTTGAAGCCTTTGAAGGAAGAGTAAAGGGACCCTCGGTGGAGGAGTTGGATAGGATGATCAGTGAGGGATACCGGAGGAAGAGCGATGAGTTATCTGATGGATCCGCCTCCTCTGATAGTAGCTCCGTGACTGTATCTGCACCGTCAGAGGCCAATGGACAGGTGGTTATCCAGACACCTCAGGCACCGGAGCTTAGCATAGGAGCACTGACAGCTGCCCAGAAGGAAGAGTGGAAGGCTCATGTCCAACGGGGACACATACCATATCGCCGGGATTGTAAATTTTGTGTGGAGGGTTCTGGTTTAGGCCTCCAGCACAGACGAATTAAGAATCCGCAAGCATACACTCTCTCAGTTGACCTTTTCGGGCCGATGTCGGGCTTGGAGCGCGGCCGGGATGAGCAATCCGTGTCAGGGAACCCACACATAAAATTCGGTTTAGTTGGGGCTTTCAGGTTACCTCGTTCGGTAGTCTTACCTCCCACTGAGATCAGTAGCGTGCCCGCACCGCAGGAAGGAGTTGACCAGAGCGATGATCACGCACGTTTGGAGGAAGAATTAGCCGAGTACGAGCCATCCCTTGACTGCGAGGAAGAAGACGCTGAGCCATTTCCCGAATTGCTTCAAGGGGTTGCTGAACAGACCCCAGTGATTCCCGATAAGCCAGATGGCCTAGGTGTGAGTGCGGTAGATGGTGATAGTGCCGGTGATAAGGGTTTAGGCCCGATTCCCGCATTTCAGGAGGAGGACTCAATCCCTCAGCAGCTCAATCTGGATGAAGAAATAGAGCAGTGCACCGCGGGTGTTGAGTTGGTTACCCTTCGATATGTAGTGGGCCTGAAGTCGAAGTCAGGATCAGACGTCACCGCCGGTGTTCAGAAGCTCATACTGGAAATCTCGCGTCTATATCCAGTAAAGGTGCTTCATTGCGACCCGGGCACTGAATTTGGGTCAGATAGGCTGTCGACATGGTTGTCGGGACAAGGGGTCCGACTACAAACCACCGTGCCCACCGACAAGCAAGCCAATGGCGTGGCCGAAAGGACCGTAGGATGGATGAAGTCTCGTGCCCGCACGCTGCTGTCGTCGGCCGAACTCCCTGCAGGATACTGGCCTTTGGCCATGCGCTACGCTGCAGAATGCCAGAATCGTCAGGTTCTCAAGCTTCCGCAGTTACCCGCTTTTGGCCAGCCCGTATTCCACAAACTCAAAAGACCTTCGGGTGCACATAAGGAGTTGATGACTAGGTGGATAGACGCCTATTACGCCGCACCCCACTTAACTATCCCGGACGGTCACGTACTGGTGACTAAGGAGGGTAACTTGGTTGCTTCAAAGGGTTTTAGGACCAACTTGGTAGATGTGAGGCTAGAGCCTGACCTTGAGCTGCCAACCCTTCATACTGAGGAGGAGGTCCCGGAGGCAGGTGATAAAGCCCACCTAAAACCCGTTCCGGAAGTTATGCCAGAAGCCTCGATTCTTCCCTTGCCCAGCAAAAGGTTGAAGGAGAAGACTTCAGTGCGCGGCGTCAGCTTCTGTGAGGATTGGGACGCCAGTCCAGAACAGTTAGCAAGGGCTGCACTCTTGGATGAGGACTACTCAGATTCATGTTTGAGGAGGGTGCTGACTCAGTTGACCCGCGCGGAGGTTTCAACGGAGGACCGACGGGGAGATTTTGATGGGAGATATGTGCTAGAAGCGTACTGTCATGGAGGTCAGCGCGGCGTTACCACGCTAGCGCGCAAATATCCCGCGTTGGTACGGCTTCTGAATAGAGCACTCCAACGCCGTCTTCCCGAGGAAGAGGGTCTTGAGGATCTGAGATGGGGTACTCTGCTATTGATGCACGCAGCAGAGGTGCCAGTCCACCGTGACTACCGAAATGAGTGGGAAACTAGCAATGTTGTCATCTGTGTTCCAGGCCAGCATGAACTATGGTTGGGCCCTCCGCACAAACCTGGCAAGGAGGCGATAGCTCCAGAGCCAGACTGGGACTCAGGAGAGGTCAAGGTGCTAGGCCCACGAGCAGCCAGGTTCAACCCCCGCAATTACCACGCCGTGCGACGGAGTCCAGACTGGTTGATAGTTGGATTTTCTCCACTGGGTACTCATAAGCTGAAAGAGGTCGATCTACAGTTCCTTGAAGGAGTGGGGTTTCCGCTGCCAGGTGTTCCTGGGAGAGCTCCTCAGGTCCGAGCGCTTCAAGCGGCACCCTCCAGCACAGATTGTACCCTTCAAGGGCAACCGGCAAGCTCGTCGTCCGATCCTAGTGTGACGCGAGTTGGTGTTGATTTGAATGAAGACTTGCAGTCCGACAGCTACACCCCAGTTGTAGGTTGGGACCCTTCGGGTAACGGTTCCCTTAATAGGCCCCAGTACAACTTAGAGGAAGCTGACTTTTACCAGTACTTGAAGGAGCGGGAAGTTGAATGGACGTACCAGCGTTTGACAGTTATGGGCGTAGAGTCACCCGCAGATCTTGAGTATTTGTATATGGAAGACTTGGTTGAGTTTGGACTACCCATAGAGGATGCGCAAAGAGTGATGATGGGCATACACCCAGCAGGGACCATGAGACCCGACAATCCAAACGGCATTTCGCTGACAACTGGAGAAGTGTGCTTATATGATCGCATGCAGCGCCAGATTCCAAGGGTTATCCAGAATCGCACCCTTAACCAACATGCCCCTGGACCGCCAGTTCCGGGATTAGGTATAGTAGGTCCCCAAGCCCGGCCGGATCCCTATGTAGAAGATTGGGTTGCGTTACAGGATCCTGAATATGCTGAAGGAATGAATCTCGATGTGTTCTTGCCAACAGCAATGCAAGCCAGCCCTGGAAGTGAGGGAGAGCCACCAGAAGTTTCAGCAGTCTTCCTTGAGGAGTCACTCACCACACCAGGGGCTGAACGTCCAAGCAGCTCAACAGATCCACCGTACACCGGAAGGGGTGCCTCAAGTTGTGGTGAACAGGCGTGGGACGGAGATGTGCCCTCCATGCACGCTATGCGCATGCAGGCCATTTGGGAGGCCAGAGATGAGGAGGAGTTTCAAGCACTTGTGAATTTTCCGATTGAGGTACAAGGTGGTCTTGCCAGTGGGAGTGCAGTTGGAAGCGTTGCATGTGAGCCAGCAGAAGTTTCAACAGTCTTCCTGGAGGAGTCACCTTCCACACCTGGGTCCAGTAACTATGGGTGTAGGATGGTTCAGATGACTCCTAGTGTCCGAGATCCGTTCAATGATGAAGCAGATGGTGTTTCGCATAGTCGGGATGTGAGCTATAGGTGTAGCGCCGGTGAGGTCCCCCAGCTTGTGAGTAGGATAGATGTTCCGATGCCAGAGATAATGTCCGTGAGGGGCATGGCAACAAGCTCGCAGGATACTGCCCAGCTGCCTTCCCCTATCACCCCTAGGGTTGAGCGAGTAGAGGAGTCGGCATTCACTCAAGACATTGAGTCCCTGTTGGAGAACTTAGATGGACCTTTGGAGGTTGTGCATCAAGTTTCGCCCAGTGACGTTCGGAAGAATTTAGACAGGTGGAAACCGTCGGCACAAGATGAAGTGAGCTCTCTAGAAAAGATGGGGGCAATAGTCCGGCACACCGGAGAAGCCGCCAGGCGACTCCTACGGCAACCAGAAGCAGAGGTGATACCCTCGAAGGGAGTCTTCACCATTAAACCATGAAAACCATATCGCCGTAAAGTGCGCATTGTGAGCTGCGGGAATTACGCTAAGGGAGTATCAGAGGATATCCTCTATGCGTCTGGAGCCGCAGCAGAGACGCTGCGCATGCTACTGATACATGGAGGTTCCAAGAGAAGGCAGTGTTGGTCCACCGACATAAAATGTGCCTTTCTGCTTGCTCCGATTCCGGACAACGTACGGAAGACCTATGTGTTAAAACCCCCCGCAATTTTGATAGCTCTCGGCATCTGCAGCCCAGATGAGTACTGGGAAGTAAAAAGGGCAGTCTACGGTTTTAAGGAGTCTCCGAAGTGGTGGGCTCAGTTTAGAGATAGTGAGCTTCAAAGGGCAAACTTTCTGGTTCCTGAGGGACAAGCCACTCTTCGGAAAACTTCTTCGGATGAAAACCTCTGGGAGATGGTGTTAAGTGACGGCACCAACGTTGGTTACGTTTTGGTTTACGTTGATGACATTTTGATGGTTTCCTCGCGGTTGGTTGCTGAAGCTTTCCATGCTTGGATAAAGGACCGATGGGAATGCTCCGACCTTGAACAGGCCACCGCACACAAGGCACTCAGGTTCTTGGGTGTTGATGTGTATGAAGCATATGATGCTGAAGGACCTTGTGGGTTCACGCTCTCTCAGGAAGGGTACATAGATGAGTTGATACGCAGCCACGGCTTGAGAGCCCTTCAGCCAGGTCTTTGGTACCAATACCAAAGGATTGGGTCAAGAATGCCCCGGAAGAGGAAGCCGATTATCCAACCAGCAGCTTGAGAGACGCTCAACGCATAACAGGCGAGTTGCTTTGGGTGTCACAGAGGACCAGAGTGGACATCTGCTATAGCGTGGGATTAATGTCCAGCTGGGTTACGAGATCCCCGAGTTTTGTGGTGAAGATAGGGTTAAGGGTGTTAACTTATCTTGCCAGCACAAAGGACTTGAGGCTATCCCTTGTTCCAGAGGGACCAGAGGCACTGTCGATCTACACAGATGCTTCCTTCGCACCGTTCAGCGAAAGATCGATTTCTGGAATAGTGGTTTTGATGAATAACAAGTGTGTATTCTGGAAATCAAAGAGACAGACTCTTGTAAGTTTGAGCACTGCAGAGTGCGAGCTGATAGCAGCGGTAGAAGGAGTTGTGTTGGGACAGTCAGTGCAAGCTCTTGCAGCAGACCTATGGAGACAGGAGATCGATAAGACGTTGTATGTGGACAACGTGGCAGCCATCACCTTGGCTGAAGGTGGAGGTTCTCAGCGCACGAGACACCTGAGAGTGAGAGCATGTTACTTGAGGGAAATGCTTGAGGAAGGAAGGCTCAAAGTGCTGCATTGTCCAGGCGACACCCAACGAGCAGATGCCTTGACCAAGGCCCTTCCAGCCCCAAGATTGGGTTTCCTTAATGACCTGCTAGGAGTAGGCCCTCCACCGCCACAAGATCCGGTGATCCGAACTGTAATGACCGCTTCTCGTTCATTCCAGCAGGCTAGCCCCACCGACGGTTATAGTGTTCTGCTACTCTTGGCCCTCACCATGATTCAGGTGACTCCAGCCACCTCTCAGGAGGAGGAAGAAGCAGAAACCTTGGGGATAGATCTGTATGTGTTGGGTGTGATGCTGGCCTGCTCCATCCTTTTTGTGTGGGAAGTTGGTAAACACTGCATTCGGGAATGTCACCGGTTCAGCAGTGAAAGACCTTTGGTTGCGAGTTTGACAGTCGATGAAAATGATGACTCTAGGAGGAGCCGGAGGCAACAGGCTGTGCGACGAGCTCTTGAGAGGGAGATTGGCGGAGATGTTGGTTCTGTTAACCTCAGCGCTAGGACCACTGGAGCAGATAGCCCTGTTATGCCTGCTCCGCCGCCTACCACTCAGGCTTCCTCTCACGTGCATCTTCACATGAGCCCTGCCACCGTGCAGGGGTCTGATGTTGTTTCGAGTTCCGACCGGATGACCCGGCCTTTGACTTTGGGCATACCCGGTACCGGAGCTACAATTCCTCCTCCTCCACCTCCGCTTCCTACTACTGGTTTGGGTAGAAGTCAGGGAGGTTCTGAAAGGAGGGACTTTGGAACTCAGACCGATTTTCCAGTGGGTCTTACCGACTCACAATTGTGCGAGCTGGAAGTGATTACGACTAATTCCAGAACTCCAGGAGCTCTGCACATATTTCCTCATTGTCACGCATTGCGTAACGTCGCTGGTACCAATAGAAGGATGTTCTGTAGGTACTGCATACAAGCATTGCGTGAAAGGGGAGTTAGGTGATGGATTTCCGTTTTTAAGAAACGATGCATCCAAGGAGGAGTGTAGAACTCCCCTTCCTAACCATGGCTAGGGTTGAGAACCACTTCATGATGTAAATGCTGCAGGCCTTGACGGCTTGAATGGGGCTGAGCCCCGAAGTGAGGTGCAATGCACACACGTATGATTTAGACGATTGATCTAAATCTTCGACAGCGTAGAGTTCAATCATGTATAGTCATGCACAGACCTTGAGAGATTGAGCACGTTGCTTGTTGAAAATTCGAGTGCCTTTGTAAGCCCATGTGATTCGCCCCTGTGCCTTTCTGGACACATCTTGACAAGACTCATGGCATCTGGCAACAATGAGAACCCGAATGCAGCTCCCTTAGATGGAGAACGACAGGGATCTATAGTAGGGCTCTGTAATATAGGGGCCGGAAAAATTCGAATAGTGTTTTGGGGGGCCCATTAGACTATACTTCTAGTAAGGAGCCCCCAAAGTAGGAAAGGTAATTCTATAGGCCCCTTTACCAACCGCAAAGCAACGAAGACGCAGCCGAGGATTAGATGTCCATGGAAACCGGCATCCCTTGCACCTGGCCGATGCGGAGCTCAACGAAGGAGGTCGTCAAGGCACCTCTGCGCGAGAGGTGTAAGATTCATAATCGTCCAGGATCAGGATGCTTTTGGGGTGGTATGAATTGGGATATTTTTTGTCATCCAAACCTCTTCATTAGGATAAGTGCGTTATCAGATTCAAGCTGTGGGACCTCTAACGGGTTAATCGGGTTCAGGATTTTGGGGGTCCAGGTAAACGGTTTACGGTTTACTTGGTAGTAGGGTTTGTGAGTTCTTGAACTTACCTGGGTTTATACGGCTTCGGGCTTTTCGGGTTGAGGATCTAGTTTTGTCAGGGTGTTGGGGTTGCAGGGCTTCAAGGGTTTTTATACGATTTTTGATTTCTGCCGTCAAAGCGGGTCATGTTGTTCAGCAGGCTCAAGCTTTCTGTCCAGTGCAGGCCTTATCGGGGTTGAGGTTTTGAAAGGATTTCTGGGCACATGGTATATATAGGGCTTATGAGGTTAGGAGGTTTCAGGACCTCTGGGTTAAGGGCTTTGGGCTTTGTAGGGCTTGGTGCTTCTGGGCTTGGTTTTGGGGTTTACGGGCTTTACAGGGATGGGAGTTACTTCGTCATGCATGCATGCTTGCAGGTTCTTCCTGACTATGCTTGCAGGTTCTTCCTGGCTAGTCTGCAAGGGGAAAGCTTCGGTGGGCAATCGCTCGCCTATATTCCATACGAAGCAGTTATCTAGCTCCTGTAGCAGTACTAGCACATACCCGTTGCCGGCTTAGTCAGCTTGAAGCTTGACCCATACTTGAAGGCTCATGGGACTTAGTAAGTAGGGTTATAAGTAGGCCCCACTTAGGGGACTTATAACCCCAGTTATAACCTACTTACTAAGTCCCATGATCCTCTAAGTAACCATAAGCCGCAAGCCGTCTACTCTCAACGTTGGTGGAAGCACAGGTTTCGCAGAGGTCTCTTTAGCAAAGCCGGTGAAGTCTAAGATAATTCCTGGTTTGGGCTTCCGGGTTTGGGGTTTAGGGTTTAGGGTTTAGGTGTCCCACGACCTGACCCACCACGCCACAAGCACAGGTGACACAGTGCGGAGTGCTGCAAGCAAAGGACTCTCCACGCAGTTGTGATTTTCCGTGTTGAGGCAACTGAGGTAGTTCGGGTGGATCTTGCTCCGGAAACAGGGTCTTGGGAATCTTGTCCCTCTGCTTATGGCAAGGTGATTGCACACCTCGTACACCTGACGATGCCGAAGGAAAGACAGGAACGAGATTGCTAGCCATGCTTCGCCCGATCTCTTTATTCAAAAGGGGCCTTGAACCAGCCCCTGAACCGAACCCTTAAACGGGCCTGAACCCCTAAACCGTAAATCCTAACCCCAAACCCTGTGGGTTTAGACCTGAAATCCTGACCAGGACCCTCTCTGCCTCGCCGAGTGCACAGCTCCCGGCGTGGACCGGACCGCGGGAGAGAAAAGAATCCCAAGTACGGGTCGGAGCATTCGCTATAGGGTCGAGTGGTTGTCAAAATTAGGGTCCCTTTTTGGGTCCTTATTCTAATACGGCACCTAATATTTATGGTGCCCAAGAAGGGACCCTAACTTTGACAACCACCCTGTTATGTGCTGGGTGTGATAGTATATATGTTGTGCGGTGCAGGGATCATTGATCACCTCATGGCGAGGAGAAGGGATGGCTGAATTGGGGCTTGAAGCCAATAACTAGGAGTATGATCATGAGGCTTCAATCAAGTACAGCTGTTTTTGCTTTGCCTACAACCCTAAACCCTACACGGCCCTACACCCTAAACCCTAAGCCTCATAACCGCCCTAACCGCCTAAAATCTGCTTGCCGCTTGACCTAAATCTCAAGGCCCCGAGCCCTCGGGAGTTCTTCCCCGGGGTACTCTTAGGGTTCAGGGTTTAGGGGTTATGGGGTTAGGGGTTTAGGGTTTAGGGGTTTAGGGTTTAGGGGTTTACGGTTTAGGGTTTAGGGGTTTAGCGTTTAGGGTTTAGGGTTTATGGTTTATAGGGGTTTAGGGTTTAGGGTTAAGGGGGTGAATCTAAGCTAGGTAGGGCTTTGGGACTATTTTATGTTTGCTCTTATTGGGCTGAAGAGGATCTTACCTACCAATATTTGTCAAACTTACCGACTAAACTTTCACAAAGGCTTTAAAATCACCTCCTAGTAAACCCTGCACCCTAAATCTTGAGTCCTACAAGGTACAATGAACCCTACACTGATTTCGGCGCTGCCAGTCTGTCTGGGGGACTGTTCGAGCATGGGGCCTTTAGGAACTGCCGACCGGATTTTTCAGAGAAGCAGTTTTCTAGTGTGTGAGCAGTCCTTTAGTCGTGCAGGCTCCAGGAATCAGAGTTTGCTGTTTATTGGTCTTTCAATCGTGGATACTTCAAACCACGCTCCATACGAGGGGTTCTCCAAGGAAACTCACAGAATCAGAAGTTCGTAAGAAGGGACCTTTACTATCTGTACTGAGGTCGAGGAGACATTGGGTTCATTGAGGTACCCTGGAACCGGTTTAGGGGTTTGGAGTTGAGGGCTTAGTAGCTTTCCTAAAACGTCAGGAACCTTAGGCCTAACCTCTCAACCTCGAAAGCCGAAGCCTGGACCTAAAGCTCGAAAACATGAATCGTTAATTCCTTAGAAGCCCTGAAACAAGTAAACGAAGCCCTCAACATCCCGAGCATGGTTTAGAGAACCTTGCACGCCCCGCACCCTGAAGGCCTGAAATTGCTGGAGCCGTACCAGTGCCTCTCAACTCCAAGAATCTTGCTGAGGCGGGGCGTCGCAGGCTCTCGCGGCAGATGACCGGGGGCCCAGGAAGTCATTCGCCAGAGGGGATGATGCCAGGTGTCGAGAGTGCGCAGTTTGGGACTAAGGATTTGAAGGCTGCGAGAGCTCATGTTTCCTAAATCCTAAACTCCTAAACCGAAAAACTCCTACATAAACCAGATGTTAGGTTCAAGCTTTCGTGTCCAGTCGCATGTTTCAGGATTTCGCAGTTCGCTGCTGCCTCAACATCCCTGGCCAATCGCCAGCATTCCCGATTTGAGGAACACCCTATCAGAATGACCCGTAGTTGTAACATCATCATGTTGTCTTGTTGTTAGTTTACTTAGTCTTGATCACGGCATTTGACACTCCCATGACAGCCGTTGAGGGATATTGGGGTTTCTGGGCAGGGTTTTCTTGCAGCCGAAATTCGCACCAGGCAGAATCTCTGGACTTCGGCTTTCGGGGCTTCGGGCCTCTCTGCTTTTGCCGCTCGTAAACCCTAAACCCCTGAACCCCTGTACCTTAAATCCCAAACCCTATCCGCTGGGGGCTCAAGAGGAAGCATCTTTCCATAGGTTCTGTGCACTCTTTGAGGTGCTTCCAGGATGGTTGCTTTCATTGGTCTTGCCGGGACATCCGCTGGCGAGCTGTACTCGTCGGAGGCGCTGTCAGGGTCGATGACTCCTCGCAGTGATGATGAGGATCTCATGGGGACTCCTAGGGAAACAGGGAGAGGGTGTAGTAATAAGGACTTAATGAATAAAGGGTCCCTATGAGGATCGGCTGCATCCGTCCCTGGATGCAAAACCTGAACATCGGCGGAGCCGTCGACTCAGTTGAATGCAGAGCAATGGCTTGTCAGCCCTTCACCATTCTGAAATGGTACTGAATACATACAGTAGCATTCCCAGTATGTCTAGTTATGTCTGATACTCTTGAGTTTTTGCCATGTTACTCGTGCTTGCTGGTGGTCGTGCATTTAGAGCAGACATTTCATTGCCCAGGCCTGCAAGTGTTCTTCAGCTCCATCACGGAAAAGATGCAGAGCAGCAGTGCCTCCAGCGCATCAACGGCCAGCGACGAGTCCAAGGAGCATGATGCTTACGACGGCAGCGACGGGACCGACACAAGTTCAGGCTGTGATGGAAACTGCCGACCGTGTCTGTTCTTCTACAAGAAGAGGGGGTGCAACCGTCAGCCATGCAACTTCTGCCACGCAGTCGCTCGGCCGTTAAGGTATTGAGGTTCACGGTCCTGGGAGGCTTCTCGTCGTAGACTGCCTTTGGTAGCCTGTGGTTTTGTTTCGACCGCATGGAGTGGCAAGTTAGGCAAGACCCCACACACTCGGAGACGTCAGGGGTGCGATCTCCACTCTTAGCAACGGTGGTAGAATCAAAACAGCCTCGGAAAATCTGCCTTCTCCGAGTCGATCCTGCATCTGGGATGTTGAGTACTTATACAGTGACCAGTCGCTGAGTCGCTAAGCCTGCCTTGCTATCCCCAAGACATGCTGCAGCCAGGCTTAACTCCTTGTTGCTCCTGCCACTTTAGAAGCCAAATGGGTGGTTGTCAAAAATATGGTCCCTTTTTGGGTACCAATTATCATACGGCACCGATTATCTATGGTACCCAAAAAGGGACCCCAATTTGACAACCACCCAAATGTACCCCCAAAACTCCAGACCAGAGACGGTCATAAGCTCTCATCAAGGAAGTTCATCGCTGGCGGACACGAGAGTACCAACGAACCCGCAGTCTGAAGCATTTCGCAGAGAAGAAGGCAAACACAAGTAACGGAGGGCAAGCTTAAAGTTGTGTGTAGTTTAGTCGAGAAAGGTGTTAGGGACTTCACATGTTTTCGCGGGTCGCGGTTTTCATAAGCTGGTCTTTGTTTGCTTGGTTCCTCTTGGCCTCACCATCTACTCGGCCATCTGCTTTCAAAGTACACAGGGCCGCTCTCAGATGGATTTTCAGTTTTAAGCAAATGGGAGTTTCCGAAAATAGGGGGCCCTAACATAGCACCGTAAATAGTAGGATCCTTATTATAGGGACCCCAAAATAAGGTACCCCTAATTTTCGGAAACGCCCAAATGTATCCTGTCGCTGTATCCGCTTGCTGCAAACGGGCGTTCCGCCATACCACTTGCTTTAGTAGTGATGTTTACCGTCGCATCTGTTACTATGCTACCCTGCCGACCGCAGTACAGACAATGTTCCATGTTTTGCTGTTTCGGCCTATGCAGTAGGCAAGGTGACAGGCCACGCTGTTTTCGTGTGCAAGCTCTACGTCCTTTGTTGACACCGGTGTGTTAGCAGCGCTAAGCATCGCCGAAGGCGTACCTGACCGTGCTACTTTTAGAAGCACCGAAGCGGTCTGGGTAATCATTCTTCGTGTGTCCTGCGCGGAAAGTTACTGCACGGACAGCACGACGAGTCGAACCCTGGACCCTAGACCCGAACCTGGAGTTGTTTACCTTACGTTACTGGTGCTTAAGGAAGAGTGGAGGAAGGCATAACTATAAAGGACAAGTAGAAGGGATGATATATGGACTGTTGATTATACAGATGCACTCTCCCACTCCCCCTTTAAGCACCAGTAAGCTGCCTTGTGCATGGATTGTTCAGACTGACCGTGCTTTCCCAAAACACATTTGCGTGCAGGGCTGACGTTCCATACATCCTCAAGACTCTCGGTCGTTGTCTTTTAAAGCCTCAGCCCGGTAAACTCGGAGTTTGTATAAGTTTTCAGGATTTAGGCGGAGAGCTTGGATTTCGGTTTGGGTCAAGGGCCTTGGATGTACAGGGCCTGGGACTGTAGGTTGGGTTTTGTAGGTGCCACGCTTTCTTCCACGGGTCCTCGGACTTGGGCCTGGGCGTAAAAGGGGGTTCTCAACGTAGCAGCCGAATCAAAGTCCTTATTGCCGAATTAAAGTCTTTATTGCCGAATTAAAGTCCTTATTGTGAGAGTGATACACTCAAATGACCAGCGGGCTAGACTTGAGGAAGGCCTCCGGAAAGTCGGAGCTCTGAACCTGAAATCCGAAACTGAAAACCCACAGCCTTATGAGCCCTGAACTTTGAGGCCTAAACCCGACGTTTGAGGCCCGAAGTCGACATCAACATCCTAAAGCAAAGAAACCCCAGCCCCGAAATCCTGAATCCTCAACCCTCTGCCCCTGGACCCTGATCCTTACATCACGTGCTCCTGGGCTTTATCTGGGTTTAGGGTTTGGGGTTCATGAGGGTTTTACGTTTCTTTGTGGTTTCGGGTTTTGTTGCGGCTCAAGGCTGATATTCGGGTTTACGGCTTCTTGACGACAACAGGGTCCCTTGGAACATAAAGGTCGGGAATGTAAGAAGAGCCTTTGCAGGAACTACACCCAGCTTAGGCCTTAAAGTCGATGGCTATGGATTCTAGATGATTGAGCCCTAAATCCAAGACTCGCCTGCGAAACTCCTGTATAGATTCGACAGCTAGGGGCAAAAGGGGTCAGGTCCCACCTTATACTGCCACTAATGTGCATACTGTGCAAGATTGCCTAAGCACCCGTCATTTACACACGTAAATGTAGATGGCAAACACCTGTGTATGCATGTGTATGTATGTGGAATGATGGGTCTATATACACATACACACATACACTAAGATGCGTGAATGTGTGAAGAAAGATGTGGCTCCCTTCACATTTGGTAATCTGTAGTGTAGCTCTTGATACTTCTCCTTAATCCCTTCCCCCTAGTATTAAACGGGGGGCCCCCTCCCCCCCAATAGAAATTCTAGAAATTCGGAAAGCTTTCCATTTGTTGGAAGTATTTTTATCTCTGCCGCCACTTTTCTCGGGTCTTGCTCTTGCTCCTGCTCTCGCTCCTGCTCCCGCGCTGGCTTTTGCTCCTGGCTCTGCTGCGGTTGCGCCTGCTCCTGCTCTTGCCGTTGCTCCCACTTTTGCTCCTGCTCTAGCTCTTACTCCTGCTCTTGCTTTTGCTTTGCTCTTGCTGCTGCTCTTGCTGAAGCTCTCCTGTGCAGTGTTCTCATGTATGTTCGTAGCATGAGTGTCTAGCGCAGTGTTGAGAGTGAAAGGTGCGTTGTCGGGCATGCCCCTGTGTTCCATGTAGCACTCTTGGCTCTGTCAGGACAGAGGTTCAGTCTGCCCAGAAGTTCCTGGAGACTCCAACATCCTGTAGATGGAGACTAGTTTTAAGGTTATGGTACTGATTCTATGTTTAGGCCATGGGTAGGGTTCTTAATGCTAGATCCTTGGTGGATATTGGAGTCTCTGAGTCTTGCTTGCAGAGATGGTCACTTCTAATGATGTCAAACGGCCATCGCATCGCGAGCCTTGCTCCGCGAACGAGATGTTAGGTTCCATCACTCCTCGTAGTGATGATGAGGACAGGCTGCATCCGTCTTTGGAAACCGCACCTCAACACTGGCGGAGCAGTGGGCTCAGTTGATTGCTGTCAGAAGTTCGTAGGGATCCTTGCGGTTTCTGCTAAAACCTGGTTTGTGCGTTCACATTTCTTTGGCGGAGCCTGCGGAGTGCATTGATTGCCAAGGCCTGCAAGTGTTCTTCAGCTCCGTGACGGAAAAGATGCAAAACAGCAGTGCTTCCACTGCATCGACTGCCAGCGATGAGTCCAAGGAGCATGATGCCCACGACGGCAGTGACGGGACCGACGTAAGCGCAGGCTGTGATGGAAACTGCCGACCATGTCTGT
Source organism: Symbiodinium sp. CCMP2592 (assembly GCA_905221615.1). Taxonomy (NCBI): domain Eukaryota; class Dinophyceae; order Suessiales; family Symbiodiniaceae; genus Symbiodinium; species Symbiodinium sp. CCMP2592. Next base: position 36,680 of record CAJNDT010006223.1, read on the forward strand.
TCTTCTTCAAGAAGAAGGGGTGCAAGCGTCAGCCATGCAACTTCTGCCATGCAGTCGCTGGGCGGTTAAGATGTTAAGGAGTGCGTGATTTCGCGAAACAGAAACCTACTGCCGCACTAGAGGACTTCGCCAGTGGTTTTGACCTGGCAGCACCCTAAACTCTGACCCCTACACCTTATCCCTATAGTTTTATGTTTCTTTCTACTATCACTTTTTGACCATGATGTTCATAGCTATCGAGACTATCAGTGTTGGTAGACCAGGTAGTGGTAGTGGTGGTGGTAGTAGTCGTCGTCGTAGTAAGTAGTAGTAGTAGCAGTAGTAGTAGTAGTAGTGGTAGTAGTAGTAGTAGTAGTAGTAGTAGTAGTAGTAGTAGTGGTAGTAGTAGTAGTAGAAGTAGTAGTAGTAGTAGTAGTAGTAGTAGTAGTAGTAGTAGTAGTAGTAGTAGTAGTAGTAGTAGTAGTAGTAGTAGTAGTAGTAGTAGTAGTAGTAGTAGTACGATATAATCCTGAACCCTAAACTCTATACCGGTGGCTTTGGCATCATGTTTCAACAGTTCAGACTCCAGACACTCAGAGACTTGTCATCTCATGTCTTCGATTCCTACTTTACAGGCATACGAGGCTTTTAGCAGTATCATCTCCTCGCTCTATAGTTCAAGTATATTGCGTGCCGAAATCTGATTCTGACGATTATAAGGCACCCGATATGCTGAGGCTCTGGGTTGAACCATAGTTGTTTTGGATGCTTCGGTTTCGGCCAACCCTAGGAAATTCATCGCCTGCGGACGGAAGAGTACCAGCGCGCCCGCACGGAAAGGTACTTTGCGGAGAGGAGCACAAAGAAGATTGCCAGCGGGGAAGCCATAAGATGAGTTGAAGGGTGTTTACAGTTTTTGTCTCATCCGTACGGGACCCCAAGAATTTGAAGGGGTATTCCTGTAATATAGGGGCCTTAAGAATCAGCAATAGAATTTGGGATGTTCCTTACTATGTATTTCGTACAAGTTCCCCCCCCACCCTACTCTAATTTCTAAGGCCCCCACGGTCGTTTCTCAAAACAAGGCCCTTCACTTTCAGATGTCAGAAAAGGGCTGCTCCAAAGCGAGCCTCAGCATTGGGAAGCTTCCAATGTGTATAAATCTGCATGAGCGTACTCTGAGGTTCACGGGTAGTTATGACTGGGGTTACAAGTCTATATAATATGGGCTGGAGTTATAGTTACACTACTTATAACCCCACGGATAACTACCCATGAACCTCGAGTTGCACGTTTCGGGAGTCGATCGGGAGAGACTCCCTGCGACATCTGAGGGTTTCAGAAGATAGGTATCTTATTCAGGGCCCTTTTAATAAGAGATATGTAGGGTTCTATACTAGGCCTCCCTCCCATGTTACTGAAACTCCCATCTCTGTCGATCTTGGACGCGATGCCACAGTTGCGTTCACTGAATGAACCGCGATGTGAGCGATCGCACCAAGCCGCTGCCGGTGATTCGCAAGAGGCCCAACACATCTCTTGGCAACAAAGTCTTGGCAGCTGCAGATTGTCGCTGCAACCTACCCGTGGTTACTCTGCTGCGATGAACTTGTTAAACAATGTTCATTGTGTTTTGCAAGGCAAAATGCCGTGCCGACAGCACAGCGACTGCCATGATGGCATGTCATATATCATCAAGTGTACTTGCGGGTTCATGGGTGGCTACGGCATTAAACGTAGGGCGTTTTGTAGTCAGTGTATCCCGAACAGGCAGTTGCAAGGACTACCTGCTCCGGCACCTAATTAGGATGAACGCAGCTTTGCCACCCATGAGCATCCAAGTACGGTCGAATCAAGTGGGAGTCTCAGACAATCACGGGCCCGTTTTCGGGTCCTTATCATAAGGGTCCTATCATTGTGGAGTCTGTGTTGGTGTCCCTTATCTTCTGCAACTCCCAAGTGGGTCTGCGCAAGAGATCCAGGCCGTGAAGCCTTGAAGCAAAAGCAGCATCAAATCGCTACGCAAAGCTTACACTGAGGACATGTTTATCTTAAAGTACCTAAAACATGGAACGGATTCAGGCCCTGACATACACCATGTTAGGTACACGGAGCCATTAGGGCTCAGATTGCTTACGTATTGCCGATTGCCATAGAACAGAAGTTAGGGTTTTAGGCTTGAAGGAACCCTTAAAGAACTTTGGAGCCCTTAAAGTAAAAGCCAGAAAGTTGGAATATTATTATCCTAATCCTACCCTGAAACAATATTCCAACTTTCTGGAGTTCCCTTTAAAGGAACCGAGACTCTCCGGCCCAGGCCTTGAGGCTGTCACTTCGGGCCCTCAGAGCACACCGTGCCAGTGCATCGGTGCCCAGAGGGTGTTTCGATTAGGGCCATTACGACTTTAGAATCATGAACCGAAACGGGATCCCTGAATGAACTCTTTCACTTGATATTGCCTGACTCCTAAAAGGAGTCAAGGCTTCGGTCTTTGGGGGTTCAGCTGTAGAATTCAGGATCCATAGCTGGATCTGCAGGGTTTACGGTGACTTTTATTGGTAGGACCTCGACGTCTTCCTGCGGTGCATGTGTTTACCTTTCAGAAGGGTTGCCTATTTCAAGATGCTTGGAAGCTACTCATTGGGGTTTGGGGCTCGTCGCAAAAACCGGTAGAGGGTCAATTCGATCAGTGTGTTCTTGCTCTCTCTATGATAAGACAGGGCTCTCTGTCTCCCTCTCTCTATCTCTCTATCTCTCCCTCTGTCTCTCTCGGTCTATATCTATCTATCTATCTCTATCTATCTATCTGGCTGTCTGCCTAAAACGATGTACACACGCAAAGCATTACGTACATGGGGTGCATGTCTGTACGTATGTGTATATATATATATATGCACAAACGTAAAAAACACATGTATAGATATGCAAGCAGTGTTATTTGCTTCGCCCCGAAGCTTGTGTCAGGCATGCTGAGGCCTGGCCGCCATGATGCTCAAGCCTCTACCCAGCACTCTTCTAGGAGGGGACTCTCAGTAGGGTGACTGAAAGTATAACCGATATGAGCGAACTTCTAGCTCCCACTTAGAACCATCCATGAACCTCCGAGCAAGCCCGAGAAAGCCGAATCCCTGAGCTGAACAATCCTCACTCGCAGCACTCCAGACCCACGTCCTAAACCCTGCAATCATCTGCACTCCGAAAACTCAAGCCCGAAACCCTAAGTCCTAAACCACTGTATATGCCTAAAGCCTAAATCCCAAGCTCCGCACACCCTCAACCCTGAACTCTCAACCGCAAGCCCTAAACCCTCCACCCTACAGGTACAGATCGCTGGCTGTGAGGTGCTACGCTGTCTCGCCGAACTCGCCGAGGTTCGAGGCTTTCCAGGCTTTATTCAAAGGTCTTTGGGTGAGAAAAAGAGGCCCCGGTTTCATAATCGATTTCTCGGGCCTTCTATTGGGTTGATAGGTTTGCAGAGTCTGGGCAGGCTCTAGACTACCCAGAGGCCCCATAGTAGTTCCTTTTCGGGATTACCTTACAGGATTCTATATACGAACCCCAAAAAGGAACTACTTTGGGGCCTTTGGGTAGAGGGTATTTTAGGAGTGTCGCTGTAGGTCTTGAGGGGTTACAGCTTCAGGCCTTCCGGGATATGGGGCTTAGATCCTAGCACAGCAGTCATGCTTACGACAATGGACAGGATAGATTAGTAGCGTCAGACAGGCAGAAACATTGGTTTCAACAACAGCAGCACGGCTTGGAACAGTGAGTAACTGAAGAAATGACAGCCATGTCAATGTCAACAAGACCAGCTAGTATCAACGAACAACCGCCATAGGCACACAAGCCTTGCTCGTCGACAGCTGCAGCCGCAACACTTGCGACATAAACTAGAAGGGATCCCATTGCAACAGTTCAGAGAATCAACTGCAAAATCGATGACTTCCTTGCCATGATGTCCTTGAAAGAGGGTTTCAGAAAACTCGGCTTCGTCTTTGGGATGTCCTTACCATAATGAGGATCCTAGCGCGTTGGGTCAAAAGTCGGGCTCCGTTCTTTTCGGGGACTCCCAAATCCACGGTTTCTTGGCGGGTTCATTTGGGCAAAGGGTTTTTTGGGGGTTTCGGTACTTTTCGCACAAGTTTCGTGTTCAAAGCTTGCGGAGCATCATTGCGAGGATGGTAATCCCAGACCCTTGCGACAGTCAAGGGTCCTTCTGTAGGGCACCTTGTAGGATCCTTGTGTCTCGGGGTCCATAGTACAATCCCTTACTCCCCGACATCATTCTGTCCTCAGGTTTTGGGGGCGTACACTGCCCACCACAGATCTAAGCATCAAAAACGCGTGGTAATGTAACTCTACCCCCAAATGCGATTCCAACTATTCAGGCCCCTACATAAGGCTTTGAGCTTCGGATTTCTTTCGCTCTCCCGCGCCCGAGGCCCCTTTGGAGGAGCTCTCTGAGGTGCCAGCGAGGGGATGAGAGGAGGAGGGGGTTCAGGGTTTTTTGCCGAGGGTGGGCTTTGGGTAGTGGGGGCCTTAATAAGTAGAACAGGGTTTTGGAGCCCATTATACTACAAATTCTAACAAGGGGCCCCCAAACTAGTAGCGGTAATGATTTAAGCCCCTATACTGCTGGATATTGTTGGTTTGGGGTTTCGGGCTTAAGGTGCGGGACCTTGGGGGGTTGGTGGGTTTTGGATTCATGTATGTGAGTGTGTCGTATGAGTTACTGAGTATGGCTGCTTGTAAACCACACAACCCGAGCCCCTTGACACTAAGTCCTTAAACTCTAAACCCCAAACTCTAAGCTTGCACGGACGTTCCTCTAGTTTTTTCGAAATGGCCAAACAAGCAATAAACCCTGAAGCCGAGACGCCTACGACGGAAATCTGTAAAGGTTTAGGGCATAAAGGCTCATGCGAGTGAGTAACTACAGAAAGGGTCCTAACATGTGATTCGGGAATAAATGTTCAGGTTCATGCCCAGCAGGAGCTCTTCCAAAACGGCCGTTCTGTGCTCGTCACATCTAGGCGAGATACAGTAGGCTGTTGTGATGTTCAGGATTCGGACCCCACATGTGTTGTTGATCTGCGGGGCCATGAGCACTGTATGCGTGAACAGTCTCCCTTCACTGTATGTATCAAGCTCCCTGAGCCTTCCGACGCTATGTGTTCAGGTTCAGCAAACCTACCAAAACCAGTGAACACAGCGCCTTTTGACCCCAAGCCCACAGCACCTACTAAGATCTCCCGAGCCGCAAACTCCTCCCAAGACCTTTAAGAACCCCGCAAGGCCCTTCGCCCTTTCCCGAGGGCCGCACGGCCTGAAACCCTATAGGCCATTAAAGCCACTCAACCCTAAGCACCAAAAGCCCCCAAGCGCCGCGGCTCTTCCTCAGGCCGCACAGCTCGCCAAGCGCGCGTTCCCCGAAGACTCCGCCGTCCACCGTGCCGCCGATGCGCTGCTCAGCGAGGGCCTCGCTTGTTCCACAGTCAGAACAATAACATTAATCGCCGTGATTGACTTTCGTTGTAGCGCTCGTAGCACCAGACGAATTAATCACGATCAGAAGAAGAAAGCAGGGCTTAGGGTTCTGCACGGGATGTCAAAAGGTCCATACCCAGTGGTTTGGGGATGCATCGTCCGGAGACCGAGAGTTTGTCTTGCTCCTAGCCCTAATCCAGAAAGACGCTCCACCTTCGAACCTAAGCCCTAAGCCTCCAAGCACTCATAACCCCTAAACCTCTGCACCCCCCAAGCCTAGACTTAAGATCCTTACCCACCTAAAGCCGAAAGCCTTAACCTGCAAAGCCGCCACACCATGAAGCCCGGACAACCCGTGGCGGAGATGAGACGGTCGAAGTGCCTCTGGTAGGAAGCGAGTTGGGGAGTTACAAGTGGGTAGCTACTACGGTAACTAGAGTTATAACCCATATTTGGGGACTTGTAGCCCCACTTATCACTACCTGCGAAGCTCCAAGTAAGCTTAAGCGTTTGGGGTTGAGTGCCATCCCTAAATTTGCAGGCTTTGCAATTCCACGCTCCGTTGCTGCCTCAGCTGGATAACCTAGTGCTTGTGCAAGTTGCATGTTGCCACATGCCGACCGAGAAAGCTTCCGCGATCAACCCATCCCTGAGCTGTAAACTAAACCACAAGCCCACAAAACATCAGGCCTCTGAAAGCTAAATCATGCATAAGGCTAAGGCCTCAGGGTTGAGGGGATTGAGGTTATAAGGAATTGCATCTGCCTGTAACCCTTTCACACCGTTTCTTCCGTGAATCCAACCGTCCTAGGCCGCAGCCATCGGATCCTTGATGGATTCTGCTACTGCAGACGAAACAGTCAGAGGCTCAGCTTTCTTCCTGTGACCCTGGGCGACTTGTTGCACGGCCCCGGTTTACGTTTGGGGTGCCTTGACCCCAAATTGCAACCCTTACCCCGAAACCCCTGATTCCCAGCCCGCTAACCCCCCAAACCCTAAACCCTAAACCCACAATACGTTTTACGCCCTAAGCACAGACGCTGACCGGTGGACACTGATTCTGTTCCAAGTCCGACCGAAAAGGTGATAGTTACCGAACTCGGAAGGTGCAGTTGCCCATATTGCCTGGCCTCAGCTACCGAATGTTGCTGCCTTTCATAGTGAGCAGGAGTGGGGGGGGGGCTTGCATTTTCGGAGGAAGTTTTCGAGAGAGGGTGGGGGACAGGGGGCAGCGTGTAGACTTGTAGTGCACTGCGGAGACATGCAGGCAACACATCTCAGAACCTTAGACCCCAAGCCCTAAACAAATCCTGGCAGGAATCACGCAGACAGTTTCCCACTTTCGAGGAAGGCTCGAGATGCCTTATAGGATCCTTGTCGGCCGACACCTTAAAGCCTAATATAGGGGCCTTAATCATTACCTAACTAGTTTTTTGGGGGGCTCCTTATTGCAATTATAGTGTAATTGGCCCCAAAACTCTCTTCTAATTACTAAGGCCCTTATACTAAGACCTCAGCCCTCCACCCTAAGGTCCCTCAAGTCCTAAACCCTACTTAGAGGTTCATGGCTAGTTATAAGTGGGGTTATAAGTCGGGTAACTATACTTATAACCCATATTAGGGGACTTATAATCCCACTTATAGCTGCCCATGAACCTCCAAGTAGACCCGTAACACTGAGCCCTCAGCCCTACATCGTGAAAGCCCAGGCCCAGCGCAACGCCATCTGCAGAGCTGCTGGCACTGTTACTCAAAGGGCTCTCCGGATGGGATGAAGGTAGGTGGGGCAATCCCAAGATAAGAGTCCTTATGTAAGGGATCCTTAATCCTACAAACCTTAATCCCACCCTTGGACGCCTCTATTGTTAGAGCTCCATGGCTTCAGGGATAATTTCATTAGTTAGTATCGGGGTCTGAAAGAATGGAATAAACTTCCCTTGTACGTCCCTGCATAGTGGCACTATATGATACAGACGAAAGCCTTATCTAGTTGCTGAGGCGCCGATTCTCAGTTCTGCTTATTCTGGGCCTGAAAGGGTTTTTTGACAGTTAAGGGGTTGCAGTAGGGTTGTTAAAGTCTGTCGTGGTGATAGCTTTGCCCTTGCCGCGGCGTTGCATCGCTTTACTCGAGCGCGATCCAGGGAGTTGGGATGTGAAGCTGTTCTCGGCATGGGCAGCTAGTCAGTACATCTCTCTCTCTCTCTCTCTCTCCCTCTCTCTCTCTCTCTCTCTCTCTCTGCCTGGGCAGCTAGTGAGTACGTCTCATCTCTCTTGGAATCCGAAAACCCGAAATGCACGCCATATCCGTCGACACATGCAGGATATCTGTCAAAACACATAACTGCTGTTCTCCTGCTTGCTCCTACCTCCCGATACACGACTCCAAATTTTGCGTAGGCGTGAAGATCTGGAGCTGGAGTGCCTGAAAGCCTTGTATTCGCAACCCGTGACCGTCGAAGCCTCCAACCTCGAAGCCTTAAACGAAGTCTCAAGATGGATTGGGTGGTGGTAGTGGCAAGTGGATTGGGTGCAACGGGTGTTATTGTGAGGACAGCAGAGATCTCAAGTCAGAGAATATGGCAGAGTCAAGCCCAGCGCTGGCTGTCGTACTCTTAAGCCCCCTTTTCACCAAGATCTTCGTTATCATCACCGTCACCGCCGTTATCATGATTTTCATCATCATCATCGTCATCATCACCATCATCGTGAATGTCAACATCAACATCAAAATGGAATCATCATCATCATCATCACACTTGTCGAAACTCACGCCGCTCGAGCAGAAGACACGCCAGGCCTTGGCCACTTAGCCGGCTACGGTGGCGTCGCTTGGCGTCAGGAGCCCAGGCTGTTATGGAGCTGTTTCTTGGAGAGTGTAGATTAGATTTTAGAGCTATTGTCCGGTATTGTAGGGTTTATAGGGCCTAGGGTTCCGAATTAGAGAGTCTCTAGAAGTTCTTGAGGAAGTAATTGCTTCACACCACCCTCACAATAAAACCACTTGTCGGAAAGCAGGAGCCAGAGCAGAAGTAAGAGCAAGAGCAGGAGCCGGAGCAAGAGCAGGGGCAGGAACGAAAACAACACAGGAGAAGCACAAGCAAGAGTAAGAGCATGAGGAGCAACAACAAAAGCAGGAGGAGCAACAGGAGCAAGGGCAAGTGGAGCAGGAGCAAGAGGAGCAAGAGAAAGAGACACAGCAGGAGCGGGAGCACTAGCCAGCACAGGAGGAAGAGCAAGATCCGGATCAGGACCAGGATCCCCCAAAAGTAACAGTAGAGATAAAACACCCCGTGCTAACACAGCCATTTTCGAAGTGTTTATTGGGGTGCCGGCCCCCCGCCCCGTTTCAGATTACGGGAATGGGATTGGTCGAAAGCTAAGAGTTGGCTCGCAGCGATCAACGCGGGGTTTGAAACCTGTGACTGAAGTTTACGGCTGTAGTATAGTATATAATTTGTGAGATGTCGCTTGTCGCAAGACAAGCAGCCTCTCTACGGAAGAGGCTTCAAGTTCTGTTTTTTCGCAGGACTGACCGAACTTGCCAACACCCCCGTCCTCCTGTGATGCAGAAATAATGGAAGACCTCAGAGTCAGGTCAGGCAGCCATTTGTGCATGTGAATGTCGACAAGTCAGACTAGATCCTGCTTCAGAAGCTCTTGTAGGGCTTTTACCTTACACCCTAAACCCTAAGCCCCTGAACCAGCAACACCCTAAACCCTGAGACCCGAAACTCAAAGTTTGAGGGCTTTCGTTTCGAGCTTTGAGCCACAGTTTTTGTGAGGCTAGAGGTTTGAGCCTTTGTTCACAAGCTTGAGGGTTGATTGTCTAGGGCTTGTGTGGGGTTTGGGTTTCAGGGTTTAGGGCTTAGGCTTGAGTGTGTAGGGTTTGGGTTTAGTGTTTAGGGTAGAGGGTAAGTTTAGTAACCCTAAACCCTAAACCCTTAAACCCTTAAACCCTTAAACCCTAAACCCTAAACCCTAAACACAGTAGGGTATGGAATCCGAGCTTAAAAGCCCTGGAAGCCCAGGTGGGGCTTCGCGCGTCGCACTGAATCGCATCCTTCGGGCCATGGCGCAGCACAAAGGCAGCCGGCTTCTGGGGTGTGGAAGTGGGGTTTAGGGATTTAGGGTTTTAGGGTTTAGGGATTCAGGGGTTTAGGGTTTAGGGTATCCGGATTCCATGCTTTATATGAGCTACTCGTTGTAGCTACTATAGTAGGGCTTGGTACAACTAAACCAAGTTTCTTTCATGGGCAATCAGCAGACAGAACCGCTGGCAGCAGAGTAGCGAGGCTCTCACCCCCAGAGCTTTAGCTTGAACTCCTTGTCTTCGTTCGCAGGACAAAGAGGTGGCAGCATCTCCATGTCGGTTCGACGTTAGTCCGAAAGCTCCGGACACTAAGCTGAACCTGAATTATGCCTGCAATGGGTTTGGCTTTCTGGCTTCAAGGATTCGAGTTGAAAGATCGTGCTGGATGCTTCTTAAACCTGGGACTGGGACCCCCCGTCTCTTGCTTGGCGTGGAGTAGATGAACGAAGCATCAGTAATGAAATAGACAAAGTGTAGGTTTTTAGGGTTTAGGTTTCAGGTTTAGGTCTTCGGGTTAAGATGTCTCTTCACTGCAGCGTTTCCTCTTCTGGCGTCCCGCGCGCTGGCCACGCGTCCGGAGCAATGTTGTGCATCTGGTCGGCGATGACAGGTAAGCAGCTTGCAAGCATCCCTGCAGAGGAGGTAGATGATGTGAGGGCACTGAAGCAACTACTACACAGCAAGCACAGGCTGCCTCCGCCATTCAGGCAAAGATTGGTTTATCTCGATTCTGTCTCGGATGGTGTGTTGGATGATCTCGTCAAGCTGGACTCGCCCATGGACCTTCAGCTGATTCTTATTCCCTATGTCCAGGCATCGCAGCTGGAAGCAAACGAGTTGGCGGCTGCCGCAGCGAAGGGCTCATTGCCCCAGGTCGGCCTCTCGCATCCGTCCATTTGTTGAACCCTATAATATTGAGGCCTTAGAAATTACCTATATTATTTTGGGGGCTCCTTGTTTTAATTACAGTATAATGGGCCCCGAAAACTTTATTGCAATCATGAAGGCCCCTACAGTACTTACGCAACCTACACCCATGAATGAACCCCCTAAACCCCAAACCCTAAACCCTAAATTACCCGAAGAAGCCATTGCACTTTAAAAAAATACCCGCAGGTCGAGGCCAAGCTGCAGAAGCCCCAGGACCCAAACGTGGACAACACGAGCGGCAGCAGTCCGCTGGGTCTGGCGACAGCCTGCGCGCATCTTTGTCATGGTTGGGTAACATTGTTACACTTTTTTGATGGGTACTTAGAGACAATAATAAGGAGTAAACATGTACATTTTCAATCCTATCCCAACCATGAACTAGGCATATGGGTGTTGTGCATTTGCTCCTGGAAGCCGCTGCGGACGCGAATAAAGCCAACAAGGATACCTACACCCCCCTGATGCTCGCTGCTCGAAGCGGCCACGTGGAGATTGTGGCTCGGCTCGTCGAAGCTGGTGCAAACACCAACAAAGCCAAAGCCGATGGTTACACAGCCCTGATGGTCGCTGCGGAAAGAGGGCACCTTGATGTTGTGAATTTACTCCTTGATGCTGGTGCAGAGAAGGATGCAGCCACCAAGAGCGGCTTCACCGCCCTGACGTTCGCTGCTGAAAGAGGCCACGTGAAGGTTGTTCGTGGGCTTCTGGGCGGCGGTGCAGACACCTCCACTGCCCTGACATTCGCCGCAGAACGAGGCCACGTTAAGATTGTGGGTCTGCTCTTGAATGCTGGTGCAGACACGAATAAAGCCAGACACGACGGCTCCGCTGCGCTGCTGCTCGCTGCCGGCAAGGGGCACATCGAGATTGTGGGTCAGCTCCTCGATAATGGTGCCAATACGGACAGAGCCAAAAACGACGGGTTCACCCCCCTGATGCTCGCTGCACGAAACGGCAAGTTTGAGATTGTGTGTCTGCTCCTCGATGCCGGTGCGAACACGAGCAGAACCACGAACGATGGGTCCACGGCCCTGATGTTCGCTTGCCACGTTGAGATTGTGCGTAAGCTCCTGGATGCCTGTGCAAACAAGGACGCAGCCACCAGGGACGGCTTCACTGCCCTGACGACCGCCGCTGAAAGAGGCCTGGCCAAGGTTGTGCGTTTGCTCCTGGATGCCGGTGCAGACAAGGACGCAGCCACAGGGGGCGGCTTCACTGCCTTGACGTTCGCTGCTGGAAAAGGCTATGTTGAGGTTGTGCATTTGCTCCTGGATGCCGGTGCAGACAAGGACGCAGCCACCAAGGGCGGCTTCACTGCCTTGACGATCGCCGCTGAAAAAGGCCACCTTATTGTGGTGCAGTTACTTCTAGATGCCGGTGCGGACAAGGACGCGATTACCGACGCCGGTTCCACTGCCCTCACGCTTGCCTCGGAAAAAGGCCACATTAAGGTTGTGCATGTGCTGCTGGAAGCCCGTGCAGACAAAGATGCAGCCACCAAGGGCGGATTCACTGCCCTGACCTTCGCTGCTGGAAAAGGCCACGACAAGGTCGTGCGTTTGCTCCTGGATGCCGATGCAGACAAGGACGCAGCCACCAAGGGCGGATTCACTGCCCTGACCTTCGCTGCTGAAAAAGGCCACGACAAGGTCGTGCGTTTGCTCCTGGATGCCGGTGCAGACAAGGGTGCGGCCACCAAAGCCGGCTGCACTGCTTTGACGATTGCCGCTGAAAAAGGCCACGTCAAGGTTGTGCATTTGCTCCTGGACGCCGGTGTGGACGTCTCTGCCAGGACATCCGCTGCGTGAGGCCACGTTGAGATATACTGGGTCAGTTCCTCAACGCTTTAACAAAGCATACACTTCGCCAACACTGCCAAGTAACTCACATTCCTGATGCATGCCTCTGCCACGGGGCAAAGGTCTCGTGCATCTCTTGCAGTTCGGTGTCAGTGTGAACTTCGCAAGCAACATCGGCCGCACTGCCCCAATGTGCGCTTCCTGGGCAGGCGAAGTTGATGTCGCGCGTCTGCTGCGAAACTCCAGTGTCGACGTGACCTTGCTTGTTCACTGCACTGATGCTCGCACAAACGTGATGCTAGCAAGTGATGCCGGTTCCACTGCCTTGATGCATGTTTCTGCACAGGGTGATGCTGTTGCACAGCTACTCCTACGTAGAGGAGAGGTCGGCCCATGCAAGACCACTGCCAATGTCGGCTCCACCGCCCGAGTGCTAGCTCGTCTGACAGGCCACGGTGAGGAGTTGCGCGCCTGCCGCTCAGTTTTACTGCTCCAAGTCGAGGCAGTCGGGCCTGCCAAAAGGAGTGCTCGATGGAGTTCGAACAGAGAACTCGATGACCAGATCGCCCAGAGTCTGTAGGTATTGATTCCACCTTGTCCGACTGTGTCGGCCAGTCGTGTCGCTGCGTTTCGCCGTAGGGCCTAGGGATTTGTCAATGCCTGTGCTGCCTAAACCCGACCCAAATCCCTAAACCGTAAACCCGCCCGGAAATGGAAAAACCCAACAAGCACCCCTTAACCGCAAAACCCCAAACCGCAAACCCTCAACCTCCAACCTGATAGTAGCAACCATTTCAAAGAAGTTGAAGATATGGCAACAGCCGCAGCTGCACCGTCATGGGTCGGGTCATGCGAAGCAATAGCCGGAACCGCGATGAACGTCATTTTGGATATGCTTGAGATCCACGATGTAGGTAGCAAATTTTCCTCAGTGTAAGGACTTTCAAGACCCAGATCAGCACGGCCCTGAAACTACAACCCTGAAGCCGCAGCCCTCTAGCTCAAAATCCACAGCCGCACCCTCAAACCGACCACCTCGAAGATGGAATCCTCGACACGGCCTCCTTTTATGTAGGCGGATGTTGCTTCAATGCAGACTCCAACCTTGAAGCCGGACCCCCGAACCGTGAAACCCAGCCGCAAATCTGAAGGCACAGGCACGGATGGCATTAGCATGCTACTTTCTGGGTTGTCCTTTGGGATCTTTTTTAATTTCCCCTATTGTTTTGTAGAGAACCATAACAGTAAATAAGTTTCAAAGGGCTTAAAGGACAACTTAGCTTTGGATCATGCTACCTGGTGCCTGTCACCTTATTTCGGACCCCGTCATAAAGCCCTGTAAGGGCCCAAAACTCCATACTCCCTTCAGCAAAGCGAACGCTTGTTCGGCCCCCCGGATCTGCCAAGCCTAGGCCACCCCAGCCCGACAGTTTTAGGGCTTTAGGGGTTTAGGGTTTTAGGGTTTTAGGGTTTAGGGTTGAAGGTTTCTAGTAATTAGTACGTATAAGTTGGGTTATTGGGTATAGGATCACTTCGATCCCTGGGCAACCCCGCTTATGCCCAACGATCTTAAGCGAACCAGACTTCTCTGAAAAAGGGCCCCTGAGCCTCAGCTGATGCAGGATCTGCTGTTCTCGTGGCCTCCGGCCTCTGGGTGAAGCCCTCATTCGATCAAAAGGGTCTGCTGCCACAGCGTTTTCAGCAGGTAATACAGGGGCCTGAGTTAGTACTCTCATATATCCTAGAAGCCCATTCTACTTAATTCTGAGAGCCTTGAAGAACGCCGGTTTAACAGCCCTGACCAGAGCTCTAGAACAACAAGAGGCGTCATAAGAACCTTAGACACCCAAAGCAGAAGTTAAATCTGGACAAGACGCTATAAACCCCTAAAGCCATGATAAATCTAAACATCACTAAAGCAGCCCTGTGTCAGACCTTTAGAAGCCCTAAAGCACCATAAACCAAGTCCCCTGTGCTGGCCGATGAGGCTCTCGGGCGCTTCGCCGAGCGTGTAGATGCACCGCAAGGGGGCCTCCAGGTGCCTTTGGGCCAGTTTTAGGGTTTAGGGTTTAGGGTTTAGGGTTTTGATTTGGGGTTTAGGGTTTAGGGTTTAGGGTTTTGATTTGGGGTTTAGGGTTTAGGGTTTAGGGTTTTGATTTGGGGTTTAGGGTTTAGGGTTTAGGGTTTTGATTTGGGGTTTAGGGTTTACGGGTTTAGGGTTTTGGGGGGGATCGGGGTTTAGGGGTTGAGGGGATCAGGGTTCAGGGGCCTCTTGAGTTTCGGGTTTTGGGGGAATTTGGGGCTTGGGGTTAAGGGGATTACAGGGTTTGGGGTTTAGGGTTCAGGGGGTGCTAGCCCATTAAGCTAACTGCGGTGAGACACTGGTTGAATGCTGTCATTGGTATGACTATGATAAATGGCTTACTCGTACCTCCCTCATTGTTTGAAGATCCTTTTTTCTGTGAATGCTACCGGTCCCTCCTTATTTCGCTGCCATTACCAGGTGTGTTGACTGTGTAGGTGCGGCTAGTCTCGTACTGAACCAGGTCCGGAGGGTCGGCGGTGTCACGCTTACGTCCTTGAAGTCTGGCACCTAACCCCTTGCAGGGGTTGAACCCATACACCCCGACTTTGGGCCTTTATAATATTAATATAGGCTACTTAGAGGATCATGGGACTTAGTAAGCAGGTTATAATTGGGGTTATAAGTCCCCCAACTGGGGTTACCCTAGTTATAACCTACTTATAACCTTACTTACTAAGTCCATCTAAGTCCCATGAGCCTTCAAGTAGGGGTTTAATGATGAGAAGATTGAGTACTAATACCATGTTGGGGCTCCTTTTTGCGATATAGTACACCCAAATCCCCATTCCAGTACGGCAGGTCCCTATATTATGGTGCTGAGTGTTTCGGTATCAAGGTTTCGTGCTGAGGCTTCTAATTAGTGCTTCTACCCAGAGGCCCCGTTGTAGTTCCTTTTTGAGATTATTTTATAGGATTCTATATATGAACCCCAAAAAGGAACTACTTTGGGGCCTTTGGGTAGTACAAATCGCAGACTCCAACGGTCAGCGTTGCAGGTCGGCATCTTGACAAGAAGCTGGGAGTTTCCGAAGACAGGGGAGCCCTAATATAGTGCCCTGAATAGTAGGCTTCTTATTATAAGGACCCCAAAATAAGGTACCCCTAATATCCGAAAACTTCCAGCTTCCTTCGAATTCCAGAACTACAGTATCGGAGCCCCTCAGCCTAAGCCCTTGTGCTTGAGTAGTCTACTTGGAGGTTCATGGCTAGTTATAAATGGGGATATAAGTAGGGTAACTATACTTATAACCCATATCAGGGGACTTATAACCCACTTATAACTACCCATGAACCTCCAAGTACATGGTAGCTGAGTAGGTAGCCTCGTCGGTGGATGCAAACCCTTACGTACGGTAAGTAGGAAGTCAAGTTTTTCTGGGCCGTATTAGCAATACCAGGAATCATAGTACTCGTAGTAGAATTAGCTATGAAAATGGTATCAGTAATATATCAATAGTCATGGTGAAAGCAATAAATAGTCATGGTAATAGTGATAGTAATAGCAGAAAACCCCGCACGGTAGGCCCCTGAGCACCTCTCGACGCTGCGAGGATGCGGCACAGCAGGCCAAGGAGTCGCACCCGAACTCGGCGTTGGTCGGTCGCCATGCGGAGCGGTGGTGGGAAGGGAAGAGGGAGGGCTCGCTACGGGGTGTCAGGGGCCTTGTCGGGGAAAGGTTGGGGGTGTAAGGGGGTTCGGGTTGAGGGTTTCGGAGTTTCGTTGATAGCTTAAGGTTTCTGATTTGGGTTCGGTGGTGTCTCGGTTGAAACGGGAAATTATTGGGCGTTCCGCGAGGTGGAAGATGTTCGATTTTATTTCTGCTGCAGCGACTTCAGGTGGTGCCTGCTGTGATCTTGAATGCTGACGCCGCAATTAATCTGCAGTTGCTTTAAAGGCCAGAGCTTGTAAATTGAAATTTCTGTCAGCGCTCAAGAACCACCCACTACCGCACCTACGGTGTGCGCGCTCTCAAAGCTTGTCAATGTCGTGATTAAGGAGGGACAGGGGAGAGAGAGAGAGAGAGAGAGAGAGAGAGAGAGAGGGAGAGAGCGAGAGAGAGAGAGGGAGAGAGGGAGAGAGAGCGAGAGAGAGAGAGAGAGAGAGAGAGAGAGAGAGAGAGAGAGCGGGAGAGAGGGAGAGAGAGCGAGAGAGAGAGAGATAGAGAGAACAAGCGAGAGCGAGAGAGAGATACATAGCGGGAACCAGACTAGGTGAACCGCAGTGGGAACTGCGCCGGCCAGCGCATAGCTGTCGGAGAGGTCGGACATGGTGTTGATGTCTGCCTATCCACTGAACGCCTTGGTCAAAATTGTAGCAGAACCTGAACGATCAAGTGTCCGAAGCCTGAAGCCTTCCCGGTAGAACTAGAAAGTCAACGCCCTATAGACTTAAACCCTCGAAGCCCCATACCGTCAACGCTTTAATGCATAGAGCCCAGAAAGCCCTACAGTTTTAAGCAGTACCTTAACCCCAAACCCTGTTTCCGCTTTTCTGGGGTTTAGAGTGCAAGGATGAGGGAATGGCGATCCTCAAAACCTGCTACAGCTACGCAACCCTGAACTCAAAGCGATGCCTACCCGGAGGCCCCAAAGTAGTTCCTTTTGGGGGTTCGTATTTAGAATCCTGTAAGGTAATCCCGAAAAGGAACTACTGTGGGGCCTCTGGGTAGACAGTGCAGACCCAGAAAGGCCCTCAAGAAAAGGTCAAAATCCCGCGTCACAACATTGGGCACTACATCCCTCTACAACGCTCTACCCTAAAGGCTTATATAGCAAAAATCGAAACCGCAAGGTCCTGAATATGTTTGGAGGAATCCTTTCAAGCCCCTGACTGTGAACGGGAGGGATGGGGTTTAGGGTGTTGAAGCTTAATCCGCAAAACCCGCCATGCCCCCAGACGCTGTTGAGGACGAGCTGATCGCATATCTGATGCGCCCACAATGACCTTGCAAGAGCAAGGCAGCGAGGGGGCCCACCCAGAGGCCCCATAGTTCTATATATGAACCCCCCAAAAGGAACTAGTTTGGGGCCTTTGGGTAATACGTACGTCCAACGTAGGTCATTGTTTGTTGACCTTTGCTGAATGGCGTGCCCCCTCGATCGGTTTAGGGCTTCTGGTCGCGAGGATTTTGACTTTTGGAGGGCCCAGCAGATGCAAAGATCGCGCTTCTCCTGGTTTTCTAGAAGAAATGGCAGGCTTTCTGCGGATGAGACGACGCAGATGAGGACTCTGAGCACGCAGCGCAGGCTTGAACAAATCAAGGAAGACATTTACATGTGCAAGACTGCAAGACCTATAGCCTACTTTAGCACCCTTCGCCAGCACCCTTAGAATAGATTGCAACCCTTATCGTACGTTACTCTATAGTAGAAGCCTCATAGCATAGCAAGTAGCAACCTGCCTTCAAGACCCAACAATCTAAACCCTAAACCCTTAAACTCTACATAAACCCAAAACTCTTATCTTCAGGACGAGACAGAATTTTTCAGGTCTGCGGTTCTCCTGCAGAAGGCGATCGAGTTAATGTTCTCTCGCCGAGCTGAAAGTGGCTTGGCCATCGCTGTGGTTTGAAAACATCGACCGGCGAAAAAACGAGAGCGACATCCTACACTCCAAGCCCTCATCCTTATATGGGTCTTATATGAGGTTGTTGTCAAAATGATGGTCCCTTTCTGGGAACCCTCAATATTTGGTGCCGTATTATAGTAAGGATCCAAAAAGGGACCCTAATATTGACAACCACCCATACGATAAATAGGGTTGAGGGGCTCATATACGCCACGCGCACGTTACGCTCCCAAGCCCTACTTGAAGGCTCTTGGGACTTAGTAAGTAAGGTTATATGTAGGTCATGATTAGTATAACGCCACTTAGGGGACTTATAACCCCAATTATAACCTACTTACTAAGTCCCATGATCCGCTAAGTAGAAACTGAGCATATCCGAGGTAGAGTCCGATAGTTCTAAGGCTGAAACAGGCCGGTGCCCCGCTCGTAAACACTTCGCCACTTTGTCATAGTTGGGTAGCATTTTACATGTTTTGGGGTACTTAAACCCGATAAGGAATAAAAAGCGTAGATTTTCAATCCTATCCCAACCATGGCCTGGGTCGTCGGGTAAAGATTGTTAGTACCATGCCGACCATGAACTAGAACAGAAGTGCGTTATTTGCAGGGCCCTGTTATTGCATATTCGATCCTGCCACCCGCACGGAGTGAGAATACCTCCTCGTTTTGCGATGTGTAGCCTGAGCGCATGCCTAGGAAGCCTTCATTGTAAAGTGCTAGTGCGGTAGGAAACATCAATTGTATGTGCTGACCGTAACGTTCCTCTCGAAGGCGCCTTGAGCTGACTGGCAAAAAGTAGCTGTCCGAAGCGCTTTGTTACCAAATTGGTAGCGGAGCTGAGCCCTCAATTGCAGGGTGAAGCTCCAGCAGGGCCTTTGGGAAGCCAGTTCTCCGTTGTATTGCCTCAGACCGTGTTGGCTGGGGAAGGTGTAACGCAGTGGAAGCAAGCAGTGTGATATTCCTTTGGTTGGTGTGGCTGGAGGAGTGTGCCTTACCATGACAGTCGCAGGGTTAAGGTACCAGCAGGGTTCGTATGCAACGGCCCCCATAGTGACAAAGAATGGAGTATTCATTTACAGTGGCACTCCAGAAGCGTATCACGAATGGGAGTTCAGAACGGAACTGCGTATCGTTGCATGTGAGCAGAGAATCAAGAAGGACCGTAGAGAACGGAAGCAGAAGAAGAGCGAATCTTTCTCGTCGTCAAGCAAGCCTGAGACGGGGAAGAGAGAGCGGTCCCCGACGAAAGGGCGTGAGGCTGACTTGGAGCGTGGCCCAGTGTCAGACACGTCCAGTGAGATCCCGAAGGTGAAGGAACACGAGTCAGGGTCCGAAGATTCCGATGGAGAGAGTGAGAAAGATCAGTGGTTGGATGCTACCTTGCGTGTCATGGAGGGACTGCGAGGAGATGCATTTCAGAGGGCCAAGGACTTGGGTGTTCAGACATTGTCATCTCCGGGAGGTTTGAGAAAGCTAATTCAAGAGATCAAGCGCATGGTGTTTCCTTTGGGAACCCTTGAAGCACAGGCACTCTTTCGCAGTGGCCAGGCCCAGTACGGCCCACTGTCAAGACAAGGTGGTGAGAGTATCGTCAGCTACATCTCACGCCGAAGAAGGTGGTGGGAGTTGATGCAACAGCTTGATCCCAGAATAAGCTTGAGTGACGGACTTAGAGCAGAACTCATGCTGGAGCTAAGTGGACTTACCAAGGATCAGCAGCTAATGATTAAGGCTTGCGCAGGAGGTGACAACAGCTTCGAGAGTTTTGCTAGAATCATGATTGAGCATCATGGAAACATTCACTTGAGGGACAACCGCTTATTGGACCCATTTGGCAAAGGAAAGGGCAAGGAGCCAGGCAAGTTCGGTTCCAAGGACTTCGGCAGGGACAAAGGTAAGTTTGGCCCAAAGGGATTCGGCAAAGGATCTTCAGGGAAGCCATCTTACAATCAGCAGTCACCGTGGAGAGCGTATGCAGCCGAAGAGATGGGTCAACATGCGGAGTATTATGGAGAACCAAGTGGATCAGAGTACGAGCATTGGGGATACCTAGCAGAGCATTGGGGAGAAACCGATCCGAATGAATGGTGGTATGGAGAGCATGGTGAAAACCCCCAAGCATACCCAGCGTATACCCCAGACAATCAAGAGAGAGAAGAGTATGTATCTGATGAAGACATTGCAACCGCGCTGAACGTCATTGAATCGTGTGACCCAGATGCTTACCCAGAAGCAGCGGCAGAGGCTATTCAGCTACAATTGGCTGCAAATGTCGTCATGGGCAAGGCAGGAAAAGGGAAATCCCAAGGAAAAGGTAAAGGATTCCCAGTCGTCAAGTCGAACTTGAGCATTGAGGATAGGAAAAAGCGCCTTCAGGAGATCAAGAGCAAATCGAGGTGTATGAAATGTGGTCAAGTTGGACATTGGAGTGGGGATCCACAGTGCCCGAAAGGACGTGGAGGTCAGGCACCCAACCAGACCCCAGCTAAGCAAGCATTCTTGGCTACGCTATCGGATTCGAGTTCAGAGGATGATTGTTTGCTGATTTCGGATGATTCGGCAAGTCCTCATGCGATGATGGCGTACAGGCACAGCCCAAGCAGGTTGACCAAGGGAGGAACAATGAGGGATGAGGTTCCTCCAGGTGGTGACAAGAAGTTCCTATTTGGACAGCATCGAGGGTTGACTTATGAAGAGGTCACATGGCGATTTCCGGGATATGCGTCATGGGGATTCAACGAACGAGCTCCGTCCTTGTATCTGTCTCAGTATCTGGATTGGGTACACAACTATTACACCATCGATCAAAAGACGATGGAAGTCTCCCGGCGAGAAGTCCCGCTCGACCAAATGGGAGTCCCCAGCACAGAAGCTTCAGCATCAGATCAGATGATACCAGCAAGATCAGCGCACAAGTCAGCCAAGAAGAAGCCGCCAAATCCACCCTTACCCGTGAGCTGTCGGAAATGCACAGATTTCAGTTTCTTGGGAACCAACGCTTATGTGCAGGTCAAGACTTGCAAAGATTGCGGTAAGATTGAGAAGACGAAGAAGGAGATGCCAGAGAAGAAAGACATCAACCTTTGTGAGCACAAGAACACAAACCGGCTAGGTTCCAATAAGGCAACGATGAGGGTATTCTGCAAGGATTGCGGGAATTTCATTGATGAGATGCCGAGAGAGGAGGCAAAGAGACGACAGGCGGTAGGAAGAGAGGTTGAGACCATGTCAGCAGCGTCGTTCGACTTGGTATCGAGCATTCAGCAATCCGTGAGTCAGGGTACGGAGTTGACTACCGAGCAAGCAGTGGTTATCTTGGACGATTTCAGAACCCAAGTAGAGGACCACATGGTAGCACAAGATGTAGCCGGAGAAGCCAAGCCCACCATTTCAGCAGAAGTATTGCATGGCATACTCCAAGATTGCATTGAAGCATCACAAGTGGCCGAAGAACCTGATCCACCTCGTGGACCGGTAGGTGTGACGGATTGGTCTGGATCCTCTGCAGCTCCATCGGCAAGCCGTCAGAGGACAGGATATGCGCCACGACGTTCGGGATTCATGGCAACTCTTGAGGAACCCGGACCCCTGCCTAACGATGAGGTTGGATTGATTCTCCCAGTGGTTGACATTATGGAAGACGAAGATGTTTGGGCTACTTTGGATGAAGGGGCAAACAGCAGCGTTGCCGGTGGTCAGTGGATGAACAGAACGGAGTCCAAGTTGAGGGAGTTGGGATTCGAGTGCCCGTGGATTTCCTCCGAAACCAAAACATTCAATGGACTTGCCCACAGCGCCTCAACCGTTGGTACCCGGCGGATTCCCTTCAGCATTGAGACTTTCGGGAGTTCACTCCTTGACCGTGGTGGCAAGGAAGGTTTGACCCAAGACCCGAACAGCAAAGGAGATCAGGATTTCACTTCGGGTTTGATGGATGTGCATGTCCTACCTGATGATACAACGGCTCCGCTTCTCATGTCGCAGTTCGCACAGAGTAAGTTGGGGTTGGTGAAGGACATGGGGAATTTTCGGTGTTACATTCGCAAGGATGGCCAAGAATGGATGGTTCCATTAGCCCGAGCCAGGGGGAGTAATCTTCTGTGCATCAACTTGACCAAGGGATTGAGACAGAAGACGGAGTTGCCTAAGGCCATTCGGAAGCTCAGGACATCCCAGGCAGTACTGAGTACCAGCTACACAGCAACCACTGAGAGTGAGAGAGTGGTGCGGAGAAGTGAAGGGGATCTCGAGGCTCTGCCCTCCATGGAGGTTTACGCGGCATCGGCTGGTCGTAACTTTATTGCGCAGGCTGCGGAGTACTTGAGAGAGCCCTGCCATCAGAGGGCTGTATTGTTGGCGAAGGCATGTTTTCCCGATCATCGCATTGCAGACGATACAGCTATCTTCGTGATGGACACTCTGCGGTTGAATGACCCAGAGGATCGGCCACAGACTCGGGGACATGTGGGGAGGCACCCCGATACGCTTGCGGCACCGCTACGAGATGTGAACTTCCTTGCTAACATGCGCGAGCTCAAGCAGCGGCTGGAGCAGGATGGATCGGTGCGGCCGAAGCGTTGTTACGTAATCTTTGTATGCAATCAGTCCCGACATAGATCAGTGGCAGGCGCGGAACTTACAGATGCGGTAGTGCCGGAGGGCACGAGGCTTCAGATTGTGCACACTGGCGAGAGAATTTCGTGGCCTCAGATGAGATCTTGTTATGGCCGTTGTGATATTTGCACATGGTCAGACAGTTGGACGGTTCATCAAGTCGAGAACATCTTGGAGGAGGCTCGCCAATGGATCACAAGGGCGCGAGGACGGCCCACGGACGCGGCGAAGTTTTATGGAAAATGGACCCGCGAGCGCGCAGAGCCGAAACCGAAGGTGAGAGCAGATCGTGCTGAGTATCTTGAACCCCAACCGAAGGTGAAGGCTAAGGCCAGGCCAGCTGTGCGTGTTGTGGTTCCTGATGATCCCGAGCCGGTTGTGCGTGCTGCTACTCCTAAGCCATCGGCTTCCCGAGCTGCGAGCTCTACCCCAAGGCCATCTACTCGATCTGAGAGCCCTGCTGGGTCTGTCCCGGCTGAGAGCACTGCGACGACGACTGATCCGGTGGCATTGGCTAGGATTCAGGCGTTGGAGTCGGAGGTGAGTAGGCTGGCAGGTTTGCTTGAGACCCGGAGGGATTCCAGGGAGGAGCCCGCGAGCAGGGGGAGAGAGCCACTCCCGAGGCAGCGAGCCAGGGATGTGACTCCGCCGTGGAGGAGCCGATCGCCTTTGCAACGGCGGCCGACAGTGGTACCTAATGCATCCGTCGCGACGACTGGGGATTACCCCGAAATGGAGGAACTGATGATCAGCGATGGTGCAGGCGATTGGCGTGGCCGTATTGATTTCCAGAGTTGGATGACTAATGGAATCGTCGAGCGTATTTTTGCAACTGGTGTGCATTGGATGCGGCCCACTCAAACCCGGCATATCTTCAAGCCCAGGGTCATGACCTGGATTGGACCAGGATCCGCGCACGAGAACATTCAGCGGAATATCAAGGTACAGGTGTACAAGGATGCAGACCAGGCCGTAAGCAATCTTGCCAATGAGCTGAAGGCTCTCAGGTGGGTGGAGGTGACATTCGCTCGGCGCCCATCGGGATGGCAGATGTATGGCCCGGTTGCTGCAGGGACCACTCGCTTCGTGCCGGATGCGAGCGATTTCGTGGTTGTACAGTTTCCGAACAGCGAGTCAATGCGGAATCCGGCATACACAGCAGTGCTCATGTCGAAGCAGCAGTCTAGTACGTATGAATCGGGAGTGAGAGTGGTGAGCCACATGGACAGATTTGTTCACATGACTGCGGGCGTGACACATGATGATACGGAGAAGCCAACTTCCCTCATCCTCATTCACGACAATCAGCCATTCCAAGATGGCACTGGGATCTCCCAACATTCCGCGAAGGATTTCAAGTTGAGCCGACTGGTTCACGAGATCAACGAGTTCAGGCCAGGGGTAATCGTCTACAAGGCATCGGAACCGGAACGGAGTGTTATCGTAGATCTTCTGTGCGAGTCGGATGCATCTGGAGTGACAGTCTGTGTGGTAGCACCCCTAGGAAAGATCCCGGATTGCGGAGTGCAGATTCATGAGTGTCGAGGTGATGCAAACATGATTTGTGTTGGACCGTTGGCCAGCACAGTGGGGCGTGATATCGTTACATGGTTTGAGGGTAACGGGTACACCCCAAAAGCATACACGGATACAAACTCCTATTCCTTTCGCGACTTCCTGAAATCACTGGCTGATGACGCTTATTTGGAGATGCTTTCCACAGCCATGGTTGCCGAATCGGGAGGTGATGGTCAGGATGTGGAGTTAGATCTGGAAAACTCAGACACAGAAATGAACCCAGAGAGAGAGCCGCAGGGAGCACAAGATGAGAATCGGAACGCTCAGAATGAGGGTGATCGGGAGATTGAAGACGCAGCTGAACGCATTCTGGAACAAGCCGGGCAACCGCAACTTACCCCATTAGAGCGAGAGCGCGAGTGGTTGGAAACACTACCACTACCAGGAGTGCCGAAATCGGAAGCCGAGAGACGCAAGATGTGGCGAATGCTACCGCAAAAGGTTCGAGTGGCAATCAGGAGACTTCATCGGCAGTTCAATCACCCAGCGCCCAAGACCCTAGTGGCGATACTCAAGGCCGGAGGTGCATCGAAGGAGTTCATCGAGGCAGCCAAGTTAGCGAAGTGTGATTCGTGCATCAAAACATCAGGGAAGCCGAGGCCTCATCCCGTAGGTTTGGGACACGGAGAGTATCGAGTGGGAGATGTTCTGGGGATTGACGTTCTTGAGATTTCCGATTCGGGAAAGCAGAAGTATCAGTGCGTCAACTTAGTCGACATGGCATCAGGTTTTCAGCAGCTTGAAGTGCTTCGACCGGTAGGCGAGCACGCAGGACCACCAAGCGCAGAGTCTTGTTTGGAAGCAGTCCAAAGATGGGTAACTTGGCTAGGGTTGCCAAGAGTGCTCATGGCAGACCGTGGCACCCACAATCGGGGCATATTCAACAAGTGGGCATCAGAGAAAGGAGTTGACATAAGGTACGCCGCGACCGAGGCCCCATGGATGATTGGGAAAGTAGAAAGGCACGGAGGGCTTGCGAAAGCCGTGGTGAGAAAGGTAGTGCATGAAGTGGGTACCACAGGGGTTTCAGAGATCCGAGCAGTGGTTCAAGAAGTCATCGGAGTCAAGAATGCAATGATGAATACTTCTGGGTACAGTCCAATGCAGTGGGTTACAGGCCGAAACCCAAGGGATCCAGGAGCGATGACCGATGAGCACGGATGGCTGGACTTAGGTGCAATGGAATCAAAGCACGATGGGAGCAGCGAGTTCGCATCACGGCATCAGGCAAGAATGGCTGCGAAGAAGGCCATGATTCATTTGGATTGCAGTCGCAGAGTCCAAAAGGCATTGACCCGGAACGCAGCTCCGATCAAGGAGGATTACCAGCCAGGTGATTATGTCGTGTATCGGCGGGATGCTCAGGCTGGTGGAACGAAGTGGAGCAGCGCATCAAGAGTGATCGGTAAGGAAGGGTCAGAGTCGATTTGGGTTATACACGGTGGAGTGCCGGTATTGTGCTCAGTTCATGCCCTACGCCCAGCTACCGAAGAAGAAGTCATGTCTCATTGCATGCTACAGGGGATCCCGTTGCTGCCTACAGAGTTGACAGAGGGACCCAGAGGCAAGAAAGCATACATTGACAAGCGTCAAAAGACAGAACCAGCAAAAGCAGCTAAGCAGCCTGACGCGAAGAAGCGGAAACAAGAGGGAGCAGCGTCCAAGGACATTCCCATTCCAAGCAGCAGCGAAAGCAGCTCAAGTTCAGAGTCCAGTGATGAAAGCGAAGGACAAGGGAATACAGCAATAGATAAGACGGGCACAATCCCGGAACATCAAGCTGAGCAGAACAACACCGCGCATGAAGCATATCAAGCAGATGAAGATACAATGACGGAGTGTGAAAGGCTAGCCAAACAGGCCTTGGAACACGAAGATTACACTCCGAGAACATGTTTGCAGGTGTTGAGAGCATGTCAGTTCCCGAAGAAGAGGAAGCGGGACATCAATCAGACCGGTGAGTGCATGAGCTTTGGAACTTATGCGCATGGTCCGTTTTCAGGGGTGACAAAAGCAACATTGGAGCACCCATGGCTTGTTCTGTATGTGAACGAGTACCTACGCGCACGTGGGGCTACGGAGGGGTGGTCCAGCTTCGTGATTCATTTGAATGCAGAGACCCCGAAGCACACGGACAACCACAACATGCCAGGATCGGTGAATCAACTCACCAGCTTAGGACCTCACGAAGGAGGACAGATATGGGTTCAAGACCCTGGAGGCCAGTCCAAGCGCATGGATTACGAAGGTCAGGATGGGAGAATTCTGACGTGCAAGCACAGGGTCGTGACATTCGGACCTGATCAGGCGCATGCTACACTTCCTTTTGAAGGTGAGAGATGGTCTATTTCAGCATACGCCAGTCGAGGTTTTACTAAATTGACAAAGCAACAGCACAAGGACCTCGCTGATCGAGGGTTTAATGTGGAACCATTGAAAGCACTAGCCAGAGCAACAGGGAGTTCGTGCATGACAGCCGATTGTCATCAGGGAGAACATCATCAGGACGAGGTCAAGGTCGTGGACACTCAGGCGAAGGAGTCAGTGACGCAAGAGCGCAACCTCCCCATGGAATCATTGATGACCCGAGGTATGACTGAGGATCATTGGCGTGTGGCTACGGGATTCTTCTTCAGGGTGCACATGAAGCCCAGAACAGGCCTCTACACCCCAAGTGCCGATGATTTCCCAGGTGATATTAGTCGGGTGAGCCACACAAGGGTAACACACAAAACCTTTTCAGGTGGAAGAACAGATCATGTTACCGATGAGTGGGGAATGGTTCGCGAAGCAGATGAGAATTCAGATGGACCGTGGACGGGATTCACATTGTTCAAGTATGCTGATACTGAGGCGGAATTATCTTCATTACCTCAGGCGCCAGTGGAGTCAGCGGAGTATCAGGCATTCTTGAGTGACAGAATACTACCCAAAAATGAACCGTTCGGTGAAGCAGTGAATGGTAAGAAGCCGAAGAAGCTTGACATCAACAGAGTGGATGAGAAAACAGCCCAAGGGATTCACGAGGCCCGAGGACAAGAATGGGAAAAGTACAAACAGTACAATGCAGCAGTTCCCATTATGGGACCAATGCTAGAAGGCCTACTTCGAGAAGGACACATCCCTATCCCAAGCCAGTGGGTAGATGTCGACAAGAACGAGTTCAAGAAAGGTCGGAGCGACTACCAGCCAAGGTACAGAAGCAGACTGGTTTCGTGCGGGAACTACGAGAACGTCTCCCGAAATGAGCTAAGGTGTGATGCGCCCACGGTGGACGCAGAAACCCATTGTCTGATCGCAAGTTACGCGGCTTGCCGCAAGATAAAGCTCAGGTGCGGGGATATCTCTTCGGCATACTTTCAGTCAGAACCGCTGGAAAGAGTAATCATCATGAGGCAGCCGCGAGGAGGATTGCCAGGTGTGCCGCCAGAAGCTATGTTGCTGTGTAGGTTGCCGGTGTATGGCACAATGGATGCTGGCAGAGGGTTCTACACACGTCTGTGCAATGTGTCATGTGAGGAAGGACTCAGGGTGAGCAAGATTGCAACTGGATTGTACTACGTGCTAGGGTCTGACAACCTTCCTGCAGTGCTGCTGGGGACCCATGTTGATGACCTGCTTTGGTGTGCGACGCCAGAAGGAGAAGAGATCATGGACAAGATCATGGCCAGGTTTGACATGGGGAAGATTGAGGACACGGATTTCCAGTATTGCGGCCGGAGGTTTAGACAGGATGCCGACTTCAACGTGACCATCGACACGGAGGACAACACAAGGTCCATTCGGCACATCAGTATCGATCCGAACCGCAAGGGCACAGAAGCAGCAACGGAACAAGATGTGACACGGTTGCGCAGTGTAGTAGGCTCGTTAGCGTGGGTTGCAAGGTACTCGCGTCCAGATTTGTGCTACCGAGTCAACTGCTTGCAGCGTGCTTGCGCGAGGGCAACAGTGGCCGACTTGAGGGATGCCAACCGAGTGGTGGATCTAGCCAAGGCGGATATGGGAATCGCAATGTATTACCCAGCGGGAAAATTCTCATGGCATGATGCGTGTGTGGTCAGCTTCTCGGATGCAAGCCATGCCGGAGAAGAAGGGCTACGGAGCCAACAAGGCCGATTCCACTACATCACATCGGAGAAGATGGTGGATACCAATGAGCACGACGCGCACATCATCGGCTATGGTTCGACAACCATTCGCCGGGTATGTCGAAGCACCCTTCAGGCCGAAACCTATGCGATG
Source organism: Symbiodinium sp. CCMP2592 (assembly GCA_905221615.1). Lineage (NCBI taxonomy): Eukaryota > Dinophyceae > Suessiales > Symbiodiniaceae > Symbiodinium > Symbiodinium sp. CCMP2592. The sequence goes on from CAJNDT010006223.1 coordinate 65,056, forward strand.
CAGACTGCGGTCGAGAGTGGTGGCCGGCTACGGGCTATTCTGTGCGAGTTGAGGGGCCAGTTGCCGGTCCTCAAGGATTGGATGGAAACCACTCAGAAGGTCATGAGACATGAATGGGTTTCCGATTGCCGGAGCTTGACAGACCATTTAAATTCATGCCAAGCGAGCAAGGTGACCGATCGACGACTCGCCATCGAGCTAGAATCGATGCGTCAACAGCTATGGGAAGGCGATAGCAAAACCTACACGGTCTACGATGGCCATGGTGATCGCCTTCGCTGGACTGATACGGCGACACAGCTCGCCGACGCATTGACAAAGTCGATGAAGCCATATCAGCTTTTCAAGGTAATGCGTGAAGCCAAGGTTTACCTCAGTGACCCAGAGAAGAAGATCAAGAAGGGCACACAACAAGGTGACCAGTGACAAACCTGAGACTCCTTTAAGGACGAGGTGTGCTGAGTCATGTGAATTGGCATGGGAATCGCGAGCTAGTAGTAGCGTGGAATAGCGATCTAGTAGTTGCCGCAGAGTCGCTTGCATGTTTTTGGTGTACAGTGTTAGTCTTGACAGCCGGCATGCGTCAGTAGATAAGACGGGTGAGAATACCTCCTCGTTTTGCGATGTGTAGCCTGAGCGCATGCCTAGGAAGCCTTCATTGTAAAGTGCTAGTGCGGTAGGAAACATCAATTGTATGTGCTGACCGTAACGTTCCTCTCGAAGGCGCCTTGAGCTAGCTGGCAAAAAGTAGCTGTCCGAAGCGCTTTGTTACCAAACGGAGTATGCCAGGACCCGATCTGTTCTGAAATGCGAATTTCAGCCCCTGGTAGCACGCCCGTTCGAGCTTAAGATTTTACAGCTTCCGCAACACCCGCCAAAAATCCTAAAACACCCGATTAGACCCGACAAAGCCCTTCAGGGTTTGGGGCAGGGCAGCGAGTTGCTGTGTCCTTTTCCGTCATCGTCGAGGGAGCCGACATCTGAGGCTAAGCATACTTGGAGGCCCAGGGGACTTAGTAACTTAGTAAGTAGGTCATAATTGGGGAAGTACCCTAAGTGGGCTTATCCTGATTGTAAAACCTAAGTGGGGTTATCCTAATTATAACCTTACTTAGAAGCTTACTTACTAAGTCCCCTGGGCCTTTAAGTACCCGACCGCCTGGAGTACAGGAACCTCTGCAGGCTAGAACTGGGCCTTGGAGTACCATACATGAATACTTTTTTGGGGTGATCTGTTACTTAAAGGGAACCAGTTATGAAATAGAAGTCTATACTGTTCTTTTTTCTGGTTGCTTCAAAGTCCAGAAAAAATGTGTTCCAGCAGCTGCTTCTTTGTAAACTGGCCCGGGCCCTCATATCAAAGTAGCGGTTTATGTTTAAGGTTATGTTCCTGATAAGCACCCCATAAATAGACTCCCAATTCCTCCACCGCGCATTGTGGGCTCAAATGACTCCTCCGCCTCGCCGGCGAGATCCAGCAAACGAATCTTCACCTCGGCCGTCCGCGCCTCAGTCCGGTTCGAGGCGGACATCACACTGCCAAAGAACGGTGAAATTAAGAACCCTCCAAAACTAGACTATTTGTAATGTCTGAGCCGAGAGTATAAATGCAGACACTATTTCCGGGCCCGAGGGAAAACAGTGCTTGACTCTTCGGGGCTATAGAGATCTCCGGCTTCAAGTTCACTTAGGTGTTCGGGTTAAGGGTCATGAGATATGAGAGGATATAGGGCTGAGGGTTTAGGGTTACCCTGGTCCATCCCGAGTGTCCTGTGTTGCTCAAAGGCTCTACGGGTTCAAGGTTGGTTCAGAGTTCAGGGTTCGGGGCTTATGGCTCCGTCTTGAGGATGTAGTGTTCAGGGTTTAAGGTTCGTGGGGCAGGGTGTGTCGGTGTTGAGCCCTCGGGCCGTTTTTTGACGATGCCGTCCTCTCGGCTTGGGTTTGCGGGTTGGTGTTAAGGACTCGCTTGTAGGGCTCAGTGGGTCATAAGCCATAGACATTGGGGCTAAAACTGAAAGGCAATATCGACCCGTCGATTCCAGATCCGAAGCTGTGAACCCCAAACCGTGTGCCCTGAAACCGTTAACAAGGCTTCAATGTACCACCCTAAACCTAAACTTATGAGACCTACTCAGGTTTTGCCTTGTGAAGCCTTCAGCCCTAAACTTCGCCCTTGCCGAATAGGGCGCCCCAATCTCTGAACATTAGAACGAGGTTCCTCTCAGGGGATTCTAAAGGGGTTACTGTAAGGGTTAATATCAGCTGTCTGTGAAGCCTGACCTCCACTGTTTCGCCCTGTCGATGACAGGAAGCTTCGCTTCGTCCCTGTACGCGCCCATCTCGGTTGAGAGCGAAAGAAAAGCATGGGGTTTCTTGGGGTTCAGGCTATTCCGTGTGCTATGCAATGGGCGGTTAGACCAAGAATAATTCTACAGGCCGAGCTTTTGTAGATAAAGTGTATCCCAATCCATATCCCTACCATGACAGGATGGGATCTAAACTTAGATTGAGGCAGCCCTATGTTCCAATCTCAGCAGCACTTTCAAGCCTAAACCCTAAACCCTAAACTCATGCCAAGGAGTCTCTTGTCGTCAGGATCTGCAGCCCCTACGTTTCTGACTTGACGCTTTAAGTTTGAGTATTTCGGATTTGGGATGTATTTTATCCCCAAGCCCTAATCCCTTTGTTCCCTGGATGCTCAGGAACGACAGGTTGCAGGATTCTGGATCAAACCAGTCTGAACGCAACAATTTGAAACCCGAACTCTGGAAGCTAGTACCAGTACTAGCAACTAGTAGTAGTAGTAGTAGTAGTAGTAGTAGTAGTAGTAGTAGTAGTAGTAGTAGTAGTAGTAGTAGTAGTAGTAGTAGTAGTAGTAGTAGTAGCAGCAGCAGCAGCAGCAGCAGCAGTAGGAGTAGTAGTAGCAGCAGCAGCAGCAGTAGTAGTAGTAGCAGCAGTAGTGATCGTCGTCGTAGTAGTAGTAGGAGTAGGAGTAGCAAAAATCGTAGTGGTCGTCCTGCTCGTCATCGTCGTTGTACCTGCTAGCAGCACATCTATATCTACGACTGTTACCTTGGCGAATAAATTGGAACATGGGGATTTATATGGTTATCGGCAGTAATGAAGCCTTTGGAAGACTAGCCGGACTAGCCCCTGAGACATCAAGGATCTCCTACGATGACCCTCCATGGAGAGTCCACTGCTTAGAGAAAGGGCTTTAGAATTTGGCAGCCATGCAGGGCATTGGGTTTAGGGCGTGGAAGAAATTTGGCTGCCTGGCGGAAGAGTTCGGGTCCGCTACGTTGATCAGATCTGGTCGCCCGACGGTCTGTAGTTGAAGGGTCTTGAGCTGTGAGGTTACACACCAAAAGTGGAACTCACTGCCCAAACTCGGGCCCTAGTCACTACCTCATTTTTTCAACTTGGACCCATCGGCCGCAAGTTCAGCCTGTAGATTCGACAACCTGGATCCCATGTCTACAACCTGGATCCCATGCACAAGCGGTTGAAGTTTGGATGCTGCTAGCGCTACTGCTGCAACTGCTACCACGACGACTGCGAATCCTGGTTACCGTATTTTATTAGAATTCTAGTTCTACCAGCACGAACGCCGATACGCATGCGACTACTGCAGGAATACAAATACGAATACTCATGCCACAAAATAATGCTGCGCGACGACTGCGACGGCTGCCACTAGCCTGATGTTGATGTCGGTCAGGCTGACGATGATCATGCTGAGGGGTTGTCATGTCCATGATGATTGCTGCTGTGATGTATACTGCCTTTAGTTTGTGTTGGTTGGAACTTTTCCTGTTCGGTGTGCAGAGCCTTGGCCGCGCCCTGAAGCCCCTCAAGAGCCGCCGCTCAAGAACATCGAGAAGTTACAAACCTCAAGCATCCCGTCTCCAAATTCCGAGGGCCCCACGGCGAAGTTTCAGGGATTGCTTTGGTTTATGCCTAGACTAGACTTCCCAAGCCTAAGCACTAAACCCTTGGCCTTATAAATGAACCTCGAAGTGCCCAAACTCCAAAATCTAGAAAGAAAAAACTGGGCTCTAAACCGCAACCCCCTACGCAGGTGTTCCCAGCACACTCTGCTAGACCTCCTGCCGGCGGCTCATGTTCAACTCCGCATCATGCAGACATGTCCGGTCGGATATATGGATATGTCTACATGTATGTACGTATGTACGCATGTACTTATATATGCGTGTATGTATGTATGTATGTATGTATATATGTATGTATTTATACATGTATGTATGTATGTATGTATGTATGTGCTGGTACGTGTACATATACATACACCCAACATATTTGTATATATATATATATATATATATACATACGGATAGATTCATACATATATGTATATGTGTGTGTATGTTACGTATATCTACACTCATGTACAGATATACACACATATGCATGCCTATCAGCTTAACGTTCTAGCTATCCATCCATCCATCCATCCATCCACCCACCCACCCACCTATCCATCCCTCCATCCATCCCTCCCTCCCTCCATCCATCCCTCCATCCATCCATCTACTTATCCATCTGCCACCTTCTATTTGTCGGTCTCAACGGTCTATCTGTCTATTTCTCTGTCTATCCATCTATCTATCTACCTAACTGCATGCATACATACATGCATACATACTGACAAACATGCAGCCATACATACATACATGCAGACAGTCATACTGGCGTACATACACACAGACAGACGTACATGCATGCATAAACAGGGTTTCGTCTTTTTAGTCGGTTAGGTTTTGTCGGGGTTCAGGGTTTCTCGCCAGGTTGAGGTGTTTGGGCCTGGTTTGCGGGCCTAGGGTTCAATACCGTCACGTGGCGCTTGTCTTGGCTGCTGCCTTCTTGAGCTTTGGGGTTTTGGGTTCAGAGCTTCGGCGTTTGATCTATTGCCGAGCACAGCGTAACACAGCCCGAACGACTGACGAATGTAGATCCCTAAACTCGAACCATAAACACAACCTACACCCCCAACTACCCTCTAATATACCTTAAGTACCCACGATTAAGGACCATAAGGGCTCTATTAAAGGGCCATTGGGGGGTCCTGGAACGCCCGCAATGTTTCAATCGGATCAACATTTTCGAATCCTGAGCCCCGAGCCCCGAAACCCAACTTAAACGGGAGTTTCCGAAAATAGGGGGGTACCTTCTTATAATGAGGATTCTACTATTTAGAGTACAAAACTAGGGTCCCCAGTACTATACTAGGGTCCCCTATTTTCGGAAACTCCCAAACCCTCAACCAGAGGGCGTAGGGTTGCTTTCAGAATTATCTACTGTAAGGGTCCCTAACAGGGTTTTCCAGGGTTCAGGGGTTCGACGGCATGGCATGAATGCGGGTGTTGTGTAGGGTTTGGGGGAGTTTTGGTTCAGAGGTTTAGGCTTTGGCTGGAGCTCGGAGTTCCTAGGACCCAGAGTAGGCCCTTATTCCCTTGTTTAGGGTTCAGCTTCCCTGAAAAACACCCTTTAAGCCAAAAAGGGCACCCTTTTTATTCCTAGGTTACTCCTGGTCTAGGTTCCGTGTCTGTCACAAAGCCTTACACTTGAAACTCGACACCCCGGCCCAGAGCATGTTCGGAATGCCTAAGGTCCGAAAACGATACACTAATCGCGTTCATATTCTTCGTGCTCGGCTGGCAGCTTCGCTGAGTTTGAAGTTTCTGGGATGCGGGGTTTTTGTGATCAGGGCCTGGGTTCGGGAAGTAGGGTTTTTAATAGTTTAGGGTTTAGGGCTCAGGGGCTACGGATCTGGAAGGTGGGATCCGCAAACCAGCTGATGGTGATTAGGAACTTTTTCGGATACAGAGCTTTGCGGATGGGTCCAGTGAGTATAGACTTCGGGAAGCATGTGACAGCATGTTCTGGGTTGCCTCGTTGAGGGTTGAAAGGGACTTACTTTTCTTCGAGCTTTGGCTGTGTTGCCGAGGTCCTTGCCCAAGCCCTTGTCAGTAGCCCTGGACCTTAAGAGTCGAGCAGCATAGTTCGTATCATGTCTTCATGCGATTTTATTTGGAGTTGAGGGTCAATAAGTTTCTGAATCTTGCAAAAGCTTTCGATTTTGTAGTCCCGGGATTCAGGGACCATGCCTGCTCTCTTGGGTTCGTGCTCGTTTGGGAAAAGTAGAGAAACTCCATCAGAACAAGAAACTGCAAAATCTCCAACCTCTTCAAGGAGTATGATTCCGCGATCAAAGCCCCGAACCCCGAAGTGACGGAGAGTCTCATACTCCGGTGATGTAGAGGTTTGTGTGCCAATGCGTATTTCCGCGCAGATGTCCCGCGAGAGTCTCAGTGCACATCCTTCTTTGGTTCAGCTTTCGGATGCTGAGTTCCGTGGTTCAGGAATCTGCTCATCACGCCAAAGAGATCATGAGCTCTAGATCCGAGACCCTATAAGCCCTTCATCCCGAAACCCTACTCCAGACCACGCCGGTTCAGCACAATACTACTACCAAGATTATGACTATACTCGATTACTACTACTTTAACTACTACTACTACTACTACTACTACTACTACTACTACTACTACTACTACTACTACTACTACTTCCACTACTACTACCACTACCACTACCACTACCACTACTACTACTACTACTACTACTGCTACTACTACTACTACGTCTACTACTACTACTACTACCACTACTACTACTGCTACTACTACTACTACTACCACTACTACTACTACTACTACTACTACTACTACTACTACTACTACTGCTACTACTACTACTACTACTACGTCTACTACAACTACTACTACCACTACTACTACTACTGCTACTACTACTGCTACTACTACTACTGCTACTACTACTACTACTACTACTACCACTACTACTACTACTACTACTACTACTACTACTACTACTACTACTACTACTACTACTACTACTACTACTACTATCACCACTAGTACTACTAGTACCACACTACGACTTCGACTACTACGACTATACTACGACTACTATTGCTACTCATGATAATCATCATAGCACTCATTTGAGACGAGCAGTCGTAATAACATCCGCGGTTAAAATACGATGCGACGAATAAACAACGACAGCAATGATAGTATTGATAGGAACTGTTGGCCTCTCTCCGAATATCTCCGAATCGTTAATCTCTAGAAGCCAGAGCCACGATGGAAATGCGTAGAATTATATGAGTTGCAGAATCCAGGAAGACTAGCAAAGCACTCCAGTGCTTAGAGGGTCTGCTAGTTTTTTCCGGTCTAGGGTTTCGGGACTGGGCTTGAGGCTACAGGGTTTCGGCTTCAAGCCGCCTTTAGTCTGTAGAGTGGGGGAGAGGCGCCAAACATAGTAAGGACTGCTGGCACAACTGCGGACACCCCAAGGCCCAGTGGAATCCTGAACACACAGACCCAGAGCGCTGAACATCAACAATAGCATTAATGCCTTCGAGTTTCAAGGTGGCAGAGCCCTAACTCCCTAAACCCTTAGCCCAGAACCCTCGAAGCCTTTCAGAATATCAACGGTAGACGTAGTCTTCATGGCATCAAGGTGCATGAAGATTGTAGATGTCTCATGTCCCTAAACCCTGGAGCGTGAAACGAACGAAAAACTGTTGTCCGTGGCTCAAGCGAAAGCGCGCGGACCTTCCCCCAAATGTGGAGGAGTGTGGGGGGTGTGGCCTTCTGAGGGTTTGGTGTAGGGCCTGTAGATCTTTCTTTCGGTTTAGATTGGGTGCGGCATGGCTTTACAGTGATGTCGTGGAATTTCTGGGGTTCTACCAGGTTTATGTTAACAGCCGCTTAAATTCCTAAGAAAGTTCTTTTGCGGAATGTACCAGGGTCTTCCTGGGTTTGGTGGGGGGATTTTTTGCTGATTCGCTGTGTACTGAGGGTGCTGCTTGTAAATACTCCCATTTTATGCTCCAGCCGATTGGGTCCACCTTGACGACAATTGGTTTCAAGGGGAGGCTCTTCTTTATGGATCTGTTTGTAGTTCACTGCTACCGCGGTTCATTGACCTGTGCTTGCTAGCACCTGTTACGGCTGTTACGGCTATGGCTATGCAGCTATGTACTGTTTCTCCTCTGACTATTTCGTGCACTGAATTGCTGGTGCTGCTATGCGTGTTTATGCTAGCATTGATGCTGCCCTAAGCCCTAAGCCAAATCAATATATATATATATATATATATATACACATACATACATACATACATACATACATATATATATATATAGAAGGTTTTGGGCCGGATTGCCGTATGGCCCGAGGAACTCCGCGGGTCCACAAAATTCTGGACCCCCTGTTTCGGAAATGACAGGAGGTCCGACGACGAGGGCATGAAGGAGGGCTGAGAGGTTCGGACTGTCAGTGTCCAGGGGTGACGGTTTTCCTGTTGTGAGTTTAGGATCTACGGTTCAGGGGTCAAGGTTTTGGACTAGATTGAGGTTTCGGACTGTGGTTTTCGGTATTGAGATGTAGTCTCGAGTTGTGGATCTAAGTTGTAGGCATAGGTGCTGGATTTTCACAACATGCATTATGCATGTATCTATGCACGCATGCACATAGGTAGGTAGGCAGGTATGTAATTATGTATGTGCATAAGCATAAGCATATGCACATACACATACCCGCACGCGCACACACACACACACACACACACACACTCATACATACACACACGTATGTACGCTGTTTGTTCTTAGTCTTATTACTGTACGCCTGTATTGCTTTTTCTCAGTACTTGGAGGGTCGGGGGACTTAGTAAGTAGGTAGTAAGTAGACTTATAAGTACCCTAAAAGGGACCCTAATTGGGATTATGGTACTTATAAGTCCCTAAAATAACCAGTTACTAAGTCCCCCGACCCTCCAAGTATTGTTATCACCTACTACTACTACTACTACTACTACTACTACTACTACTACCACTACTACTACTACTACTACTACTACTACTACTACTACTACTACTACTACTACTACTATTACTCCTACTCTTGCTGCTGCTGCTGCTACTGCTACTGCTACTGCTACTGCTACTGCTACTGCTATTGCTACTACTACTACTACTACTGCTACTACTACTACTACTACTACTACTACTACTACTGCTACTACTTTACTACTACTACCACTACTACTACTACTACTACTACTACTACTACTACTACTACTACTACTACTGCGACTACTTAGTATGTTCGTGTACATACAAAACTGCAACCATTCGTACGTACATGCACACATGTATGTATGCACAAACATTTGTATACATATATATATATATATATATATATGTATATGTACACATGCACATACACACAAAGATATACATCTGCAAATACATCTACATCCACATCTGCATCTACATCCATATCTGTATCTATATCTATATCTGTTGCTATCTTTATACCTATATCTGAATAAATAAATATATATATATATATATACATATATATATATATAGCTACATGCACACATCGGGCAACGTTGGTACATGTACAAGATCCAGAGCCCGAATTGTGTTCATTTTTTTTGGGGGGGGTGGGGGTGGAGGGGGTTTGGGGGGTAAGGTTGAGGGCTATATAAGGGCTTCACAGATTCGGGTGGTCTGGGGTGTTGTTGTGGATTAGGGTCTGCAAGAGGGCCCCTGAAAGGGGTCCTAGTGTCGAACCCACCCTCCATGGCTGCGCACCTTTTTATTCTTTTCTTCACCAGTCAGGCAGGCCCCAGGCCCTAAAACCCTCAAGCACCGAAGGTCTTTAACACCCTCCGGCCCTTACTGCAGCCTGCAGTTGTAGCCTCTCTCTCCTGCCATATACATACGATACATGACGGGCTAGCTGTAAGGTATCGGTGCATATGTAGTCATCTACACATACATGCACACCCCACGCTCAGTATGAATGATAAGTTGAAGGGGTCCTTCGGTGCTGGAAGGATGCTCCTCTACTACAACAAGAGTTTCTTCTGGCTGCTCCTTGAGAGACGGGGCAGTGTCTTCTACAGATGGGAGACCTGGCAGTGATACAGGGCTCGGAATCATTAGTAGCACTATCCCCTCCTAGTGCCTATTGCAAGTACGGGATAATGGGCTCTAAAAGGAAAATTCTAGAACCCCCGACCCCTTTTAGAGCTCCCTCTTGTAGCTCTTTTCAAAGCCAGTCTTCAGAGAGCCAGCCGTGAACCTTGGCTAACCCTTGTTACAGCCATTTGCAAACATGTACAACCCTTTACGTTCAGGTCTTCCCATCTCCTAACCTTAAGCCCTAGCCTAAATTCCTGAACACTAAGCCGTAAGCCCTGCACCCCAAACCCAAAGTCCTCGACCCCCAACCCTAGACCTACGACCCCATTACCTTGCAAGCCCAGAACTCGCATAAGTCATCGTTCTGGCCATGAGCCCTTACTTAAGATCGCTGATAGAACCTTCAACCCATTAACCCGAATTCAGACCCCTCATGAAACCCTAAAGCTCAAAACTTAGCCTTCCTAAACACGAAAAACCTATATCGCCTAAACCCTATAGTCTCTGTCTCACGCGCGAGGGTGTCTGGAGCATACCCTATACCCAAAACCGCTGGAATTCAGAACCAACAACATTACCGACGCACCGTCGTAGAGGAACCTACAGGGACGCCTTTTGAATCCGTTGTGGGGACCCTCACAACATGTAGGAGCCCTCCTAGAAACCCGTGGACCCTTTAGGGATACCCTCCTAGGTATCCTTAGAGGGACCTTGTAGAAGCCCTTTCTGGTGATACTCCCATAAATATCCTTAGAGTGACGTTGTAGAAGCCCATTTGGGGATACTCCAATAGGTCCATAGGTATCCTTATAGGGACCCTGTAGAAGCTCTTCTAGGGATCCCTTCTTCCCTCATGCACCTCAAAGCCCCCCCAAAAAACAAAACAAAATCCGAGGACTCCTTGCTGGGCGGCGTCCTCATCGCCGGCTTCGGTGGACTGGTTCAGCAGCGAGGATGCGGTTCAGTACTTGGAGGATCATGAGACTTAGTAGGCATGGTTATATAGCTTTATTGGGGTTAGAAGTATAGTTACCTCAATACTTAATAATAACCGTAATTACTAAGTCCCATGATCCTGCAAGTAGGGGTTTAGGAGTTTAGGGGTTTATGGTTTTAGGGTTTTAGGGGCTGAGGATGAGAGTTTTGGGTATAGGGTATAGGTTCGTGGGTAGTTATAAGAGCCTTCATGTGAAGATCAGGGTTTTGGGCTTTCGTTTAGGGGCTCGGATGAGGGTTATCGACTGAGGGCTTTCTTTAGTGTTTCATCTTGGGTACGGCCCCCCCCCACTCAGTAATAGTTGAATAATACTCATAATATAGATATATAGGGACCTTAATAGTAGCCCTATTTTAGTCTCTTTCTGTATGGGGGCAGTACCTACTTGAAGGCTCATGGGACTTAGTAAGTAAGGTTATAGGTTGCTTATAATTAGGATAACCCACTTAGGGGACTTATAACCCCAGTTATAGCCTACTTACTAAGTCCCATGATCCTCTAAGTAAGTTTCATCTTGTATCTTTTGCGGCATATTTCGGTCAAGGGCTCGGCTCGCAGACTTTCAGCAATCATCTGCTGGTCCTGTCTTTGAGATATGGGGGTTTCCGAAAATAGGGGACCCTAATATAGTACCTTAAAAAGGAGGATCCCTATTATAAGGCCCCCAAAAGAAGGTACCCCAAATTTTCGGAAACTCCCATAAGGGGCGTTTCGTCTACAGCCGATTCCTTTTCACAGCAACATCGATGCCCACTCCGGGACTCCATAGCCAGAGAGCCAGAAGCATAGAGAGAGTTAGCTTTAAGTTTGGCTCCGGTGTAGGGCACCGAGGGCTCCGGTGAAATGCGATGCCCGGAATCCCGGAAATCGGGTTTTCTATTCGAGGCCGCAGTAGTATAATTGCTTCTCCCATCACCAGCGGATTGAGGAGTTTCGGGTCTTGGGGCATTTTTGGTTCCAGGCGCAGCCGACTGATTGAAGCCGGGAAAGCATTCATCAAGGCATTTACCACTAGGTTCGGACAAGCAGCAACAAAAGGGCTTTGACGACAGTTTGAAGATTAGTCCATCTCCTAAAATAGGGCTTATGAGTTGAGGGTTGAGGAGCTCAGGGAGTTGTCGGAGCATTGGCTTGAGGAATTGAGGGTTTAATGCCTTTATGTTTTTACAGTTCTATAGTACCATGTACCCCGAAACCCTATTCTAGTTATTAAGGCCTCTGCATGAGTGCCAAAGCCCCCAATCTGAGGTACCTGCGCGACAGCGGCTGGGACTGCTATTGATTGCTACGCACAGCGGTTATGGTGTCAAGGTTATCGAAGACGGTCTTTCTTATCAGAAGTTTGAATAGACCTGAACTGTTTCTCGCCGTGAATGATCCTGATGACTCCTATGACTGTCAGCAGCTCTAGCATCCCTCTCGTGGTTTTGCTGGGAAGGTTCAGCCTAGGGGTCCCCCTGAAGACGTCCTTAGAGCCTTGTAGATCTCCTAAACCCAAAAACTTAGGGGTACTTAGAAATAGTTTTTCATTTTTGGCTATTATAACCCCTAAGAAACAGCTAAAACTTTAGTTTTTGCTAGGGTTCTAAGTTCAGTATAGTAAACCCTAAGCAGAGCCACCACGTCACTGGAAGAGGGCTCGAGAGTTCGGGGATCTTTGCTTCGAGGCTCATGGGGCGATAAGTGGGGTAGCTATACTTAGAGGATCATGGGACTTAGTAAGTAGGTTATAACTGGGGTTATAAGTCCCCTAAGTGGGGCTATATCCTAATTATAACCTACTTATAACCTTACTTACTAAGTCCCATGAGCCTTCAAGTAGTCTACGTAAATCCCTATTAAGGGACTTGTAACCCACTGATAACTACCACCAAACAAGTAGCACTCAGACCGATAAAGACCAGGTGAAGCTTGACTGTTAAACTTGGGACCCGAATCAGAAGGGGTTTCCGGGGTGCTAATCCTAAGCGCTGAAACCCTAAACCCTAGTAAGCCTAAGTAAGCTCGACTAAACTGACTAAACCCCATACATCCTGAAACGCAGGTTGCGACTCCACTCAACCCCCTTCGTGGACTTGCGACATAGCGCCGGAGATTCAACATCACTACGGCTTCCAAGCTCTAGGACTCGCCGGCTTCGAAGCGCATCAGGGTTACGAGAGCCTACAGGGCCTACCTAAACCCTGAATAACCTACCGTTTAGGGTGCCTGATTATGATTTCTTTATATAAGTCCTTAAAAAGGTAGGTTATTCCGGGTTTAGGTAGAGCTTATGGGAGCTCGGAGGGTTCGGAGATTAGAGCTTAGGGCTGGGGCTTTTGGGCTTAGAGCTTTGGCCTGAGGGCTTGGGAGTCCGGCCTACCTGATACCAAAACCTACTTTTTTGGTAGGTTCTTGTTATAAACTCTAGTATGGAATTTAGAGGGACCCTACAAGAAAGTAGGTTCCGGTGGGTTAGGGTAGGTTATGGGGGCGGGATGGCGGAGTTGTTCTGGCCCGTCTTTATTTAGACAACTTCTTTCGGTATGGGTTCATTCCAAGGGATACCGAACTCAGAAGCTGGCACAGGTTGCCTGTTGTAAAGAAGGAAATTCGTTTATATCTGCCATAGAGAAATACTTAACCCATTAGCTATCCTCCAAGGGTAGACGGAGGGACCCTTAATAAGGACCCCTAGGCATATACCCTTAATTTTGCCATCATGTACCCATTATATGGCCCATTATAGGGTCGGGGTCCCCATTAAGGGTCCCTCCTTTTCCCCTTTGATATCCTGAGGCCTAAACTCTGCCTTAACCCAGGCCCTGAGAGTCGGGTTGAATGTTCCTAGGATGATTCTGCATCCTGAGGATCTTCGAGGTTCCCGAGTAGTACCCTCCTGCCCTTTTCTATTGTATGGTTCCCTTGTTAAAAAGTGGGTGACCGGGAAAAAGGCTACCCTTATTTTGGAAGGGCTACTCAGAAACGCTTTGGGCACCACATTTTGTCTTAGAGTAAGGAATCACCAAAATAGTAAAGCAAATTCAAGTCTTAAGGCCCCTATGATAGGATGCCCTAAACCCTAAACCCTAAACCCTAAACCCTATTCTGCATCCTGGCTATCTTGGATGGGAGACCAGCGTCCACGTCAGGGCGGAAGCCCCGAAGCCGCAACACGCGAAGCCCTGAACGGGATCGTAAGCCCTGCACTCTGAACGCAAACCCCAGGCCCGGAATTTTCCCTGAGCCCAAACTCGTATAATATAGGGGCCTTACTAATTAGAATACTGTTTTGGGGCCCATTATATATTATAATCCAAGTCCCTATAGTAAGCCCTATACGGCCTAAACCCAGCTGCAGCGCCAGGAGCGGGAGTCACTTTCGCCATCGTCTTCCGGACGCAGCTGGCGTGGAACCGGTACTGGGAGGACAGGGCAGTAGCTCTCTATAGGATTCGGATCCCTAACTAAACCCTCGCGACCCTAAACCCTAAACCTTAAACCTAAACCCTAAACCGTAGATTTTGGTGGAGAAGGGTTCAAATCAGGATTGCTGGGCTTTTCGGGGACGACGGCTGGAGGATGTGGGCTCAGGAAGTTCAGGACTAAACCCTAGGGTGTACCAAACCCCAAAGCCTAGACTAGGCCCTAAACCCTTTTTAGGTCTTTGATCGAGACCCCTTTTCTTCAGGCTTTTCAGGGAAAGTGGCCTCTTGCATGAAGGGCAGCCCACACCCTCAGCCCTGAGCTGGAAAAATGCTCAGCCATGAGGCAAGATTCAGGATTTTTCGGTGTTTCCTTAGTACTTAGAAATATTTTTAAATTTGTGGTTATTATCATCCCTAAGAAACAGCTAAAATTATGATTTTTGCTAGGGTTCTAAGTTCAGTATAGGGTTGTGGTGCCAGATAGCTCAGTTTGAGCCATGAAGCCTGGGCTTGGCTCTAAGCCGCGTCAGGTGACACAGTCATATGGACCGCTGGCGTCCCGACCCGCCACCAAACTCTGAGCGCAAATATTGCATTCTTTCACCGTTTGTAAGCCCTAAATTAAAAACTAAAGTTAGAGCACATCGAGTTGAAGCATGGGGGCCCGGGGGTTACTCGTTCTTCTCCCAATCCCGAAGCAACACCTTGCCACGCCCAGAACCCTAAACCCTTCACTTCCCTTTACCCTAGACAGCTAATTCTCGAAACGAATCGTGGTATTGAGGAGCCATCATCGCAATCGGAATGTTGCAGAACAGCAGCAAACTCAAACCTCCGAGTTTTATTCCGGAGGCCAAGCCCGAAATCTAGACGCTTTGTCCCTTAAATCGGGGTCAAGCAGGCCGTCACACAACTTCACTTCATGCCGCTTGCCAGATCTTCAGCCCGGTTGCCCTGAAGCCTTAAATTCCGAAGCACAACCCAGACGCACAGAAACTTAACTTTGGTTAGTAGGGAATGGAAGAATGGTGGAAATAGTACTTATAATTGTACCCCAATCCTCCATTCCCTACTAACCAAAGGTAAGGAAATGGTTCAGTTCTTATGACTGCGGGGCTGCGGGGCCGAGGTTTATGGTTTTGGTTTACGACCTAGAGGTCTAAAGAAACGTTAGACCTCTCTCGGGCATCTCGGGATTGACAAGTACATAACACCACCGTTTTAAATTTCGTGATAGCAATCACACGCTATTGTAACCCCCCAAAACCCCATTCTGTTCAAAAAACGCGAGCAGAGAAGCAACGGGTTTCGTCTTCTACCGACTTGCTCTGCGGGGTCTGGTCAGACCAGGATTTTATAGGGTGAAGGGTCAATTGCACACGTTCTGAGAGTTCAGGGTTTGGGTGCATTCGGGTTTCGGCTCAGGGTTGTAGTGGATTGAGGCTTGACAGGAAGCGCCTTCCCAGTGTATTGCAGCAGCCTACCGCCTCAGGTACAGCAAGTGGGCTGATGCTTTCTCCCAGTTTCAGGCAGGTGAGGGTGTCTACGGCTTAGGACTATATAGGGGTTTTGGCTTAGGGTCTTGGGGTAGGGTTCAGGGTAAGCAGGGGGTGGGGGGGAGCCCCTTCTATTATTTCTGGGTGCACCTGGGACCTAAGACTTCGGGGCCAAACTCGTGCCGATCTTATGAAGTCTGGTCACTTAATGAGGTATTACGGTATTAGGGTATTAAGGTATTAAGGTTTTAGGGTATTAAGGCATTAAGGTATTAAGGTAATCGGTCGTTCGTTTTACAGCAGCCCTAGGCGCCGAGCCGTAAAGCCCAAAAGCCCCAAATCGCACGCAGCTGATTCCCCCGCCCCCAAGCACGTTTTCTTGGAAGGCCTTCGCGGAGGTCACGCGCCGGGCGGCGAAGGAGCCACTCAGCCTCAACCAGTGGCTCATTAGGCTTAGCATAGGTGTCTGCATACTGATAGTCATCGAATACTTCTAGTTTCTAATTTTATCACTGCACCATATTGTACTTCCCAAGACCCTTAATCGAATTATCATACGCCCCATAGCTGAGTAGGTAAGCCTCACGCTTTCGAGGTCCACATTTAAATTTGTTTTATGCCTACCCCATTTCAAAGGTTGCACCTCTTCGGAGCCAGGGAAACTCAGCAACTGCCTTAAGGCTAGGGTTTATAGGGTTTAGGTGTCTTAAGGTCCCTAAGCCGCGTGGCTTGTGGCTCTGGGGTTCGGGGTTTCAAGTTCGGGGGGTTTCGGGGGTTCTGGGTCATCTAGGGTTACTGCAAGATGTTCACTGTAGATGCCTATAGCCACCGCTGGCTTCTGACATTCCCAAGCTGCATGGGGTTGAACTTGTTTAGCAGACACGCAGTGTGAAACCGGGATCGTAGAATCAGACACAGCGTGTTCGAGCTTGCTGTTCCGACCCTCTCATCCCAATCCCTGTCCCGATTGAGATGTCCCTCGTGACGAACAAGCCCGGTTGTGTTACCTTAGCAAATTTTCCAGTTGGTTTCCACTTACTAAAGCCGTGATCCTATACCCCACCATATTCATGATGGAACACTGAGGTGCAACCTGATGACTTCGCTTGCAGGTTCACTTGTACTCAAGCAGCTGAGTATGTAAACTTGAAGCTTGTTGCGGTTACATAACCCTCTGTAGAACTGAAATCTTAAGTTTCTTTTGGCTGAAGAACCGACCTACTAAGGTTAGGGTGAATGCAACGTCATGTCGTGGGCCCCAGCTCGGGCCTGTATTACTCCTGAGCCGCCAAGCCGGAAGCCCTGCAGCACTGCGCCCGAAGCCCCAAACCCACTGCACTTGAAGGCTCACGGGACTTAGTAAGTAAGGTTATAAGTAGGCTATAATAAGGATAACCCCACTTAGGGGACTTATAACCCCAATTATAACCTACTTACTAAGTCCCATGATCCTCTAAGTACCACCTTCAGCCCAAGGAAAGGCGACCCGAAGAAGGAAGAGCGCATAAGGCAGAAGCAGCGCAGGCGCGTCGGCTTTCTTGTAGAGGGGCTCGCAACCTGATGCTCTGCATGGTGGACACCCCCAAGAAAATCGGGTGTCCAGGAATAGAACCTGATGAACTGTAAACTCCTCAAACCCTATATAGCCTATACACCCTAAATCCTAATGGAGACCCCTCAATCCTTCAAGACGAAATCCTAATTTAATGACTCGCGACTCAGGCTCGGCTGAGGTTTGCGGGTTTCTGGATGACAGCCGCACACCTCCGCCCAACTCAAGTCATAAACTCTGCTACCACTAGCCACGTTCTAGGATGTGAGGGAGTTAAGGCTTTGAGGGTTTAGCCGCTTGAGGGGTTTGTAGCGTGTAGTGTATTGTTTATACGATTCGGGGTTGAAACCTGGGCCCCCGTCAGGCCCCAGAGAATGAGAAAGCATAAGCACTCGCAGCATTAAATAAGTAGAGCGAGAGTTTTTAACGTTAGGGTACTCATATCCCTGCCACCTAAACCCTACATTCCCTGAACAATAAATCCAAATAAACCCTAAACCCAGAGCCTGCTCCCCTAAACTCTACGTCTACGCCAGGCTCAAGGTGAACTACGCGCTGCTTTCCACCGTGGCCGCTGATCGCCTCACAAGCGGCGACAACCAGCGGATGGAAGAGGTGGGGGGGTTTGGGGCGTACGGTTTGGGGCTTAAGGTTTCTGGTGCAGGACAAGGGTTTAGGGTATAATTATAATGTAGGGTTTAGGGTCAGCCAGAGTACTGCCACATAATAAGATTCAGTCTTCCTATTGTAAGGAAGCCTCAAAATAGTATAGGTAATTATTAAGGCCCCCATATTAACGCCTTTGTTTTATCTGGTCATTCTGCACCGGGAAACCCATTGCTAGTTGAAACTTCAAGAGCACTCGGCAGCGCAAGGCAAGACAACTTTCTTGGGAGGCTTTGCGTTTACAGTCTACTCAAAGCTTGTACTTGATTGTTTTTCTCATGTGGGTGTTTCCGAAACTAGGGGACCCTAATCTAGTACCCTACATAGTAGAATCCTTATTATAAGGAACCCAAAATACGTTAGCCCTAATTTTCGGAAACTCCCATGTAGCTTTGCATCGGGGCTTACTAAATGCTTCCAGGGTGTAGACTTTCGAGGTCCACTGCTGTACTTCGGAACTCAGGTCTACGGTGTCACCTGAAATTTCCCCGTAGAGTTGAGCTGAACATGTCAAGACTTTAAAGTACTCTAAACTGTAAACTCTACACCCCTGAACCCTGGACCCGAAACCCGGTAAGCCCGCGGCCTGAGGTGAATACGCATCGAATCCATACACGCGGCACGATGAGGACCCTTGAGCCGAAGACCTCCACTCCTCACTATAGTCTCCTTAGGATTTTTTTTCATTTTTGCTCATATAGAACCCAAGGGAATATTGGAAATGTTATTTTTACTATGGTTCTAAGGGGGGTATAGCTCTGGGAGGCGAACTTGTTCTTGTTGATGCTGCAAGTGGTCTGTAGGCTTGTGCAAGGATGCCTTGTTCCCTGTGAGCGTAGCTCCACAGCGATGCAGATGCACATATTATGGGGTCTGCGTAAGAGGCAGAAGGGTCCGAAAAGAGAGTTTGCCTGTGCCAGAGAGGCGATCCCCTGATTCAGAGACTATTATGATGTTGGTACATGTAAACCACCTGATAGCATCCCAGGTCCTGTTGACATGGTGTTTTCAGAAGACCCAACAGTGTCGGTCTCTGATACAACTACTACGAGCTTTCAGTCTTGGCTCTGAAGCCCTTATCGCTTTGAGTGGCTTGGCCGGCTTGGCCCGCCAATCGAAATATGCATTTGCACTGAGCGGCTCGGTACCTCAGCCCATTGATCGCCCCGGAAGCTGTTCCGAAAGTGTCCCGAAACTGGCCACCCAAATCAACCCGAATCAGAGTTTAGAGCCTGGGGGATTCCTCCACCCTTTGGAAAGAACAGGGGGTGCACAAGCATGGCCATCTAAAGTTTTAAAGTCGGGCAGCTTGAGCTTCGCAGGATAGCGAAGGAGGCAGCGGGCTTCCAAGCGCCGACCATGATCCCGCGGCAGGTGGCTTCATTGAATAAGAACTGGTTTAAAATCCTAAGCTTTTCATAAACAGGTATTTTCGGACGTGTTTGGGTGATGTTTTGGTGATGTATACATATATTTGTATGTATATTTACAATCATTCATGTGTTTATTCACCGGAACCAACTACATAGGGCCTTGGGGGGTCATTATGGGTTCAGCGTCTAGGTTTCCGGATTTCAAGACGTATGTGTGCCATAGAGTTTGGGTGTCCTCTGGTGTTCTGGAATGGTTCTAGCAAGCTTCAGACGAAGTTGCTGTTAGCCGAGGGGTTCTGGATTGGCAGCATCGTATGGTACAGTCTTGTCTGGCCTAGTATAGAGTCAAGTATAGGGAAAGTATAGCAAACTGTAGGAAAGTACCGTGTAGTATAGTCTTTGCAAGAGGGACGAAGTACATTACACCATGAGGGGTCTGCTTGACAGGCCTGTCGTTCCCGGTGTTCCTTTCATGAAGAGTTGACGGTGTCCAAGAAGTCCGCACAGAAAATCGACAGGAACCTACACACTCTTATCTTATGGGAGCACGTGGCTGACGTCTTCCACAGCGCTTTCAATTTCTGGGTTGTCCTTTGGGATCTTTTTAATTTCCCCTACTATTTTGTAGAGAGCCATAATAGTGAATAATTTAGCGGACCCATGCCTTAAATCAGTCACGATTTAACCGTCGCCCTAGCATGAAGCCCTGAACCCTGACTCTCAAACCCTTTCGCTCTGGCGCTGAGGAGTTCGACCGATCTTCCTTAGAAGACTCTGGCTCTCGGGTTGCAGATGCTTGATGTCTAGTCGAGGGTTGGTGGGTTGGGATTTTTGGGGTTTAGGCCGGTTTGGGTTTCGGACTTGTAGGGTTCAGGCTTTGGGGTGAAGGATCAGGGCTTAGTAGTTGATCTCATGCTGTTGTGTGGAAGCATGGCTTGATTGTCATGACAGGTCGTACGGCGTCGTAAGGAAGCATTCTGCAAAACGCATTTTCAGATCGTCGAAACCGAACCGCTAAACACTAAAAAGCCCAAGCCGACATGCCCTCTGAGGCTATGTCGTCTTTGAGACGCCCTCGAAGGACGGCACTTTCTTAACCGCCTCCTACCTTAGGTTTTCAGCGACTAGAGCAACGAAACCCTAGGACCGGGTTGAGAATTTTTCTGAGTGAGACGGTTTATCTTCGCGGTGAGAGAGATGTTCAGGGCTTTGGGATTCTATAGGACAGGTGCTGTGATGAATGTTGAGCAAGTGACACAAGCTTTAGAAAAAAGCTCTGACAAGTCATGAAACTCGACACCCGCGGCGATAAATCCCGAACCTTAGACATGTCAATCCCTACCCCAAAAGTCTCGAGCAAGCTGTCTGCTTCCTAGCTAGAGCATTTTCGTATGTAGAGCTTCGGGCTTCATTGTTTTGGGTCTTTGGGGTTTGGGATTTCGGGATACCAGTTGGCATCTTCGCGGGCGTACGCAGTCCCAACCCATCCACCCCCAAAGCAGGAGCAGTTGCAGCTGCTACACAAGTCCAATGACACGGTGTCAACCGTGATGTACTGGATCATTTGGGATTTGGCGGATGCAATGAAGGACGGGAGAGCATTGAGGGGCTGCGACGAGACTGGAAGCAACAGCGACAACGGCTCTGGGGCGTAGTAGGTCCTCTAGGACCGGGGGTTTCGAGCTGCGGCTGTTGGCTCTTGTGCCAGGTGTTGACTCGGGGTTTGGAGGGATTGAGTTGGGGTGAGTGGAGAGGAAGCTTAACCCTGCGCCCTAAACGCTTCTAGGCAGCCGTGGGTGGATGTCTTGTGAGAGGTCCGGCAACTCGTGAACCCCCTACCAGTGAGCCCTTCCAAAATCTAGACCGTAAACCTGTGCCCGGGTGCCAGACCATGGACCCGAAAAACCCGAGCACTCCAAGCAAACCCAAACCTTCACTAAAGGGAAGTTTTTATTATGCTCAAGTAATGGGGTGGACCCTTGCAAGGACATCGACATCGCTCCCCCCATCCAGTCGCGCATGTACCAGGAACTCTCCAATGGCATGCTCGGTTCCTCGCCCATACGTCAGGAAAAATCGTGGTTTAGTTTCATTCCAAACAACCATACTAACCACATCGACAGTATGGTTACAGCAAGACTATCTGCACATCATTATGTGTAGGAATCCCTGGCATGATGATTGTCAGTAGCAGCATGTCATCTTTGCGACAATCACAATGGCCATGATGTACTAGACCATGAAAATCAATCATGTAGGCCCGGCCTAGACCCAAATTACCTAGGATCCAGGGCCGGGAGGGCTCCGTCCACACAGGTCGGGCAGGCTCCAGGCTGCTAGTTGCTAGTGGAGATCGGGTTGGGTTGAGGTTTAGGGTTTGGATTTGGGGGTTTAGGGTTTAGGGTTCCTCATAGTTCGTAATCACTATCGCTGTAGTCCCTGCCAGTCCTCCTGGTAGGGTTTAGGACATAGAGGGATCTGGGGCTTCAAGCTTTCAGCATTTAGAGCTTGGCGCTTATGCAGCTGCTGTAGTGGGACCAGCTCTGGAACTACTGCTTGTGGAAGAGTTGCTACCAGCATCCGGGAAGGGAATGTCCTGAAGAAGCAACACAGGCTTCAACAACTGCCTGAAGATTGCGGACGTCCCTTTCCCTTTGCATCTGTGCTGCATCTGGTCTTGGCCTGGTGGTCCTGGGTCTTGTGAGCTGTAGATTGATCCCTAACTCCGTGATCGCGCGGACTGCAAGCACCAACACATAAACCCTTTGTCCTACTCAACCAACAGACTTGCTGAGGTCCGTGTTCCGGAGTCCCTCACTACACCCTAAACCCTGTACTATACCCTACACCACCCCCCCAAAAAAAAAACAAACGGTTTAAGCCGTAAGCCCTAAACAAATTTCCCCTGAACCGAAGCCCGGGGCCCAGGCCGTTCGCTCAACTCCTCGGTCTGTTGCTGATGGCCTTTTCCCTGCTGACTCTCGGTTTAGACTTTACGGGTTTAGGGCGTAGGGTTTCGGGTTTTTTGTTAGGGTTTGGGGCTTAGGGTTCAGATGAAATCGGGTATGGGGCATTGCTTATACAGCTGTAGAGCGGGGCGTCCAAGTGTCTTTTGGGTTCGGGGAATTTTGGTTTGGGCTATATTTTAGGGTATGCGATTGAAAGGTTGAGTCGAGAATCGACGGACCGCTCCATGTGGGTTGAAAGAGACAAATGACGGTATTCACAAAGAGGAATCCAGCATTGAGGGAGGAAAGTCAAAGTGGAAAGGTGATAGGAAACGGATACGACACAGACACGAACATCGGCAGGGAGGGAGGGAAAGCAGGGAGGGCAAGAAAACAGGGAAAGCACAAAGGACAGTCTGTGTCCGTTTCGCAGGCCGGACTCTGGCTTGAACCTTTCTGGAGCCAAGCGCAGCTGGTAGAGTAGTGAGTAGTGAAGGTAGGGGCATGGTGCCAAGGGAATCGATACAGGGCCTATAGGGGTTTTGGTCTTGCTGGATTAAGGTCGGGAGTCTGATACCGTGCTGAGCAGCCTTTGCTTTGGAGACGTTTACGGTAACACAATGAAACCTGCGAGCCAAGCCTCCCTGGCTTCCGAAAGCCAAGGATTCCCATCTACGTCATCGCACTTCGGCCTTCTCAAAGAAGCGGACGTGTAGAGGTTGAGATTGCTTTGTGCCAGGTAACTAAAGATACCTACAGCAAAGGGTTGACACCCAGATCAGAAAACTTCTGCGATAGCAAAACCCGTGCTGACCTGTGACTGCAGCCCACCTCCCTGGACGTCGGAACATCCTCCGACACGAGACGCAAGCTTCGCAAAAAAAACAGGCGTCGGAATGGCTAATTATTAATCATGTCCGGTAGAGTCCCGATATAAGTATACAGTGCTATACCCTCAAACCCTGTTCCGATTATGAAGGCCCCTTCATTGGGTTGAGGATCTGCTGATTCTGGGCGGCTTGGGTGGTACAGGTCTGGGTTCATGAGTGGAAGATCCGGCACATCATGTCGAGCGTTGTGCAGATCCTTGATTGCGCTACTTCTCTCCGAATACAGATCCCAAGATAATTACAGTGCATTAAATAGGGTTCGCAGATAAGGGTTCATTCAACATGAACTTCACTCCAATGATGGATGTCCAAAACCCAGGTGTTTACGGGCTCCTATGTGGTCGGTCCGATACTTTGCTTCTTCCTCTTTGAGAGCCTCTGGTGTCTCAATGAGGTCGCCAAAGAAGCTCATCCGAGAGTTCAGGGAACCCTAAACCCTAAAGCCCTAAACTGTAAACCCCTAAACCCCTAACCCCTATCCCCCTAAAGCCCTAAAGCCCTAAACCCCTAAACCCCTAAACCCCTAAACCCCTAAGCCCTAAAGCCCTAAACCCTAAAACCCTAAACCCCTAACCCCTCAACCCCTAAACCCCTAAACCCTACAGTTTCTTGAGTGAGTTGGCCAGACTTGGAGTCGTCTCTGCCGGGTTTCCGGTTCAGGGGACTCGGGTTGAAAATTCGGGGATCTTTGTGAAAAGAAGCCCCGGTAACTTTACGCCGCTAGGCTCGAACCCGAAATCCTGCAAAGATTGGCTGCCTTGACGACAATCGCGGTTTTGATGAGTCTGGGGCTTTGGGATGGGGGTTTTGGAACCTGAGATTGCTGTTTCCTTGTAGTGGGTATCGGCGGAGTCTACTAGGGCTTATGGTGTTGGGTGTTGGAGTTTATGTTTTGCTCCCAAGAGGCCGCAGTATTTCAGCCGTAGGCTTGGGAGCTCGAGCAGGTGATTGAACGGTTGATGATACAAATCCTGCATTACCCATAATAAGGAATATACCATAATCCCCATAGTTTAGGGGCCCTAAGGTAATGCAGGATTTATATCATCAACCGAAGTTGCAGGATCAGAGCTGCTGTATGTCGGAGCTCGAGGCTTTGGAGCATAGGATGGTTTGGGGTTCGGATGGAGGGCGTAGGATTTCGGGTTTGCCGTAGGCCTATGATTCCTAAATCTCCGATGCGAAGGCCCCAGGCCCAAAAGTTTCAAAGCCTGTCAGTGAAACGCGACGAGCCCCAAAACGTGAAGCCATCAGCCCTGAGAACCTTGACTGTATAACCCTTCAGGGAACCCTCGAAAGGACCACCCTGTAGACCCATCAGGGACCTGAAGCCTTCGACCCTAAGACCCTGAGCCCCCCCCAAAAAACACGAAACCCCGAATTCGATAAACCCTAAACCCTGGACCTCTAAACCCTCAGACCCTATACACTAAACCCTACGCCCTAAACCCTAAGACCTCACATTGTTCTGGGCCTGAACCCTCGTAAGGGTCCCTATGAGTAAGTGCAAAGTCTCTGAAGATCCACCGGCCAAGGAGCTAGAAAACCCCTTCGGCCAGGATACGCCGCAAAGCTGAATTCTAAAGGATTCAGGTGTTGGGGGGTTTAAAATTTTGGAATTTGGCCCAATTTGGGGTTTAGGGTGTAGAATTCAGGTTTTGGGGGGTTTCAGGATTTTAGGGTTTGGGGGTTTGGGGTGTAGAATTCAGGCTTTTTAGCTTCGGTCTGCAGCTTTTCATTTCTTGAGGTTTTTGGTGGTTTATAAGTCCTTGGCCGGGCTCCCTGCGACTCGGTTTTCAGGTTTTTCCGGGTTTCGCGGATCGACTCGACAAACTGTTCTCAGGGCAGGCAGGGCACAGGGCACAGCGGCAGGGGGGCAGGGCAGGGCAGGGCGGGGCAGAACCGGGGCAGGGCAGTGCACAGCCCAGACAAACCATAAAAGGAAGAGGTTTGGGTGGTTTGGCCGCCTTAGACGGTGTGGGGTGGGAGAGTTAAATGAAAGAGCCATCCAGAATCAGGCTCCAACGGCCAATCGACAGAGGACGATGCAATTGAAAATTACACTGTCGCAAGATACTTCCGCTTATGCGCCACCTTACGGCAAGCCCTAAACCCCAAACTCTAAACCTAAGCCCTAAATCCAAACCCAAAAACCAAACCCTATAAAGCCCAAACCCTAAACCCCAAACCCTAAACCCCAAACCCTAAACCCTAAACCTTAGACCCTAAGACCAAAACCCATGGAGGCCACGGTTCGTGAGATTGCAAGGCTCGCCAGTATGGCTTAATGTAGGAACCTGATTGAGAAACCCTGGGCCTATAACCCCCCAAATTTTAGAGTTCATATAAAAAACCCTGGCCAAGGCCCGAGGTTTCTCAATCAAGTTCTTAGATTACGGGTTCGGCGTATAAAGTTGCTGGTTTCATCGGTTTGAGGTAGCACTGCAAGCTCGCAGGGGCATGTCCGGGACCAGAAAATGTGGAGCAGAAGCTTTAGTATACAGTTTAGGGTTATATGTGAAGCCAATCTAAGGCAGGAGGAGGTACCACCGGTGTATGTTTTAGATTTGGCTTAGGCTTTGGACATGGGGTCGTAGACGTTGGGGCCCGGAGCCAAACCCTGAATTCACATGCTGCTCAGGAACGACATATCCTTGACCGACTTCCACATGCGTTTCGTGGACGCGCTGGACGATGTGAGCTTGTCTGAGCAGCAGGTCCTCGACGTCCACTGCAGGGTTTAGATGC
The DNA here is from genome assembly GCA_905221615.1 of Symbiodinium sp. CCMP2592. Taxonomy (NCBI): domain Eukaryota; class Dinophyceae; order Suessiales; family Symbiodiniaceae; genus Symbiodinium; species Symbiodinium sp. CCMP2592. The sequence goes on from CAJNDT010006223.1 coordinate 91,181, forward strand.
TGTCTTTTTGCTCCAGTGCTATGTGCCTGGGAGATTTGTCAACCGGAGACCCGTCACTCCCAAATCCCACGAAACCGCCAGCCAGTAACTTTCGTCCGTTGAGCCCCCGAGCCACGGCCTGTGCAGGCAATGCTGCGGCAGAACTTCTTCGGCGCGGACGAAGGACTGTGGAACCAGGGCCGGCAGAGGTTCGCGGCACTGTGGGCAGCCCATAACCGTAACCTTCTTGCGGGGTTATAAGTAATTCTATAAAGACCGGCTGGTGACGCCGTGACAGTGCATTGGTGTTCAACGCCATCACACCATGATAGTCACTATCGGTGCTAGTCAGCTAGTAATAATTAGTATGATTGATGCAGGTAATTACGGCACTTTGACTTGTAGCTGCATTAACATCTCGACTCGTGGCTATTGTCATCAAGGTTACTCGCATTACTAGTAGCAGTAGCGATGATGGCTGTTGGAGGTGGAGGAAGAACTGGAAACAGAACGAGGAGGAGGAGGAGGAGCAGCAGCAACAGCAGTAGATGTCACAAGCAACAACCTTCAGGCAGAGCCGTGACCCGATTCCTCAAGATTTACAGAAACAGGAGCGTCTTCCGGAGCCGATTGCTGTAGGACTACCGGCACAACTGCCAATGGATCCCGCTGCCCATGGGGACGCCGGACTTTAAAGTATTGATTGACTCTTGCTTGGTTGCAATGTTTTCGAAGAAAGGGGAGGATCTGTCTTAATGGATTGCATTGTCCACATCTGTTGGCATTGCTACTTGCTTCTGGCCTTGATCGCTTGTTTGTGGCTATGTTACTGCCAGTGGTGTTGCTGCCGTTAGTGCCACTAGCAAGACGGAAGTGGTTCGCTGAGTTTGTAGCACTGATCTTGCCATCAATCAAGCCAGCAGTGCGATGCTTACCTTTACTGCCGAGGTTGGAAATACAACGGTCGTCGTAATTTGTTACCACACTTGTGCCAGCTCCACCAGCCTACGCGTTCGACACTCTTGCCAAGGTTATTTATGTTCGGTTCTGTACAACGAAGGGCTACTGCTGCCTTGCCTTGCTACTTGCTCCTCCTATGTGTTTTATACGGGTGGTTGTCAAAATTATGGTCCCTTTGGGGGTCCCTAATATAATCCGGCACCTAATATTTAAGGTACCCCAAAAGGGACCCTAATTTTGACAACCACTCATAATATCATATTACACCCTTTGCCCTTGCTTGTCATTGGCCTTGTTTTTCTGAGTGCTGTTGGTACCGTTGAGCCAAATCCGCCGCAGGACTGGGACCTGAAGCCCTAGTAGCAGCTTTAGGGTTTCGGGTTTTGGGGTTTTGGGTTTAGCGTTTTGGGTTTGGGGTTTAAGGTTTTGGGTTTTTGGGTTTGGGGTTTTGGGTTTGGGGGTTTGCGGTTTTGGGTTTAGGGTTTTGGGTTTAGGGTTTGGGGTTTAGGGTTTAATTAGGGTTCAGGGTTGATACAAGGGCAGTTAAACCCTGAGCATAAACACTGAATGCAGCCTGGAAGTCCAACACCCTAACCTCAATCCGCCTCTTGACCGGGATGGTGTTGCGTTTTGTTCAGACAACGCCTTTAGTAGGAAGCCGATAATGTACAAGTAACCTCCTTTTCAAACCCTGATGGAAATCCTATGAAACCTGTATGACTCACCTATGATGACTCCGGGCTTGGTTCGGGGATTTTTCGGCTCCGGTCACACGTCTGAGTCTGAGGTGGAACTCCTGCCCGCGAAGGAGGTGGGCATGCGGATCTGAGAACCGTCCACGACCCCAGGGTGCTAAATCCACAGGGGCGTGAGGCTTAAAGCCTGTAGCCTCAAACCCGAGAGCCCCAAGTCAGACGAGCCCGAGCTTGTAAACTCCAAAACCTGATCCCTAAAGTTTGTTCAGAAGAGTTCCAGGGCTCTTCGTGACGAGGCCCTGGAATTTTCACGAACTGGTGGACGCTTCAGTGTTTGTTGGGATTGGGTGTGTGTGTGTGTGTGTGTGGTTGGTTCTGTCGACTGGGATTAGGGTTGAGAGTTTAAGGGTTAACGGTGTTGGGTTTGGGCTTTCGGTGGTGGTCTGAGTATTTAGTGCAGGGTTTAGCAAAGTCTACATGTGACGAGTGCAGTAGATACGACAGAGACTGCAAACTCCACTCCTGGGGATTGTCGGGGTTGCCTCAGTCACGCTTGCAGGGTAGAGTAAGACTTGGATTTTGGGGGATTTCGAGTATAAGATTTCGGAATTTTGTGATTTAGGATTTAGGGCTTTGAGGGCGTCGGGCCAGGGATGATAAGGTAAGTACGGGTTTCGGAGGAGTTTCTGCAAGGTTCCGGCGGTACCATGCGGAGTCGAGGCTAGCAGTCTCTGTTTCTCAAGCTGAGCTCATCTCAAAGAGAGCTCCGTGTCACCGATACTTCTAGCATAGGTTTTCCAACGCGAGAGCGAACTGTTCCAAAAAAGCTTTCATCATGTCCCAAGTTCGATGTTGGTGGTCTCTCAGCCATCTTGGGTCTTATGCATGCCCACAAAACGCGAAGCCAGCTGTACTTTGTGGAAATCTGGCTCTGACCCCACTGCAGCTTGAGGGAATTGCCGCATATTACTTCAGATTCTTGCAGGGCTACAGTACTTGGGATCAACACCACATTTCGTGATGTTCTCAAGTCAGCAACCATACAGTATCGAGGCAGGCCGGATGCTTTCAAACAACACCTCATTTCTTCGCTGGGTTGTCCTTTGGGATCTTTTTCAGTTTTCACTACATATTTGTGGAGAACCATAATAGTAAATAGTTTTCAAAGGGCTTAAAGGACAACTCAGTTAGTTCACGCCGGAGTGATATGATAATTGAGGCAATGTCTGAACTGTAGGCAGTCGCTGAAGCGGATACGTAGTCCTCGTAAGAAAGTCACGGAGAGAAACACAAAACGTGCACAGAGCTGCAGGTAGTCTGCCCTCCCCCATTTAAACAGACAATCAGGAACCCACACACCCGAACCATCTGGAACCTGAAAACCCCCAAGCCCCTAACACCCCTTCACCGACCCCCGAACAAACACCGCAGAGGCGCCATACTTTACGAGAAATTCCTCAACGAACCTTTGCAAATGCAGGGAACCTTATAAACCCCTAAACCATATAGGAACCATAATAAGGAATAATAGGAGCCTTAAACCCTGAACCCATAGAGGAACCTAAAGCCCTAAACTTATGGGAACCATAAGCCCTAAACCTGAAGAACTAAATCCATAAAAAACCATAACAGAAGCCCAAACTCTCAAAGGAGCCCTTAACCCTATAGAACCCTTATGAAGGAACCCCAAACCCTACAGATCCCAGAAAAAGAACCCTTTGCCGAGTCCAGCCGTCCGGCCCCCACTGTGCCGGCGGGCCCGGGTCCCGCCCGGAAGCCGGTAGCACACCAGGCAGGGTGGCTATAAAGGGAACTCCAGAAAGTTGGAACATGGATTAATGGTAGGATCCCCTATCTTTTGCATTAAAGGGATTATGATAATGATATTCCAACTTTCTGGCTTCTACTGTAGGCTGAGGGTTTAGGGTGTAGGGTTCAGGGTTTAGGGTTCAGTACTTTAGGGTTTCGGGCTTAGGGTTTAGTAATTCAGGGTGTATGACGGTGTATGGTTTAGGATGTAGGGTTTAGAGTTTAGTGTTTTTAGGGTGAGAGTGTAAGAGCTATTGCCATGATTGTTGTGGCCAAGTAGTAGCAGTAGCAGTCGTAGTAGGGGGACTCAAAGCTGGGGTTACAATATACGGGATTCAGGTTTTGGAGTGCAGGTCGTCGGATGGGCTTGAGCTTTTGGGGTTTGCAAATTCCCGTGGTCAAAGTAGAAGCTTGTGCGCAGCTTACTTAGGGGGATCTGCGCATGCTAGGGTTGAGGGCTGGGTTTGTAGCACATTCACGAGGGCTAAGGCAATCTTGGAACGTCTGAAGTATGTCAGAAGCCCTGAGCTAGGTCCTTTCACGGTCAGGTCTTCAGCTACGGGTTCGTGGTTTCAAGGTTTGGGTGGTGGGGTACCTTACGACAAGCGCGATGAACAACCCTTTAAAGCCCGGTGGAGGCCGTTCTACAATCCTTATCATAGCCTCTAAGCCTCCCAAGTAAACATTAGCCATTAGCCCTAGACTCCAAACCCTTAGCTCCTAAACCCTGAACTCTGAAACCTAAACACGGACTTTTTTTGCGGTTTCCGACATGTTCCGTGAGGTGTGCTGCCAAGAAGGAGAGGCCCGGACTCCTTGAAGAGGCGGGAGGGGTCAGGGTTTAGGGTTCAGGTGTTGCGAAGGTGTTTTGCTGTAGGATGTCATGAGAGGGCTCTATGGTATTATATAGGGGTATTAGAAACAGGAGAGTCCCACATGTAGAGTGTTGAGGGTTGGGACTTTAGCGTGTAGTGCCATGGATTCAGGATTCAGGGCGGATGTTTCGCAGTGGTTGTAGTACCGTTTGGATCAGGAATTCTGTTTCGGTTTATGCATGTGTATTATGACTCCCTTGTCGTGCTGCATCTTGCTACGGTTTCGCTGGGATGGGGGTGTTTCTGGGGTTGGCAACTGTCTCATGTGCAGATGGGTCGTAGTAGATGCGCCGCACGCTTAACCCGCACATCCATCGACCCCTGAACTCTTGAACCTATGAACCTATAAGCCTATAACCTTTCCACCATGACCCTCAAAGATGAATCTTAATCCCTCCGCCAGCCTAAACTTAAACCCGAACCCTTTGCGAGAAAACACAAAGCTTGAAACTCCAAGCCCCAAAGAGTTGGAAAAATCTTTACCCATTTTCCGCCCTGAGCCCCTGTTTTCAATTTCTGGGGCGGTCTCGAGGAGATTGCATTTCGCTGGCAGTCACTGGCATAGGCGGGCGACAGCTGTTGCTAGTGGCTTGGGCTTAAGGATGCTTTGAACGTGTGATGGCTTTGCTGGCTTGCTGTACGTCGAGGCTCAGGTGTAGTTGTAAGTGGGACTCAATACTCCACGGATTAGTAGTCGAGGGGGAGTAGTAGTAGCAGTCGTCGTTGTAGTAGGTTTTGTGGCAGCGGCAGCAGTCAGAAGCGGCAGGAGGAGGAGGAGGAGGAGGAGGAGGAGGAGCAGGAGCAGGAGGAGGAGGAGGAGGAGGAGCAGGAGGAGGAGGAGGAGGAGGAGGAGGAGTAAAAGGAGTAAAAGTCGTCGACTTCTGCTTAATAACAGGAGCAGCCACTGAGCAGCCGTTGTGGAGGTCGTACTGCCTGTACTTATGCCCGTTGAAATAGAAGAAGAAACACTTGTCACCAGCATGACAGCGCCAAGATTGATCGGAGTTCCTGGACCAACAACACCAAGAAGTTTTATGCTGCAAACACACACTGGTATTGGAGGTTGCCGGGCTGAACTACGTTCAGGTAACAGCCCAGAGCTCAGAACAGGCCTTATGCGCAGGATTTGTTGGATTTGGCGAACGATCTCGAAAGGCTCAAAGGGCGCCTGCATGGTGCTAGGCTTGACCGGGGTTTGTCCACTGTAGTCTGAACCCTGAGAAGGACAGTTGCCTAGATATTTATTTAGCAACAAGTTGTTCCTGAATGGGTGGCCGTTTTGCAACCGTCGTAGACGGTTGCCGGTTTAGCAACTGGCAGGTTTATGGGTTGGGGCTGTGTTTTGTTTCCCGATTAGCACGTGATATACCTTGCCTGAAGACATATCATAATGAACATCCCGCGAAGAACTAGTACTGTAGCATAGTTTCTAAGAAGTGATGGCAACACATGTAGGCAGCTCGCTAGGACAAAACATAATCATGAGCATAGCAACACCGGCAAGAGCAACGAGTGCCAAGAGTGCCAAAGCGATGAACGGTTTAAGAGCAGGTCTTCAAAGAGCCAGACTGAAGCATCGCTTGAACAACGGCTGAAGTGCATGCGTGAATACAGGTGTTTCCGAAAAGCCTAGAAGAAGAGCAAGCTGAGGGTTTAGGGTTTAGGGCTACGTTCAAGTGCCGGTGTTCCGACCTTAGAGCGTCGGAGCCGACGCCTCCCTTGCCTGTGCTTCCTACATCCAGACCCCAAATCCGGGACTCTAACTTTCACTGTCATGAAGGACTCAGGTGAAAAAAGCCCATACCCTAATGTCTACACAGTCCACACTCACTCCGAACACCCGAATCCACACATTGACAGATGAGCTCCGACAGCTTGATGAAACTTAAACCCCAAGCCGCCTGTAAAGCAGGTAAACCCCGAACCATAACACCTCCATTGCAGAGGTCTGAAGAATTTGTAGCAATTTTCCCCATGACCCGGTTCTGTAATGACTATAAGGCCCCCAGATTATAGACCCCAACCTTGCGCCTCGGACTTGCCAAGGCCCGGCGTGCACTGATTAAGTGGGGACGGAGTGTGCAGAAGATCGACTCACCACCGGAGAGTCGGATTTGGGGGTTTTCAGGGACTATCTAAGCCCAAAAGCCTATACCTCAGAGTGCCCTAGACCTGAAAGGGACAGCAAGCCTAGGGGCCTGTAAGCTTATAATCCCTAAACCCCAAACCCCAAATCTCCACCTCCGGTGATTCCGATCCTGCGCGCCCGACACCGGGGGCGACATCGTTATCGCCGCACGGCGGAGGCCCCCCTTGCGCGCTTCTCACCTATCGGAGGCCGGCCTGGGCGGGTTCAAGCAGTGGTTCAACCCGATTGACCGTATTCCCGCCTTGAGAGTGTTTGGGTTCATGCGGAGTTTGGAATTTGGGGTTCAGGATGTATGGTGTAGTAAGGGTTGTACAGAAACCATGCACACTATGCAGACTACGTACACTTGCATCAGTCATCTGTCCCTCCCCTCCAAAAACATGTAAGCTTCTGGAGCTTCGGGGTGCCATAGTTAGTCACCTGGCATGCAAGAAAATAGTTAGGAATTCAGGGATCCTCATAACATGGATCCTACTGATTTAGCGTTCCACAGGTGGGTTGTTATCTTCTGTGCGGATGGTGGAAACGAAGGTCCTGAAGCTTCGAAGTCCAGAGCCCTACAAGCTCACGATAAGACGAGCAGTGCGAAGCATGAGGATTCGCGGTTTAGGGCCTACAGGGTTTAGGGTTTAGGCTAAGTGCAATAGTATTGGTCAAAGTCGCATTGCAACGAGATGGTCGTATCTCCCTGAACCCCCCGAAAGCCCCGAAAGTGCAGTCGGTGTTTCATCTGGTCTCTGCGCGCGTTGACCTTTGGACTTTCTTGCCGGAGTCGATTCCTCAAAGGGTATTATGAAGGTTTAGGGTTTACAATAGGGGCTTGATTCATTACCGATATGTTTTTGGGGGTTCGATTTTCTAACTATAGCATAATGGGCCCAAAACCCTATTCTCATTATTAGGACCCCTACATTACATGGTTTTGGCTGTGAATGCGCAGGCTGGTTGGCTCCTTGCTGCGGTTGGCGGCAAGAGGCCGTCACTGTGTCCTCGCCAGGGAGGGTGCAGGAGCTTGGGAGTTGCGAGTTTCCGAAAATTAGGGGTGCCTTATTGTGGGGTCCTTATAGCTTATAACAAGGGTCCTACTATCTAGGGCACCATATTAGGGTCCCCTATCTATATTTTGGAAGCTGGTCTCGAAAGTTGTCGATCTAACATGTTGTTCTACATAGTGCTTTTTTCTGGTGATCCTTCTTGCCCTCGGCCCTGATACCGACACCCAAACCCCTAGGCCCTAGGCCAACAATCCCAATCCCAAACTTCCTTTGTGTCTTGGCAGTTCCAGGAAAACCCCATAAAGCTGGAAACCGGATTAAGGCCAACTAGTGCTGGGATTCCCTATACACTACTCTTGATTAAGGCTATTGGGTTTCGAACTTTTGGGCTTCTACTGTACTTGAAGGCTCATGGGACTTAGGAAGTAAGGTTATAAGTTATAAGTAGGTTATAATGAGAATAACCCCACTTAGGGGACTTATAACCCCAATTATAACCTACATACTAAGTCCCATGATTCTCTGAGTAGGGGGCAGGATCCGAGAAGGCCCCTTCACTCTCGCACGTGTTGTGCCAACCTGCGTGGATTTCTGGTAGCTTAGGGATTTAGGGGTTTAGGGGTTTAGGGTTTTAGGGTTTAGGGTTTTAGGGTTTAGGGTTTGTTTCTGAGGCGTGAATCCCTAAACAGTTGAGTCTCATGGTCTCTGCCGTGAGACGTTGAAGTCGCTGCTCCTTTGAGCGTCCAAGGATGACTGGTTCGGATGGGCTTCGGAGGTACATTATAAGAGTTGCACCAAGACCTAAGACACTGCGCTGTGTACTGAGGGCCCTTGGCTGATGGCAAGTGTGTCTCGCCGCTGCCAAATCCGCTTTGGCCCGTGGCTCCTGCAGCAGCTTCTAGACATACACAAGAGCATGCCATGAGCGACACACTGCTAAAGCCAGTACAAGAAGCGCCGGGGATTCGGTTGGTACGATTCAGGAGTCGCATTGCAAGATGTGCATGTCAGAAGCTCACCATTTGACAGTCGCAACCCAACAAGCTTCGAGCACACACCTCCCACCCCACACTCTCCACACCATAGCCGGCACTGCCGCCCTACCTCAGCCGCCCTCCAATCCCGAACGCAATTCACTTGGGCTTGTGCTCGCTGTAGCAGCTCGTGGATAGCGATGGAGCAGTTGATAGGAAGAGCTTCTCGGCAAGCAATACCTAGAAGATGATCTCATATAGGGGTCTGAGTAAGTCGTAACTGTACCGCCCCGTAATTGCACTTTAACCTTTTCAAAACATTGAGGCCCCTATATATTCGCTGCATGCACTTGTTTGGTTCGATTGCGGGCCGCCAAGAGCACATGTACGACAAGAGACCATCCCCCAAAGATCCCCACGGCCCCAAACATACCCAGACTTAATCTCCGAAGCTGAGGCCTTGCGACTATTTCCTATTTACAACTTCGGGATGGTTCTTGGAGGTTCATGGCTAGTTATAAGTGGGGTTATAAGTAGGGTAACTAAATTTATAACACATATTAAGTGGACTTATAACCCCACTTATAACTACGCATGAACCTCCAAGTTGGGTGTATGATTTGGGGCGATGTCCAGGCTTTTGCCGCTCTGCTTGAAAGGCGGCCCAATATTTAATCGCTTGTAAAGGAAATGCTCGAACTTAAGGAACCTACAACCGTACAGCACGCCTCATTTACTCCCTGAGCCGCCTGCAACAAGTTTCAAGGTGGTGTCTTAATTGGCACTTCAGAAAGGAGCTTCGAGAGCTTGTTTTAGGACCTTGTACTATCGGGGTCGTTTAGAGGGCTTAGGGACTGCAAGGTTTTAGAATGATCTATGCAGTTTCAAAAGCTCTACTAAACGCAATTGTGCTGCTTTACATCTTTACAGCAAGCATGCCTGCAAAATTGCAATGCTCCCACAACAGCGAGATGCCAATGTCAAGTGAGGAACCAACAGGCAAAAATCACGGTAGTGATGATACTTGGCACGGGCGCGGCAGTGATGATACTGAACTGATGCAGGTCATTGCGGCCGGTAACGCCGGAAACCCCTAAAACCCTAAAGCACAGACTGAGGCCAAGTTTCCGGCCAAGTCAGATCCTCAGATAGCTTCAAACTCAAAGCCGGTAATTAAGCAAGACCTGAGTTGAAGGTGTTCGTTGCTTGCTGACTTCGTGGCTTCAGGGGTTTACGGCAGTTGAGGTGTAATTGCTGTGAGGGCTTTCGGGCTGGTCGGAGCTAGGCGATTCGTGGTATGTTCAGATTGGGTCCAACAGAAGCTCTTTTTACGAATGATCCCTGAGAGCGACACTCTTTCTTCACGGCACCTGCGCCCTAAACCCGGGGCCCCAAGCACGAGGAAATCACTACTGTAGAAGTCTTGTGCGCCAGCCCACCGAGATGCGTCAAGAATGAGATACACAACATCCTCACGACGTGTGGCCCGCAGTTGTGCGGCAGGTTGGGGATGAAGAGGTTCAGAAGAGTTGTGAGGTTGGCACAATCTTTCCCAATCAGGTTCATTGGTCGTTCCGACTGTAGCTCCGTAGCTCCGGGGATGTAGTGCTTACGGGACCAAGCCACAAGTTTCTCATCTTCTTGAAGGCTCACAATAGCTTTAAGCTTTGCCAGGTTTTAGTCGCGCTCATTGGTAGTGCGAAAGACAAGCTCCAGTTGCCTTACGCATGACCTTGTTGGGGCTGACCAGAAGCCCATTCCCGCTGGCCCCACATCATCTAGGCTTTATGTCTAGGTATACTGCATTCAAGGAACCTACCTAAATTACCTAAATCCACAAGGAATGTTGTAGCCGCCTCATCTCCAAAGCCTACATAACCAGCAGGACAGCTTCAACACCGAGTCCAGAAACCAACAACGTTGAAGGGTGTGGGACAACGCCCCGTCACAAGTTCAAAAGCATGGAGGCCTTCAAGTTTAACCTGCACCTGCAAGCCCTACAAGACCTAGATCCCGAAAACCAAACCTCAGAGCATCTTCAAAGGCTGCGGTTGACCAGGCCGACCCATGGCATCAACGGCACAGAGGCTGGGGTTCTTCACTAGGATTCTATCAACTCTTCTCGGGTCTTCAGAGGGGTTGGTGCCTGCACTTTCAGTCTTGACTGAAGGAATCTGCATAAAGTCTGAGCAGAGCAATCAGGGTACTTCGGTGTGGCTCGTCTTTCTTGTGGAGCTTACCAGTACAAGGTTGGTTCATAGCGGCTTGGGTTTAGGGTTCAGGCATCAAGTTTTAGGGCTTTCGGGCTCAGCATGAGTAGGGGTTGTCCATGTCCTCACCTTAGGCGCCTCTGCTATCATGGGCTGCTATGCGCAGAGATGTGACGCCTGCGCTCGAAATCCTGCAAGCACACCCCAAACTCGGCAAACCCATCAACAATGGTCAGGCGAAGTTCCACCTAGAGTCGCTGAAGTCGCCGGAAGCCCAGTTGATCGGACTATCGCAATGTCAGGAGTCATGCCTGCACTTGAGACGCATTCCGAGTCGACAGATTGACATGTTTCAGTTGCAGCTTTCTCGTGATACGTGGGTATATAGCCACTTGGGGCGCAAGACAACTTGGAGGATCATGGGACTTTGTAAGTATGGTTATAAGTACCTTAATTGGGGTTATATGTATAGTTACCTTAATAGTAACCGAATTACAAGTCCCATGATCCTCTAAGAACTCGAACTCCTAAAAGGCTGAGGCTAGAAGACAAACCAGTCCGATGACACAGAGAGCGTCAACTATCAATGTGCCCTGCAAGCTTCCCTGATGTTGCTCCTACTCTTGAGAGATTAAGACCCAGGTCTTCGAGATCTGAGAGTCTCATACCTTTCATTGAGGTTTTGGGGGTTTAGGATGTGGGAGTGTCTAGGATTCGGGGTTTAGGGTGCCAAGGAGCAAAGGTTTGGTGTGATTTCAGGTTTCTTGTCGTGCACCTTTGGGTGAAGGGTTCTGGCCTCGGTGTTTCGGTTTACAGGAACATCGGAACTCGCTTCATGCAGACCCAAAACGGCCCTAAACCCTAAACCCTAAACCCTAAACCCTAAACCCTACAGTAAGCCCTTCAGCCGCCCCCCCTTTACATGTTCGGTCTTGAAGAGAGATCTGATGGTTCGGCAGGTTCCAGCGACTCTTTGAGGAGCTAACGTCCGGGCCCCTGGGAGGGGTTGGTTAGGGTTCTAGAGAGGTTCTTGAAGAATCCAAGAAAGGCTTCATGTTTCGGTGTGAATTTGGGGGTCTACCTAGGGTTCTACAGAGGTTCCTGAAGAATTCAAGAAAGGCTTCATGTTTCGGTGTGAGTTTGGGGATATCCCTTGGTGCTGCTGCTGCTGCTGCTGCTGCTGCTGTCATGTTTCTTTTGGCTGCCAGATGGTTTTCTCGGCGTGGATGTACGGGTTTAGGGTTGAGTTAAGCTTATCGGTTTCACAGTCTCTCGACCGAAGCTTCAGGGTTTAGACGGCAGCATGGAGTTTGAGAGATTCCGAGGTTCAGCAGAACTGGCTTTGTATTTGGGAAGAAGTTCCAAGCAAGACACTCAAGTCGCAAGCCTCGTCGAAAGCCGACCGGCCGACACCCTAAAACTCTAAAGCCAGAAACATGGCAGAAGCCATTTAATCGCGATAGCTTTTACCCGAGCCTTCTAATCCCTCGCCTCACAGCCTGACTTCTGGTCTCAGGTTGCAAGTGCGTATTTCAAGCAAGCTTTATTCGCACTTCACTGAAATGTCCTCAGATCAACCCTGCCGGGACCCACCATCTACCCTCCATTACGTCCTCAATACCTACAACTTCCGGGGGGCACTGGACAACTGTCGTTGGTTCAGAATATATTATACTACACCTTTCTGCAACATACGATACCATTCCGTATGGTACTCTATTCCACCATACGATACTATGCCAAGCAAAATATGATAACTACAATATATGTTTTGGTGAGGTACATCCACGAGCTCCACGAGTTCGACATCGTCGCATACCTCGGGCCTTTTCTGGAGGCTCCACCCCAGCCGTAGCCCCCCTGAACACGGAGGGGGTGTAGCTAAAGTTCACATGACATGGAAAATCAATAACTTGCAGTTAATTAGCTTCTATTCCTTTCTAGGGTTGTAGCACTTGTTTTTACCTCTTGCAGCAGGGTTTAGGGGTCGAGTGGTTCGGCAAGGGACTATAATTGAGCCAACTCGCATTTCCGGGTCCAAGGTTCTAGGGCAGATAGGGCCCAAGGCTTTCGCCAGAGGGTTTCGATCGCCAAATCCTTTCCCCCTAAACCCTAACGCCTAACCCCTAAAGCCAAAGCCCAAAGATTAAATTCTCCGCCCTGTGGAGCCCCCCCAAACTTGTAACTAAGCCGCATTTCCTTCGCCCTGGTTCGTAACCACAAAATCAAAACCCCTCGAAACCCCTTTGTCCAATATCTCCCGACTCACCCCCAGAGTTTGGGAACAGAGGAGTCATAGGGTTTACGGTTCATATAGTGTTCTAGGTTTAGGATTTAGGGTTTCGGGCTAAGTGTTGATTTTTGTCAGAGTTACTCTAAGGGTCCATGTACTCATGTAGTATATACATAGGCCTTAATGTAGTCCCCATAGAGGTACATTGGGGCTCATGTATCTCTATATGGGAGTTTCCGAAAACAGGGGACCCCAATATTGTACCCCAAATAGTAGGATCCTTATTATAAGGACCACAAAATAAGGTACCCCTAATTTTCGGAAACTCCCATATGGGTACATGGACCCTAATTTTCGGAAACTCCCATATGGGTACATGGACACTTAGGGTTAAGGCTTTGCAGTAGCAGGTGATCCAGTCGGAGGCCACGTCCGGTGAGCTGACCGCGGCGCCCTGTCGGAAGTGATTTTGACTTGCGAGGATGTCCCAAAACACGAATTACTGCAAGAATGCTACAACAATTATTATTGTCAGGATCAGGATTACTCTACTTTTTAGGCTGCTCAGTAGAAGAGTCACAACAAAGAAGAAGGACAAACTGTAAGTTATGAGGGGTTACGGACGGTCACTCGTTTTGTCAGTACTTCGGAGCAGAACCTTTGACCCTGTCGGGTAAAAAAAGTTCCTAGCATACTTAGAAGTTTCAGCTTCTTCGGGCTAGTGTACTCAGCCTCGGCCTGAGATTAAGGTGACCCCTGAACAGTAGACGCCCTTAGCACAAGGGCGCACACTTGGATCCCCTAATGAATCTTGTGCAGGGGAGGGAGTGTGCTGACCAGTTGTCGGCACTACTTCCGCACTGGCATGGTTGCTTTTCGATACACCTGGCATGCCGGTAAACTAGTCTTACTTGCATTGCCATTTTGTTAGGTATATATATATATATATACATATACATATATATCACATTGCACAGCTAGTTGCTCGGTAGAACGTGCCCCGAGAGCCCACCGGAGCTGCCTATAGGACATGTTGCATCCTGCCGAGGTTGCACTCGAAGCGGTCGACAAGTTCGCCCTGTGTCCAAATACCCTGACTGGCTTCTGGAAGTCGCGTATTCGATAGTTAGGGTGGTGCGGAACAGGTTCGATTCTTCACAAATCGCCGCAGAAGATACCCGCAATCTGCACTGGCAGCTGCAGAACTTGCTGCGGTTCTTGCAAGGTCTCCTTTGGACTGATACATCCGGACAGCCCGCGCTGCACGGAGGCTGGCAGCAGCATGTTTGGCTCTGCAAACAGGTGTAGAGTTGTAGCAGCACCCTCAGGTTCGAGGACACGTAAGGGAACAGGGGAGCTGACTGCTTTGAGGATCCGTGAATGGATCTGGCTGTTGGAGCTGCACGGAGGCGATAAACACGCTGGCCTGGGGCGTAATCAACTGCCGCTTCTTGCCGGGTCCTGAGATTTGCACCGGTTGGCACAGATGCGTAGTTGAGGGAAACGCAAGCAATCTCGAAACTCAACCTGTAAATCCGAAACTCCTGAAGTGTTATTCGACCCTGTCGAAAACGTTGTAGAGACGCATAAGTTAATCCCGCCCCATCTATTTAAACCCAATCCCTCATTCCTGAACCTACTTGAAGGCTCATGGGACTTAGTAAGTAAGGTTATAAGTAGGTTATAATTAGGATAACCCCACTTAGGGGACTTATAACCCCCATTAAAACCTACTTACTAAGTCCCATGATCCTCTCTGAATCACTGAAGCATTCTTGGATCCCATCACTCCGGTCCATCGAAGGTCCGATGGCAGTGCAAGCGACGAGGTCGTCCTTTTGAAGATGGTCCGCCCTCCTTGGAAATTGCGGGGGATTACAGGGGGTTTTGGGGGGTCTTGGGGCTTGGCTTCGGATTTAGGGCAGCCTAGGGCACCAGCACCGGCTTTCGATTCGAGGCTTTGCTGCGGCAGGTGCCTTCCCCCCTCAACAGCCCAGCTGTGACTTGAGCCGGTAGGTTTGTCGCGACACCGTGGAAGCAGTTGTTGCCAGAAGTAATCGCCTCATGCGTTGCTGTGCCGCAGCCTCACTTAACCATAGCAGCCCCCGCTACTGCGCCTTATTGTTCCGACATGGCATCCGAGTCCCTCCACTATGTTGGCACCCTCGAGGGCCACCGCAACTGGGTCACCGGCATTGCCAGCACCTTCGAGCAGAGCAACCTGGTGGTCTCCTCTTCTCGAGACAA
This sequence comes from Symbiodinium sp. CCMP2592, assembly GCA_905221615.1. Classification (NCBI taxonomy): domain Eukaryota; class Dinophyceae; order Suessiales; family Symbiodiniaceae; genus Symbiodinium; species Symbiodinium sp. CCMP2592. Next base: position 106,307 of record CAJNDT010006223.1, read on the forward strand.
GACATTGATGATTTGGGAGCTCACCCCTGAGAGCGAGAACCCTGGGTATGCCCGAAGGTCCCTGCATGGCCATGGTGAGTGTGTGGCCAGCTGCGTGCTGTCCTCCGATGGCCAGTATGCCCTGTCTGGCTCATGGGACAAGACCATGCGCCTGTGGGACCTGAACACCGGGGCCACCGTGCGAACCTTCAAGGGCCACACGAAGGATGTGAACAGCGTGGCCTTCTCGGGCGACAACCGCCAGATCGTGTCGGGCAGCCGTGACAAGACGATCAAGCTTTGGAACACGCTGGCTGAGTGCAAGTACACGATCATGGAGGACATGCACACCGATTGGGTCAGCTCGGTTGGCTTTTCCCCATCCGCCAAGATGCCGCTCATCGTTTCAGCCGGCTGGGACAAGCTGGTGAAGGTCTGGAACCTGAGCAACTGCAAGCTCCGCACCAACTTGGTGGGCCACACCGGAGTCGTGTACACCACTACCGTGTCCCCCGATGGCTCCCTGTGCGCATCAGGTGGAAAGGACGGCACCGTGATGTTGTGGGACGTGAACGAGGGCAAGCACCTGTACTCCCTGGATGCTGGTGGCACCATCAACGCCTTGACATTCAGCCCAAGGAATTACTGGCTGACCGCGGCCACCGACACCACCATCCGCGTGTGGGACTTGGAGAACAAGCAGATCTTGGAAGAGCTTACCGCCATCAACCCCCCCAAGAACGGCCTGCCTTGGTGTGTCTCCTTGTCCTGGAGCGCTGATGGCAGCACCTTCTTCGCCGGTGCGACCGACGGCAACATCTACGTGTACAGGGTGGGCGAGCAGTAAGCGAAGAGGGTCAGCATGGAGTCGCAAGGAGTCGCAAGACCCTGCTTCCGACTGCCGGCGCCCTTTGCATCAAGCAAGGGGTTGTTGGAGGAAGGTATCTGGGGCAGGCGCAGACTCAGAGTGTGAAGCTACGGAATATTGTGCCAAAAAGGTTTGCAACTTCTGTGTTCGTGTGATCAAGCTGCACTGCTGCTGGCAGGGACCGCGTAAGACGCATTGATGTTTTCAGTCCATTAGTGAAGCATTAGTGGTGCATGTTAGCTGTGCACCGCTGACATCAGGAATCGAATCGCAGATTAGTCCGTAGCCAAGCATCCCTGCAGCATTCAGACATGGCATCCGAGTCCCTCCACTATGTTGGCACCCTCGAGGGCCACCGCAACTGGGTCACCGGCATTGCCAGCACCTTCGAGCAGAGCAACCTGGTGGTCTCCTCTTCTCGAGACAAGACATTGATGATTTGGGAGCTCACCCCTGAGAGCGAGAACCCTGGGTATGCCCGAAGGTCCCTGCATGGCCATGGTGAGTGTGTGGCCAGCTGCGTGCTGTCCTCCGATGGCCAGTATGCCCTGTCTGGCTCATGGGACAAGACCATGCGCCTGTGGGACCTGAACACCGGGGCCACCGTGCGAACCTTCAAGGGCCACACGAAGGATGTGAACAGCGTGGCCTTCTCGGGCGACAACCGCCAGATCGTGTCGGGCAGCCGTGACAAGACGATCAAGCTTTGGAACACGCTGGCTGAGTGCAAGTACACGATCATGGAGGACATGCACACCGATTGGGTCAGCTCGGTTGGCTTTTCCCCATCCGCCAAGATGCCGCTCATCGTTTCAGCCGGCTGGGACAAGCTGGTGAAGGTCTGGAACCTGAGCAACTGCAAGCTCCGCACCAACTTGGTGGGCCACACCGGAGTCGTGTACACCACGACCGTGTCCCCCGATGGCTCCCTGTGCGCATCAGGTGGAAAGGACGGCACCGTGATGTTGTGGGACGTGAACGAGGGCAAGCACCTGTACTCCCTGGATGCTGGTGGCACCATCAACGCCTTGACATTCAGCCCAAGGAATTACTGGCTGACCGCGGCCACCGACACCACCATCCGCGTGTGGGACTTGGAGAACAAGCAGATCTTGGAAGAGCTTACCGCCATCAACCCCCCCAAGAACGGCCTGCCTTGGTGTGTCTCCTTGTCCTGGAGCGCTGATGGCAGCACCTTCTTCGCTGGTGCGACCGACGGCAACATCTACGTGTACAGGGTGGGCGAGCAGTAAGCGAATAGGGCCAGTAGGGAGTCGCAAGGGAGTCGCAAGACCCTGCTTCCGACTGCCGGCGCCCTTTGCATCAAGCAAGGGGTTGCTGGAGGAAGGTATCTGGGGCAGGCGCAGACTCCTTAGAAAATGGAGCTACGGTGTTCTCGGCAAAAGAAAGAGGCACATGGATTGACTGCGGCTTCTGACTGTTTTTCAAAGCATGATCCCGAACCGAACTGTTGCTCCCCAGCCAGGTAGGCCTCTTGATCGACTGCCTCCGCTGCCCGGCGGGAGAATATCTTAGCGACCCGATGGTCTGGCACATGGCACGGGTGCCCAGGTGCACAGCAGTATATTGAGCATAAGCTAATGTTAAGGCTATGCTGGGATAGTAGTTCTATTTTTGTAGGCTCCTCTATGAGTGCTAGGGGCTTGCCAAGTGCAGTATGCCCTTCCTCAAACACTTGAGCCCTTCAGCCCCTAACCCGCCCCCATCAACATCCTTAACCTTGAACCCTTCAGCCCTAAACCCTGCTTATAAGAGGATCATGGGACTTAGTAAGTAGGTTATAATTGGGGTTATAAGTCCCCTAAGTGAGGTTATCCTAATTATAACCTACTCATAACCTTACTTTCTAAGTCCCATGAGCCTTCAAGTATAGGTCTCAAGAGGCCCAGAGTGGTTCCCTGCATCTCAGGAGCTCCCGAGTGTGAGTTGAAGGCTGGTTGAACAGCAAACCTAAAATTTGGGCTTGGGGTTTAGGGCTTGGGGTTCAGGGCTTAGGGTTTAGGGCTTGGGGTTCAGGATCTAGGGTTAAGGGCTTGGGGTTTAGGGTTTAGGGCTTTGGGTTTTTGCAGTGAGTAGCCGCAGAAAGGAAACACGTACGGCTGCCGATAGGACTAGCATCGAATTTCAATGAATCGTGGATCCTTCGTACTACAGGCTCGCAAGCATGCGGCTTGCAAGCCCAATGAATCCATGACCCAACATTAGGAACTACTTTGGGCCTATGGGTAAACCCCAAGGCTCGAAGTCTTGAGCTGCGCTCTGGCCTCAGGTGAAGAAGTGCTTTCAGATCTCGCGGCAGCCAACTGCAACGCACCTTCTCAGGCCAGCTCCTGCGGGTTTGCTTGAAGTAGGATGGACGTAGGAGCTGTTTCGGCGTTGTTTGAGGCATTGGGGGACGGTTATAGGAGTGGCCTTGGGTGAGGGTTTTAGGGGTCCAGAGTCCAGGGGTTTGGTCAGTTTGAGGTTTCAAGCGTTGCTGGTTTCAGAGTTGGGGTTTGTTTTATCTGGCTCTAGCTCGAGCTTGCGGTTTTGTTTGTCATGGGGTTTAGGGTTCGTCGTTCAGGAGTCAGGTTTCCACGCAACAAATCCGCTCATCCAGTCGAAGATCTCAGTGTACCTGCTGTTCTGTACACATTGTCCCACTTCTGCACCACTTCCCAACAGGATTAGCATCAGTGATCCACAGAAAGGAGCGGCATTGAAGTACATGGTTTAAGTATCCCTTGTCTTAAGATCCGGGCCTCCCTGGTCTCCGGCACTAGGGTCGGGGGTTTAGGGTCTAGGGTGTAGGGTTTAGGGTCGGGGCTTTAGGGTTTAGGGTGTAGGTCGAGGCTTCGGGTCTCGGACTGCAGAAGCACCCACATCGGAGCTTTCGAAGTCCTGGGGTAAAGACAGACTAGGGTGACCTAGCCAGTACACTTAAAACAAAAGATAGAAAACACCACAAACAAGGGCAACCAGGGTTCACGATGTATTCGCCTTGCAGTGCTTGAGGTCCTCCGCCGAGGGGATGCTACAACAGCCGGGGCCTGGATGGGGTTCATAGTCGTGAGCCAGAGCTGAACTGCGAGAGGGGCTTGAACGGATCTTCAGAAAAAGCTTATATGGATTCTTCACGACATTAGCAGGCTGTATGGTGTTGAGTCAAGACCAAAATATCGGGCTCGAGATAGAAGCCCTGAACCGCTGTTGTGTCCCTTCAAAGGCCATTCTGCCCCAACCACCCCAAAACCTCCGACCGAACATCGAACTTCAACCCCAGAACCTTAGTCCACAATCCCAAACCCCTAAGCAAAACCTAACATCAACCCCAAAAAGCTCTCCAAACTATCCAACCCACAACCGCCAGCCCCTCATAGTCTCATAGTATCCGTGGAGCACCCTTGAAAAGACTTCTGTAAAGTGAATCTAAGCTTACATTCCAAAGCTCTTTTAATTAATTGCCCCTACAGAGTCCCTGCAAGGCAACCAGATAGAACCCTAAACCCCTACCCTAAACTTAAACCCTCAACCCCTATCTTGCTCTCCCTATACCCTAAACACCTACCCTAAGCCCTCAACCCCTATCTTGCTTCCTTAAGCCCTAAACCCTAACCCCCTACCCCAAACCCTAAACCCTGACCCCTATCCTGTTTTGTCTTGGTAGCGACGGCTCTGCCGAGGATGGTGCTGACGATCTTCGGCACGCAGAAGGCCCGGAAAGAAGGGGCTCCGGGGCTGTAAAGCAGAAGCCCGAAGAATGCAACAGCGTCCGGGGTTAGGCTGTACTGAGGGTTTTGGGTCTAGGAGTCGTTTGGAATGGACTTGAATGGACTGTTCTGGCTCTAGGGTATTAGGTTTTGCGGCCATTTGAGGCTCAGGATTTGGTGTCCAGGGTGCTTTTCCATGTGAAGCACAGAGTGCCCCAGCAGTACTTGTCCTCTGTGCATGTTCCAACTCTTTGGACAGCAACCGTACTTAAAGGATCATGGGACTTAGTAATTCCGGTTATTATTAAGGTAACTATACTTATAACCCCAATTAAGGTACTTATAACCATACTTACTAAGTCCCATGATCCTCCAAGTAGGTTTTTAGTTTTAAGGCCTGGGGTTTCGAGCTCAGGGCTCGCTGGGTTAGGGGGGCTTTGGTGATTCCGGGCTTTAGGTTGCAGCGATGCTCTTTGGCCTCTGGGCTCGGGATTTTTGCTGCGTTGGGTTCAGGGTTCCAGCTTGTGATCAAGAAGAGACCCGAAGTCTTCCACTGGTAACATACTGCTTCAGCGTAGGGAGGACTGCATGATAATGTGGATAAGAACGGCCATCTGAGTAATAGAGGTAGCAAGGAGGGTATCAGCCGTTGTGGTACTCGTCTTATTGCCGCTGGGGTTTGGAGCTTCGGGGATGCTTTGGGTATCGAGGGTGAGGATCTTCGAACGTTTCCACGGTGTAGGGCCTCGGAGGCCCAGGTCTCGGACCTGGCTTTTTGAGACCTGAGGCTTCGTGGTTGAGGGCTTGGCCCCCTCAACACTCTTACGCCCAAAATCTGGGTGCTCTATAGTTGTGAGCCTTATGACGATGATTATGACTTTTCTAGGGGCTGCGCCCAGGTGCGGGCAGCGCAGGTAGAAGCCTGAAGCTAGGCCACGCACCCGCCCTTGTGTTTTCCCCTCCCCTTGCCAGCCCTCGTCGGCAGCCCGCACCCGCCCTCCGCCAGACCCCGCTGATGCTCATGATGCGCGCCCCTTTGGGGCTTCCCAAACCGATTCAAAAACTAACAAAGCATATAAAAAACATAGTCTCCGGCCACCAGGCCGGTTACGGGCGCCCGCGGGCTCATGATGCTCGTCGTCCACGGCGGCCCCGAAACCCGCCATACCGTGGGGAATGGCTGCAAAACGCGTGCGCGTTCCGAGAAGCCTAAGGGCGAGCGCCCGCGCGGCCCGATGGAGAAACGAAGGTCCGATCCACCCTCACAAAATTGGTTGTTTTTTGGGCTGGCTTCGGCCTGAAAGGGCGGGCAAGGTACGAGTCCACCTTCTTGACGCCGACAAAGGGGGTCGGCGGATTCTTAATATCATGATGAATGTAAGTATTTATTCTTATCATTATTGTTCTTTTCATTTTACTGTGCACCTACAGTAGAAGCCTAAAAGTTGGAAATCCAATAACCTCAATCCTTAACAGTAATGTATAGGGAATCCCAGCACTATTTGGCCTTAACTCGGTTTCCAACTTTATGGGGTTTTAGAGTACTGCATTTACACAGTGAAAAGCCTGAAAAAACGACCCGCAGGAGCGCTCGCAGCGCATTCGCGTGAGGGAGCTCCCAGAGGCTCCCGGAAGAGATCAGCGAGTTTTTGGGGGCTTCGTCTAGAGGCTTTAGGGTCTGTTTGCGGGTTTTGGGAGGTTTTCGGGGTATGGGTTTAAGGGTTTAGGAGGTTAGGGGTCTAGGAGTATCGGTTTAGGGTTTGGGGGTTTCGGAGGTTGTGGGTTTTCGCGGGAAAAGGTCTAGGGCTTAGGGTTTGAGAAAGGATGGCTCTGCATGTGTGTTTTGCCTTTGGCCGCAGCGTGTCTGTGTGTGTGTGTGTGTGTGTTTGTCTGGTTTTTCGTTTGTTGTGGCTCGCTGTTCTTGTTTGTTGTGTGTGTGTGTGTGTGTGCGCATGGGGGTTGAAAAAATGAAAAGCAGCTCCCTTGCCCAGAATCCTTGGTGTTTGAATAAATTTGGTTTGCGGGGGTGTGCTTTCAAAGCGCCCCTGGATCCAAGATCCAAGTTCCAAGACGCCGAGCAAAGTTTCCTAGGGTTTAGGAGTGGGTTGTTAGGTGGGTTTGGACTTTCGTGATGTTTGGAGAGTAAGGATTGGAGTTTATCGCATTTTCCGTACGGTTCAGGGATTTTAGTTTTTGTGGTACGGCTTACAGTTTGGGTTTTAGGTTGCTAGTTTGGGAGATGTCATAGTGGGGCTTTTCAGGGATTTCAACTACTTGCGTGGGCACCCATGCGGTTCCCACGGGTGCAGCACTTCATGCGCGCTTTATGGCTGAAGGTGGCTCTCTTGCGGCTTAGGCTTAGGGCTTCTACTTGAGGCTTTGGAGGCTTCAAGGGCTTGCAGTGCAGAATCTTTAGTTAATAAGGGCTTAAATAGTTACCTATATTATTTCGGGGGTTCCTTATTGTAGAGTATAATGGGCCTCAAAATCCGGTTCTAATTATCAAGACCCCTATACTTAACCCCCATGGTACCCCTTATAGTCACCCTTATAGGAAACTTTTTAAGAACCCTTTCAACGGATCCCTCTTCTTGTCTTACCCTACTATAGATCCCCTATATTTGGCAGCCCTTATAGACTCCCTTTAAAAGGAACCCTTACAGTAACCCTTATAGGACCCGGCGATCTCTATTCCTTAGAAGCTGCCCCCACCCTGTAATAGTGACTATAAGGATTACATTAGGGCCCTATTATACCACTATTACAGGGTGGGGGGGCCCCTTCTAATTTATTCCTTTTAGCTATTATATACCCATGATGAAGCCCATTATAGGGTAGGGGTCCCCATTAAGGGTGCCTCCTTTTCCCCTTGGGTTTTCCTTTTAGCTTCTGTCGCCGCTGCAGTGAGTCTTGCCTCACCCATCCCAGGCGGCGACCGCGTCGGAGCCTCGTTCTTTGTTGCTGCGGAGGTTTGAGTTAGGGTTTAGGGGTGAGGGTTTAGGGGTTTGGGTTTCAGGGTTCGGGGTTAGGGTTTGGGGGTTAGAGTTCAGGGTCTAGGGTTTAGGGATTAGTGTTTAGGGCTGAGGTTTTTAGCTTATTCGAAACTCCGGTAATCTGTAGGCCTAACTATGGTATAATATTCCCCCAGACCTTTTTCCAATTATCAAGACCTCTATAGCAGACAAATATGCAGGGACCCGAGGGAAGTTAAGAAGCATTCCTCATTGTTTCAGGGTTTTGGGGATTGTCAGGGTTCCGAGGGTAAAGCTTCATTCTACCCCGGCACCTGCGTGATTGAAGTCAGTGGGCTCCGAGCTTAATAAGAAGTCCTAAGGGTCCAAAGGACCCAATAATTAGGTGCTCGGGTTTAGGATCGTAGTTTTGTCGGTTAGTATTTGGCGGAGTGTATCATGATTAGGCACTTGGACCCTTGGAAAGCGGGATCCCAAAGGGCATTACACTCAGGGCACCCTCGCTGTCATGGGAGTATTTGAAGGCTCATGGGACTTAGTAAGTAAGGTTATAAGTAGGTTACAATTAGGATAACCCCACTTAGGGGACTTATAACCCCAATTATAACCTACTTACTAAGTCCCATGATCCTCTAAGTAACTCCTGAATCAGTCCCAAACTCTTAAGTTTATTGCATGGTCCAGGGGTTTCCCTAAACCCAAACCCAAACCCGTCTGAATTTTTAAGAGGTTTGTACAGGGGCTTAGGGTTTGTGGGAAGCCTTGAGTACGAATCGCCTGACACTCCGTGAAAAGCAAGGAATCCTCTGAAATCTAAACTCTAAACTCCCGAAATCATGCACTCCCCACCGTCCCCAAAGCCCACACCCTGAACCCTCGAGACAACCCTCAACCCCAAACCGCCCTGAAGCCTCAAACTCCAAGCATTAACATCTTCTGCACCCAGGCAGTCGGCCCAACCGCTTCAGGCATGAGCACAATCTTAGGTCCTTTGAGGGTTTGAGGGTTTGAGGTTTAGGATTTAAAAGGGTTTATGTTTTCGGGACAGGTTGCATGCGGTTTCGGGTTTGGGTTTCATAGGATTTCGGGTGTAAGTGTGTAGGGTTTGCATTCGAGGCCGTGATGTTGAATCCAAAGCTTCGCAACAGAAGACGTCCTTCTCCGGGTTCTTGGAGCTGCATGCGATGCTTGCGGCTTCATCAGAACGGGCAGGAGAGAGATTCCCCGTTTGTGCACAGCTCTACGCCCTCGAAGCCTGAACCCGTCCTCCCGAAGTCCTAACCGCCTAACCCATGAACATCTATAGAAGATGCTGCGCAGGTGTACAAGCCTTACGGCTTCAGGGCCATGCACTTCGTTCTCCGCTTCCTGGCGTTTCTGCTGGCGTATGGCCACACACCCGGCTGAGCACATGGTTTACAGGTTTGGAGTCATTTGTCGGCATCTATGGTTTTACGATTGCAGGCTTAGGTGTTGAAGGATTTGCGGTTCGAGTTTGAATTGCGGGTGTTCAGGCTTCGGGGCTCTTCCTGGCCTTTGACTGGTAGACTCACTAGATCCGTGCCTCCTTCTCAACGAGGACTTGTTCCCTGCATAATTAACTAGTTACACTGTGACAGGCCCTTTGGAACCCTATTTATGAACACCCTAGAAGAGCTCATGAAATTTCTACAGCAACCCTGTCTCTCTATTATGTATATATATATATATATATATATACATACACAGATATTTGTTTATATACCTGTAGCTATATATATATATATATATATATATTTAGATGTTCATTAACTGACTAACTAACTGACTAACTAACTAACTACTTAATTGCTTTTTTTTTATTGTTATATGCACACACATAGAAGCCTTGGCCAGCTCTCCACTGTTTTTGTTGAGGCCGCTCAGCGCCCCAGGGGGCGAAGGCAAAGGCCGAACCGAAGCTGAAGAAGGCGGAAAAGTTCCCCCAAAAGAATGCGGGGAGTGAGGGATCTGAATGTGGGGGCCAGTGGGGGGGGGGTAGGGGTCACAATATAGATATAGGGTTCTTTAATTTTGGGGTTCTGAGTCTTGCATGGGGCTTACATTGACTGGGTTCTAAATTGGTTTTGGGGCTTGAGGGACGGCTTGCATGAACGCCTCCAAATCTTAGGTGTCCTGAGATTTACTTAGTAGCTGAGTGGATACACTTTACACTTTGGGGGATAATATTACCCACTATAAAGCTGCTTATGAACTCAGCAACCAAGCTTAGTAGAAGAAGCTAGGATCCTGAGCGTCCTCCTTGCTGGTCACATTATATTGTCCCTCAGTATTTGTCGTTCCGGCTTCTTCGCTGGTTACAGGTTTGGGCAAGTTTTTGGGGGTTTGCGGTGAAGGGCATAATAGGCTGGATGGTTTTCCGAACATGCCGCAACAATAACAATAACCTTCATCACAGTCGGTGGAGCGCAGTCAGAGCAGCAGCTTGTGCTACAGTAACAGACAGTACTGGTAGTGACAACGCTACCTCACAACCCCAAGCACTCTCGATCCCGAAGCTCTTGACTCGGTATACTCTTCAATTCGAAAGCCCAAGCAGGCCATGAGCCCCATCATCCCCTGAACCCCTTTTAGGTCGCTCATGGAACTCTCACAGACTGCAGGTGAGGCGGCCCCGAAGTCGTTCTCCGAGCTCCGAACGGCGAACAGGGACACCAAGGCCAGGTGGCTTGCAACGCCCTTATAATAGCTCTGGGATGCTATGGGTCGCTTGGGGACTCTTGATAGGTTTGTCCCCTTTGGATGTGGGGAGCAGAGATGTATGGGCTTTTATAGGAGTTCAAGAGAGTCCTTTGTTATAGGATTTCAGAAGGGTCCTGAGTGGGTTTGTAGAGTTTTCCAGAGAGGCCTCAGTGCTTAGACTAGGGCTGGTGGAAAGGTTCGCTACAAAGGTCAGGGGACTTGGTCATGGGGTTTCTAGTCTAGGCTGCTGCAGGCCTCATCCGTAGAGCGGCAAACCCCAATGTACTGTTGATGGACAAAATCCTGCATGACCCTGAGGACTCTAAACTATGGGAACTATGGTATATTATTCCTTATACTGGGTAATGCAGGATTTTGTCCATCAGCAGTATCACCCTAAACCCGGAACTCGAACTCTGAACAATGACCTTGTATGGACACTACTCATAGGCCCCATGGTAGCTCCTTTTTGGGACTACCCTATAGGGTTCTAAATATGAACCCCAACAAGGAACTACTATGGGGCCTATGGGGAAACCTCTGCTTATAGTCCACAACATGAAACCCAGATCCCAATACTCCAAACCCGAAAGCCACGTAGATGGAAGGTCGAACGATGGCTCCTCCGATCAGGTCCCTTCCTGGGTTTAGGGTTTGGGCTTTTCATCATGTTTTTTTATCATAGGGATCCTTCGGGAGGTAGGGGGAGGGGGGTGTAGGGGGCCTTAATACGTAAATATTAAGGACTTAATACCATTTTCCTCAGGGTCCTTTGATTTTAGGAGGGTTTTGAAGTTTATTCCTCATGTCCCACCTGGATGCCTTGAAGCCTCGTGGCCCTTGAGTTTGAGGATTTCGGGCTTGGGAGCCTTAACGATGAGAACAGGGTTTGGGGAGGGTACTTAGAGGATCATGGGACTTAGTAAGTAGGTTATAATTGGGGTTATAAGTCCCCTAACTGGGGTTACCCTAGTTATAACCTACTTATAACCTTACTTACTAAGTCCCATAAGCCTTCAAGTGGGGACGGTATATTACAGAATACAGGGTTTGGCGGGGTATATTACGGTATACAGTCTACGTGCCAAGGTATTGCCAGTAGGATACCGTTTCGAAAGCCCTAAACTTTCTAAACCTCCACCCCATGATATGTGGCAGGGCCTACGGAGTTCAGGTCGTTGGGGCAAAGCTCATGCCGAAGCACCCAAACACCGAGATTCCGAACCTCGAAATCGCTCGAGTCTTAATTACCGTTCTTGTTTTTTGATTGCTGTTATTATGATTCTTGCATTTATTGTCGCTGTCATTGAGACCCCTGAACCCGCAATGTGTCCAAGAGCCCACAAAAGGAGACGTGTCCGTGCTTTGCATTCCCCAGACCGACAGCCTTTCCGAGTGTTTGCCTTCTGTTCAACGCAGTGACGAAGCCTCAGGGATGTTGGGTTCTAGGTTCCTGAGTACGCATTACTCTTTTGCCCTTTTCTGTTTGAGATCCCTTCTTAAACCAAATAGTAGGAGAAGGGTAGCCTTCTATGAACTCTGGATTGATTGTGGACTCACCTGGGCAAAACAGGCTGGATCCAGCGATGCCCGAACTCGCAACCCCAAACCCCAGATGTACATGATGTGTATACTATATACTATACTTTACTATACTGAACTATAATATTCTGTACTATATTGTATTCTACTATACTGCTACTACTACTACTACTACTACTACTACTACTACTACTACTACTACTACTACTACTACTACTACTACTAGTATGGTTTTTTCGTACAATCAGCACTTCCCGGAAAGTCTACCTCAACTGTTGCTCGAAACGATGCGGAGCCTCATACCACCAAAGCCCTACCCAAAGGCCCCAAAGTAGTTCCTTTTTGGGGTTCATATATAGAATCCTATAAGGTAATCCCAAAAAGGAATTACTATGGGGCCTCTGGGTAGACCCCACCTTCAGCGCCTGAGTCTCGTCACCATAGAACAACCTCAATCTTGCACCCTAAACCATGTACTGTAACTTGCGGCTGAACCTAAACTCAGCCTGAACCCTAAGTCTAAACTAATAGTAATATAGTAGTAATAATAGTAATATTAGTACTAATAGTAATAATAGTAGTAATAGCAATAATCGTACAACCCTCGAATCTCAGCATCTAGTCACGAGACTGCAGGAGAGCCCACCCGACCTCGGGCTGACGGATGCTGCAGCGGCCGGTAAGGAGGATCCCCGTAGTTTTGCTGTTAGGGATTGGGGTTTAGGGTTTAGGGTTTGGGGTTTAGGGTTTAGGGTTTGGGGTTTAGGGTTTAGCGTTTGGGGTTTGGTGTTTTATGTGGCGCTTGGGGTTTAGAGTTTCGGGCCACCTCCACTGTATACAAGTGCTGTTCTTGCTTTGCTGTCAGTTGCCTTTCGCCAATGGGCTCTGTATGAGTTGAAATACGCCCAGTTTCAGGTACCGTCGGTGCTGTCCTTGTTTCAGCTGAATCTCAGCCGTTCAGAAACTGGGCTGGGGCACCCATGTCGTTGCAAGCCCTAGCAGGGCGTTAAAGTCCTGCCGGTCCTTGCATCAACCGTGCATTCGCTTGCTTGAATGGGGACCTGCCGATGAAGAGACTGTTTAAACCATGCAAAGAGTTGCCGAGAAGCTGTCCGTGAGCGAGACAGCACTGTCATCCTTGTCCTGAGGCAGTCCCTGCTGTATTCTTCATTTATAATTGCACTAGGTAAGTAATAAAGCAATAAGTACTCTTATTTCCACGATTAACCATACTTACTAGACTTGTTTTCGGCTGTTGCCACTTCACGCGGAAGATTCCACAAGAGCAGCACGATGGCGATACTTGTGTAAGTCTCCTCAAGATCGACGGCCGATGATGTGAACTTCCAATCATGCAAATACCGATATCTACGATGAGTGAGACAAAGATGTCATCCTTGTCCTGAGGCCCACTTTCATGAATCTTGTGGCACAGATGATATGCGATTGAAGCACCTTTGATTGCGTTGCGGGCATTGCATCGGCCGGCAAGGAAGACGCACTTGTTAAACGGTTCTGCAGAGCCGACAAATGGAGCCCGTTTGTTACATCAGTTCTCGAAGCTTGTGGCTGTGCCTCGCTGCAGATCAAAGCATCGTTTCGCCTGTCGGAGAGGTGTGTGCCAGACGAAGTGGATATTTGAGTTGCTAGAAGAAATGGCTGTTTCGGTTGCTACGCCGTTTTACATCATCGCTTGCGGCATTCACATACCTTGTGTTGTAGTCACACCGACGGCAAGGAAGATGCAACAAGAACAGAGCACTGGACGCTGAACATCGATGTTGAGAAGCTCTTGTTGATCAGTGCTGCAGAGCCGAAACCTGTGTGTTACGTCAGTGGGTTCCCGTGGAGGTCCTTTTGCATCAGTACTTGCAGCATTGACATATATGTTGGTTGTGCTCACGGCAAGGAAGACGCAACAAGAACAGAGCACTGGACGCTGAAATTCGATGTTGAGAAGCGCTTGTTGATCAGTCGTGCAGAGCCGAGAAGTGGTGCTCGTTTGTTACGTCAGTAGGTTCGCGTGGAGGTCTCTTTTAATCATTACTTGGTGCATTGACATATCTACGGCAAGGAAGATGCAACAAGAACAGAGCACTGGACGCTGAAATTTGGTGTTGAGAAGCTCTTGATGACTAAGTCTGCAGAGCCGAGAAGTGGTGCTTGTTTCTTACGTCAGTGGGTTCGCATGGAGGTCTGTTTTCATCATTTCTTGTTGCGTTGACATAACTCTTGGTTGTGCTGTAGTCCTTCAGGCCACGGCAAGGAAGATGCAACAAGAACAGAGCACTGGACGCTGAACGTCGCTGTTGAGAAGCTCTTGTCGATTAATCGTGCAGAGCCTGGAAGTAGTCCCTGGCAGTTAGCTCGCTTGGAGGTTCCTTTTTATCGAAGCTTGTGACTGTGCTTCGTTGCAGATCATGGCAACTTGTCGCCTGTCGGAGGGGGGTAGTACGCCAGAAGAAATGGTTGTTTGGGATGGGACTGTGTTTTACAGTATTGCTCGCTGCATGGATAGTTTGGTTCTGTTGCTCGCGTTCAAGCCAACGGCAAGGAAGATGCAACAAGAACAGAGCACTGGACGCTGAAAGTCGATGTTGAGAAGCTCTTGTCGATTTTTTGGCAGAGCCGACAAATGCTGGCTGTTCGTTACATGAGTGGTTGGCTTGGAGGTCCCGTTTTCGTGAAGCTTGCGACTGTGCTTCGCTACGGATCATGGGAGCATTTCGCCTACCGGAGAGAGGTGTGCCGCTGCGCCAGAAGAAATGGCTGCTTGAGTTGCTACTCTGTTTTATATCATCGCTTGTGGCATTCACATACCTTGTGTTGTAGTCACACCGACGGCAGGGAAGATGCAACAAGAACAGAGCACTGGACGCTGAAAATCGATGTTGAGAAGCTCTTGTTGATCCGTTCTGCAGAGCCGAGAACAGTGGTGCTTGGTGGTTACGTCAGTGATTTGGCTTGGAGGTCCTTTTTCTCGAAGCTTGTGACTGTGCTTCGCTGCAGATCAATTTCAGAGAGATGTGTGCCAGACGAGATGGCTGTTTGGGATGCTACTGCATTGTACATCAATGCTTGCTGCAGGGACATACCTTTGGTGCTGTTGCTGGCATTCAAGCCAACGGCAAGGAAGATGCAGCAAGAACAGAGCACTGGACGCTGAAAGTCGATGTTGAGAAGCTCTTGTCGATCAATTCTGCAGAGTCGGGAGGTAGTGCCTGGCGGTAAGTTCGCTTGGAGGGCCTTTTTCTCGAAGCTTGTGATCGTGCTTGACTGCGGACCATCACAGCAATTCGCCTGTTGCGGAGGTGTGCCAGAAGAAATGGCTGCTTGCTGCATTGACATATTGTGTCGTTGGCATTCATGCCTTGCCGTAAGATGGAGCAACCAACCACAGGGCACTGAACAATGAGGGCGTGTAGAACATGGCTTGCAATTAGATCGTTGTTTGAGTTGCATTGCTTTGAGGCACTATTTGTCGCAGACGGTGCTTCTGTTGATCATGCACGATTATGGACGCGTGTCCGTGGAAATGACAAACGCATATCCGCAATAGTCCGTAATACTTTGTTGGTCTCCTGAAAGCCCCATGCCGATCGGCGCAAAACGACGACAAGTAAACCATTTGGGAGTTTCCGAAAATCGGGGGTACCTTATTTTGGGGTCCTTATAGTAAGGATCCGACTATTTAGGGCATTATATTAGCGTCCCCTATTTTCGGAAACTCCCATTTGGAAGTACCGACTGCTTCGGAGGACCTCGTGGTTGACACCCACTGCCGGCCTCCCAGCACAGAAGTTTTTGAGTACTTGGAGAATCAGGGGACTTATTAAGTAGGTCATAATTAGGGTTATAGTTATAATCCCTAAGTGGGGTTATCCTAATGATAACCTACTTATAACCTTACGTACTAATTTCATTGAGCCTTCAAATGCCCAAAAAGAGGACGCTTGCGGAGCAGAGGGCCTGGTGGGTGGTTCATGGTCGAATCAAAGATCCCAGGTCAGGGGTCCTAGCAATGCCAAGTTCTGGGATCGAACCCGAGTGTCTCTAAGCATTGGTGGTTCGCCGTAGCCGTTATGATACGCGTTCAAGGCTCATAGCCGAAACGCTTCTTTGCGCGTCGCCAGCTCGAATGTTTCCTTCTCTGATGAAGTTGCATTGCGTCTGGTTCGAGTCGCCTCGGGGTACCTGCAACGGTTGAAACCCTAAACCCTAAACCCTAAACCAAGTACTTAAAGGCCTCTGTAGGACTCTCTCCAGCTGAAAGCATCCCGGCACGACGAGCCAAAGCTCCGAAGCAGGAGACTTTCGGTCCGGAGCCTTAAGGTAAAAGCCAGAAAGTTGGAATATGATTATCCTAACCCTTCTATGGTAAATTATAGGGTATTCTACCATGAAGCCATATTCCAACTTTCTGGAGTTCCCTGTAAACCACCAGAACTCCTATAACTTACCTTTGGTTACTAGGGAATGGGGGAATGGGGGTTAAGTGGAGGAATGGGGTACAATTACAATTATTGCTACCATTCTTCCATTCCCTACTAACCAAAGGTAAGTAAACCCTCAAGTTCTCTATACTTATGACCCATATCAGGGGACTTATAACCCCACTTGTAACTACCAATGAACCTCCAAGTAAGTTCTGAAGCCCCAAGCCTTAAAGCCCCGGATCCTCCGCCCTAAGCCTTGAAGCCCCAAGCATATGAAGCCCTGACTCCCTGAATCCTACAAGCCCTCAACCCTTACCCGGACCAGGACCCCGCAAGTACCCTTTAAAGGGTTCTGATATGTCTCATTAAGAGATAATCCGGGCCTACATTAAAGGGTAGTTGGGGGGTTCTAGGGAGTTCCTCAACCCAAAACGCCTGAAGTAATTACCGTAAAGCCAGCAACAGGCCTTGGCCTGTCTCTGCTGAACGTCGCTCTGGAGTCGTGGGCTAAGGGTTCAAGGGCTCGGGCTCAGGGTGGAGGGCTTTGGGGTTGAGGGCTAAGGGTTCTAGGGGCGTGGGGCAGACGGCTCTTTAGTGGATTTTGGGGGGTTCAGAATGCAGGCAGTGCTGATCTAGGGCTGAGGCTTCCATTGCGCCTTGGGTTTGGGGCTGGCAGTTGAAAGGGTCCTACTCACTTCCTGTAACCTGATGCCTGACCGCTTTGCGCAGTTTCTGAGTTTGTTCCTGTGGCGTGAGGGGGAGCTGCCTCCATTTGGGTGGTTGTTAAAATTATAGTCCCTTTTTGGGTCCTTATTATAGTCCGGCACCTAGTATGTAGGGTACCCAAAAAGGGACCACAATTTTAACAACCACCCACGTGCAAGATATGGTTTCAGAGGTGGAGGCGAGAATTCCTATTGAAACTCTTGCAGGTCTTCTGAACCCCAACCTGCTGAGCCACTGTTCCTGCTGTCGTGGTGGTAGTGGTAGTAGTAGTCGTCGTAGTAGTCGTCGTAGTCGTCGTAGTAGTAGTAGTAGGAAGAAGAAGAAGTAGTAGTAGTAGTAGCAGCAGCAGCAGTAGTTGTTGTTGTTGTGGTCGTGGTGGTGGAGGTGGTGGTGGTGGTGGTGGTGGCGGTGGTGGTGGTGGTGGTGGTTGTGGTGGTGGTGGGTGACGGGTGGTGGGTGGTGGGTTGTGGGTGGTGGTGTAGTAGTGGTGGTGTAGTTGTTTTGGGTGTTTCGCGACCCTTACCGGCATGCAACGAATGCATACGCAAGGATGCTGATGACGATACCAATGCTGAGGCTAAACATCCTGTTGGTACCAGAGGTGCATGAGGGTACGTTGATACTATGTAGTTGAAAAATCCAGGAGCATCGCACTCCTCAGTCGCAGCAGGAACGATCCAATAGCGCTGCAGTTTCCGAATTACCGGTAAGCCTGAACCCTGAACTTTAATACAAAACTTGCGGAAAGGAAATCAGGCAAAGACAGCCCTTGACCGAGGTCTGGGGGTGACGAGATTGCAAGGTCAGACGAGCTGATCGGAGTCATCCAGGAGACTGCAGACGGTTTGAGCATGTTGGCAGGTAGTTATATTGCTAAAGGAGCCCTGGGCAATTCAGGCTTGCTAGTTTTGGTGTGGAATATTGCAATACGTAGTTTACAGGTTGTTTCATCTGCATTTTGCTATGAGACTTCTACTCTCTGAGAAGTTGTGCTTACTCGGGAGCTTGTGGCAAGGCATAGTTACCTCCAGAATTGCTTTCGTGGGCTCGAGTGCACCCGGACCCAAGCTGCTAAGCTTGGAAACTTGGCAGAAAATTCAACCCAGCTAAAACGCAGTCCCCAGGAATACACAGCTCGAGAGGAGCTCTCCCATGCAGTTTCTGTCGAGCTCTGGCTCGTTCTGGCTCTCGCTCTCGCTCTCGCTCTCTGTCTTGCTCTCTCTCTCTCTCTCTCTCTCTCTTTTCCTGTCTTTCTCTCTCTCTCTCTCTCTCTCTCTCTCTCTCTCTCTCTCTCTCTCTCTCTCTCTCTCTCTCTCTCTCTCTCTCTCTCTCTCTCTCTCTCTCTCTCTATCTCTCTCTCTCTCTCTCTCTCTCTCTCTCTCTCTCTCTCTCTCTCTCTCTCTCGCTATCTCCCTCCCTCCCTCCCTGCTTCCCCCCCTCTCTCTTTTGTGTCTCTTATGTTGGGCATTTAGAACCATGGGTGTTTGAATCAGATTCTTGCTTCTTTCAGTACGTGCTGCCAACATGGTGCGCGCCAAAGCGGGTTTAAGTTCTCTAGGCCCCAGTGCTAACCAGAGGCGCATGCTTATCGCGCCGGTTCAGTGTTATATTGGCTGGTGAGGGCTGAGTGCTTAAACCCCTGAACTAAACTTGCCCTACCAACCCGAAGGCCTTGACGCCGTTGTAACCCACCCCAAAAGCCCAAAACTCGAAGCCCTCAATCCTTCCACCCTCGACCCTTTCTCCTCGGCAGGATGACATCTGCAAGTCGCTGTTGCACAACTCGCGCACAGTCCGCCTGGCATGTAGGGACGATTTCAATCCTCTTACAAACCGACAAGGCCTAAGCTCGAAGCCCTTCAACCTACACGCGAAGCCCTTAGCTCCAGCCTTGAACGCCATAAACAGTACATGTCTCCTGAAATCAAGCCGAGACCTACCGTGACAAGGGTCTAGGATTCTGCAGGGCTTGTAGGGTCTGATGGGTTTGGGGTCTAGGGTTTTGCGGGCTTTGTAGGTGTAGGGTGGAACCCCGGCAGCCTTGTTGTCTAACATATGAAACTAGCTTACTGTAATAAGCAAGGGTTGCTTTTTTGTTGTTTGGCAGTGCTGCTACTGTTGCTGCTTTGTGATTGTTGCAAAAAAGCTCGACAGTTTTTTGGATTTACTTTTCGGCTTCTGGGGGTTCAATGTCGGGACTCTGGTTTCAAGTTTTGGGGTCTCGTGTTCGGGGTTAACGTTTGCAGGGCCGTTGACAGAACTTTGGACACACATCTGGAACGCGGGGCCCCATAAACTCTTACAGGAGTCGAACAGGCCTATCACGGCATCTTTCGGCCCCAAACCCTTTTTGCAAATCTGTGCTTTGGGGCGTCCGAGACGCGCACACGCAAGGGTCCGAGGCAGGCATTAGAGAATGTCTGTATGCCCGTATGCACCCGTAAGCTCGGCCGCATACCCGCATGGATTTCTGCACACGCGCAAATGCACGTGCAGACACGCAAGCGTCCAAGCCTGGGCACACCCATACGCACAGTGTGGCACACGTCCACGCACCGCGTACTAAAGCCCCAAATCTCTAAGACCCTGCAAATCTCACTCAATCCCTGCCAGGCGTCGCTCAACGTCCTTTCCCTCAGCCTTCGCGTCGCCTGGCAGCCATTCGTTTTATACGTATCCTTTAGCTCTTTGGGGGTACAAGGTCAACTTCTGGCCTGTCTACAGGAAGCTGGACAAGTGTTGTTTTAGACACACGGCTTAAACGTTCGTTGCTGCATTGCTTAGTGTTGAAATCTAGATTTTGCCGGACTGTCGGCTACTGTCGGCAAACCGGAGAGACAGCGACTGACAGAGGCAGAGAGAGAGAGAGAGAGAGCGAGAGACCGAGAGGGAGAACTCAAGGCAAATAGAATGAGTTGCATACAATCAAAAACTCGGAGAAAGAACACGTGACTAGTCCGAGTAGCCGCACTCTCAATGTTACAATGATGCCTTGAAGATGCATAGTGAACGCGGCACTCCCTAGACTCTAAATTCTAAATGGCGCTCATGATGCTCGGTTCGGGTGAAGCGGATGCTCACGATGCTAGACTTACGGTGGCCAGTGGCGCTGCTGCTCGGCTCGGGTGGTCTTTCTTGTGGCCTTGGCCGATGGTGCGGCTGATGGACTTGTGGTGTCCAGTGGTGCTGCGGATACTCATAGTGCTCGGCTTGGGTGGCGCTTTTTGTGGCCTTGGCCCTTGGTGCGGCTGATGCTCATGATGCTGGGCCTTCGTCGCATCGGGTTGCGCCTGATACTCAAGATGTTTGTGATGCTGCGCTTGCGGTGCGTGCTGCTCATCTTTGGAAGTGGACGCTCATGATACCCGGCCGCTCGGGATCCTTCTACTTCAGGATTCATACATGGGGTCCTTGTATTCTGAAGCACGACAGATTCCTAAAGTCCAGATACCTAGCCCAGAACCTTGGTTCATCAACGAAGCCTTTTACCTTGTAATTACCTTGCGATTACTGTATTGTTATACAAATTTCAATAAAAGTTCACAGGAGCAATGATAATCACGTTTAAGACGAAGATAAGGATAATGTTGCCACGAATAGGAAAATTGGAGTCCTCAGCTCAGATCTTCATCAACAATATAACTGGGCCAGACCCGGGGGGCTTCAAAGCAACCAAACTAAGACAGGAGTCAGAATGATAAGTGTGGCATTAGTACTGCTTTGCAGCCCTACAGTCCCTCTATACAATTATAGCATAATGTATCCTCTGACCCTACTCTAGTTCTTAGGCCTATGTCTGTGTTTCTGGCGCCCTTCAGGCCATCTTCAACTTATTTCTCCACTTCAAGCGGCACCTTAAGGCCAGGACGCCGGTTCGTTTGAAGTTTAAACGTGGGTTCAGCGCTTTGTGCCTTAGGGTTAGGACTTCGGGTACGTGTTCCAGTTTCGGATTTGGAACTCTTTCGTCTTAAGCGTCGGATTTTGATTAGGCTGGGGTCTATTTGAAGCTGGTGTGGAGGCTTTCACAATAGCGTTACCATGTGTCATGGTGCAGTCATTGCACAGGCTGCTCCACTCTCGGGTTCCGTTGACGGTGCCTGTTCTTTTTTTAGAGCATATTGAGTCCACAACATTAGGGGACGCGGGTTTTTAAGACTTCAAGCGTTTGTTTAACGCTTCTGGGGTTACGGATCTAAAAGTTGTATGAAGGTCTCAGGCTGTGATGTATTGTGTGCTTTTGAAGACTTGGCTTTCAGGCTGTGTACCTTTATGCTGCGACGAAAGAGCAAAGCTTTTGTACGGCCACTGATCTGTCGCACCACAGTCGCACCATTGCTTCAATCCCATACGCTCACTTGTTGCTGAAGGTGTTCTATTGCATAAACTGGGATCCTTGTGCGCGGGAGCTTGCTGCTGAAAGTCTCAATCTTTAAATATGATGTAACCGGGGCTGGGACACTTGACTCTAAGCTTTGAGCATGAAATACTTGAAACTACCCAACGCAACTGGTTGCCTCTGCGTCTCGGGTCGACGTTTCTATGGTCAGGGTGTTGAGTTTTGGTTTCTTCTTTCTGGCATGTATGCTTCATGGACTGCTGGCCAAAGTCTGTAATGTGACGTACTTGTAGACTGTTTTGGCGTGTAGTAGTCTTGGTGTACCTGCTATGATTGCGAGTTGGGGCTTTATGCTGGGTTTCAGGTTGCACGCATGAATGAAGATTCAGCAAAACACAGTAGAGCATGGCATCCTAACAGCAGCTCTATCCATGGTCCAGAAGCACGTATGCTAGCAGGAAAGAGGGTGATGAGATCATTGACCACAACCACTGCCAATCAAGGGGTAGTAGTCGTCATCGTCTTCGCCGTCGCATTAACAGCAGTACAAGGTGGTAAGTCAACACCAGTGGCAGCGGAAGCATGGAACAGAGCCACAAACATGCAGCGTTCGATAACAACAGAAATAAGCACACAAATCGCGAGGAGGAGAGCTGTGTCTTCTTTCGTTTGTTTGTGGTCGGACAAGTAAATGATATAAGTTGACATCCACGTGTGGATGTGCGGATTTCCTGAAAGTAGCCGGACTCAGGTGCAGCTTGAGATTTTCTTCACTTCAGTGCACCTGAAGATCGCAGGCGCGGACTAAAAAGGAGCCTTAATAATGATGGTATTTTTGGTGGTTCCTTATTATTATTATCATAATTTTTTATAGTAAGATGGGCCCCGTAAACCCTATTCTAATAACTAAGGCCTCTGTATTACCAGGACCTCAAGTGTTTTCCTTCTGGGGTTCTGGGATCGCCGACGTTGCCAACCCTGAAACACTACGGTTGATGATATAAATCCTAGGACCTTACTCTATGGGAATAATGGTAATTATGGGTAATGCAGGATTTTTATCATCAACAGTAGAATCCCTGAATACCCCCCCCCCCACCACCGCTGACACCTGAACGCCCAAATTCCCAAGCCTTCTTCTGCCAACCTTACATACAAAAACCCCAAGTTCTGAACCCCGCGTCCAGAAAACCCTGAACCCTAGCTAATCCCAACCCTCCTAAACCCCCAATTGTCCAAAGTCCCAAATTCCAAAACCCCCGGAGGGTGTGGAACTGCCACCTACGAGCAGCGCGAGTTAGCGCTGGAATCGCTGTTGGAGTGAAGAGCTCAGCCATGGGAGTCTCCCTGTTCTAAGCTTTAGGGGACTGTATTTGTTTACCTTTGTTTCAGTATCATACGGCTGTACAGCTGAAACAATTATATGGCCTTGGTATACACGTTCTACGCAGTGCTGAACAATTGACTAGGTGTCTTGCAGGTTTGCCTGCAGGCTTGGAAGTGGTTCGCAATAAACTTGTAAGAGGTAAGGTCTTGAGTCTTGATATAGGTTTTTTATAAGTGTCGCTGAAGGACTCTTACAAGCCTTCTAACTTTTACATGTTCTCGAGCTTTGCAACATGGTTTGGCGATTTGCGGCTTCCCTTTATTCAATGTGTCTACATTGTATGTGCATTCCAGAAACAAGGTGCCTACGAGCAGACCCAGTTAAATCCTAACTCCGCCTACACCTAGAGGGGAGGGAATTGCTTAGAAAAGCCAACATTCTGCACGCACAATTTCACGGACAAGGCAGGTAGCAAGTCTTTATGAAGACAACACCAAGACACATTTGACAACCTTGCTGCGCAGAAACACGCGGCCCACAGTTGCCCAGCGCCTGAACTCCATACTCCTGTAACCCCGAACCGCCCAAACTCTACACAACACCAGGTTCTGTTAAAAAGGATTTTGGCAAAGCTACCGGTAAGCCGTAACATGTCGCAGGTTCTGCAGGGAGCCAGCCTTGATGTTGGAGCTCTATGAGAACTACGACTGCCCGGAGCTCATGAACTCGCTGTGTGATTCGCATGGATTGTAAAGGTTCCTCTTTGAAGATCTTGCTTTTTAAGGGCTCTATGGCGCTGGACCTAGTTACCGTCGAGGTTGAAGAGTTAAAGGGACTGTTGGACTGAAACAACATCGGTTTGTCTCGTGGTTTTAGGGCACTAGAGCCAACAGCTTGGAGTTTTCGAGTTTATTTGGGCCGGGTTTACATAGCTAAGGGCAGGGGGGCTTTGGGCTCGTTATTCTAGGGGCTTGGGGTTATCGGGCTTCTGGAGTTCAGGTGTTCCGGGTTGAGAAGGGTTTGGAACATGTCTATTAGGTATGCCAAAGTAAACCCTCAACCCGAAGCCATGCTATCTCTCAAGGCTCGATCATGCGTGATATCTTCCTCCGCCTTCAACTAGTAACTACTAGTTCAAGGTTGAAGGAAGAATGCCATTCTGGTGTGGTGCAAGTCTCGTAGGGCAATGAGATGTCGTGTATACCTTGGTCTTCTTGTTGTTACAAGCCGTGACCCAATAAAGCACTTCGTTTGATTATTTTTGTTGCCTACATTTTGTGCCGAGACCTAGACCCATCCATATGCAGACAAGTACAACCCTTCTGACCTCTTTGGATCTGCTGTCTGAGGTGACGTGCGGTGCACGAATCTGTTTGAAACCTTAGCCTGCCCGGCCATTTTGTTGGGATACTGGGTCAGGGGCCATCAGTGTGATTGTGAAGGGTGCTGTTGTCGTTGCTCAATGTTGCCTCCAGTGTGTGGAGTCATGGATGCAATGGTTATAGCAGTTACTGATGTTGCGTAGTTGTCAAAGTTACGGCGCTCCTTGGACATGTGTTTGCACCGGCGTTACATGGCCATCAATGCTGCAGCCAACAAGCCATAGCCTTAACTTCAACAGTCGTCTTCATCGTTGTCATCGTCGCCAGCATTACCAACAAGAGGTACAGCAAGAATGTCGGCACGGTAAGCACTCTCCGATTATAAGAATTTGCTGACGAAGAGACACGGCCAGGTGAAGTTCCTGGTGACTGGCGCTGCCCCGCCGAAGGAGGGGCAGGACACGGGGCTTTGCAATGCTGAGGGTCTAAGAGGCTTAAGCTTTTTGGGGCCTGGCAGCTTGGTATAAAACCGCAGGTTTGTTGGTCTATGTGTTGCAGGAGTTGTACCATTACTCCCCTGCGGGGACTCAGTTTGTGAAATACAAATGGCGGTACTACCCCCAGAAAAGTCGATGCCTAATGCCCGGCATGGGCTGTTGTATACTACAAGCCCAACCCTTAAGTCCCCAAAACCTCGGAACCCTTATCGAATCGCTGAAGAGTTCCACCCGAAACACGAAGTCCCACTTCTCCGCGTCGTGAGAAAGAAGAAGAACAACAGAAGAGTGAGCCTGCAAGGCTCGGGGGGCCTTCAACTCCCTGAATAAGCTGGCGCTCAGCGGGCTTCTGCGCGACACCCGGCAAGCTCCACTGGCTGTCTCGAAGTTGAGAAGGGTTCGTCAAGTTTTCTACAGTCTGGGGGTTTCAGGATTCAGGGTTCGGGCTGGGGTGTCGGAATTAAGAGATCAGGTGTGGATTTGGGTGTCTTCAAACTTGCGGTGTGGAAGAGGGAGTTTGGAGTTTTGGTTCAGGATTCGACCACACAGCAGTAAAGATGCAAAAGTGTCGACAGGTAGACCTTGTAACCGCAGCACAGACATAATCAAAAGTCCTTGAGCCTTCGCACAGAGCAAGATTGACACGACGTGCCAAGATGTGCATTGCCCAACGGCCCCAAAGTAGTTCCTTTTTGGGGTTCATATATATATATATATAGAATCCTATAAGGTAATCCCAAAAAGGAACTACTATGGGGCCTCTGGGTAACTTACAGCCCAGCGACGCCTCAAACTCTCAGTCCTCCACCCTTCCACGGTCCACGTATCGATCCGAAGGCTCCTTCTGCTCTCATCTTCTTCCCGGCTGCTTTCAGAGGGGGGGGGTTATTCCTTTTGGGGGTTTCCGAAAATAGGGGACCCCAATATAGTACCATATTTAAGTAGGATCCTTATTATAAGAACCCCCAAATAAGGTACCCCTAATTTCGGAAACTCCCTTTTAGTGATTTGGGGAGGAGGCATTCCGGCTTAGTTGCTAGTAGGTTATAATAAGAAGACTCGCAAGCAAAACGACGCGAGTTAGGGAATCTGTAAGTGTTCAGCCAAATGTCGCAGACCCGGCTATGTTCCCGATCCCCGCAAATTCCGATTGAAGGGTTGAGCCTTGTACCGGGCTGCAACATCACCATCTAGCCCGGGTGACTTTTTCTTGTAAGCTTGTTTAAATTAGTGACATCCGTAGGTTTGTAGGCTTCCTGCTGAAGTGATGCACGGGATCAGAATGGGGATATACACAACAGCTCATTTCCTGAGCGGCTGGACCATTTGGGGTTTGAATCCCCACCGCCCCCACATCTGCGTGTCCTCGTTCGTGCTCCAGATAGCAGGAACAACAACAGCCGCCGCCCTGAAACATCATGTTCTAACATCGAACCCTTAAACACTCAACTCAAAAGCTTTGCACCCTAAATCCGAAAGCTCACGACAGTTGGCACTGACAAAAGTCTGAACCTCGTCAGGGTTTACCGACTTGGCCGTCCAAGGTCAATTTTGCACTCTCTGTCCTTGCGCTGTGAATCTCACAAGCCGGGCACCACGGTAAAGGGCTTGGGTTGTAGGGCTTGATTAGGAGCAGATTTCGCAACCGCGTGACTGTACAGTATGAACCACCCGGTTCTGAAACGATCCGATGAGGACTTAAACTTAAGCCTCAAAGCCAGGGCCAACGGCGCCACAAGCCAAAAGCCCCTCTCGATTTGCACAGCTCGGTCTTTGATGAAGACTAGGTAGGCCTTTGGGACATTTTATATTTTCCCTTATTGGGCTTAATAGGACCCTATTTACGAATAATTTTCAGAGGCTTTAAAGGGCCAACCTAGAAGAGCTTATGGTGCCCTATAAACCCTTCAGCCCGCGGTTGGGGCTTCGAGGACCCTCCTTGGAGGTTCATGGCTAGTTGTAAGTGGGGTTATAAGTAGGGCAACTATACTTATAACTTATAACCCATGCTAGGGGGACATATAACCCACTTATAACTACCCCATGAACCTCCAAGTAGCCTGCACACCTCTTCAGCATCGTGTTACAAAGCTGTGCATGTCTTGAAAGCACCAACCTCGCAAGTCCTAAACTCCGAAACAAACACAGCCTAGCAGGTTGCAAACCCCAAGTATCCCCAGACCCCGAAACCCCTAAACCCTAAACCCTAAACCTTAAACCCTAAACCCTAAACCCTAAACCCTAAACCCTAAACCCTAAACCCAATACCAATTTCAGGCCTAAGCCCGAAGCTCCCAAACCTGCTCGCAGCTCTGGAAAAGGCACTTCCGCATTGGAGACGTGGCCGTGGACCGCGGTCCCGCAACGCGGCCCATTGCTGTACGTTTCGGGTTTGGCTGATAGGGCTGGGTTTGGGGTTGAGGCTTGGGTTTAGTAGCCCGGTGGTTGACATGTCAGTTTATTGCCCAGGCAAGCTTTTTCATTTTCTGTCTCCGGCTTAGAAGCAGGGCTTCGGGTTAAGAGGATGATGGTGCTTCGGGGATCTCAGTCGTGTAGGCCCTAAGCATAGAAGTTACTGATGGGGTGTTATTAATCAAAGCCCAAAGCCGAAACCTGAGCCCGAAACCTGAGCCCGAATCGGCAATTGGGGCACGGTTTAAATTTGGTTCTAGCGGCTCTAGGCTTTGAACCCAAGCCAAGGTATGTGGGACCTTGAGCGGCTTAGGATATCGGCGGTAGGAGATATTGGCCTTGTGAAGACGAAGATTGATGTGTGCTTTCCTAAACCCAAGCTTAGAAAGGAATGCGATGTCCCCTGCAGCGGTCTACATCCCGAGTTCCGGAACCTAACCCGAGGGCCTGTTTTCCGCAATCTCTGTTCGGTCACCAAGTCGACGCCGACGTCGGGGGAGACCGAGCTTCAACGAAAGAAGGCCATCGCTTGGTAGCTATCTCTCTCGCTCCCTCCCTCCCTGCCTCACTCTCTCGCTCTCTCTCTCTCTCTCTCTCTCTGTCTATCTCTCTTTCTCTCCCCCCCCTCTCTGTTGTTGTTCGTATGCATGCATGCTGCATCAGTATGCCAGTGCCAGTGTGGCCAGTGTCCCTTTTGCTCGCGCACTTGCACGCAATGTGCACAATCGGTTGATATGCGTTGTTTCGCATTCGCTCCATATTCTCACACAGTAGTATGGCAATGGTTGATATCTGTGGTCGCTGCTTGGCATCTGCTTGTGGCGGCTATCTGTCAAGTGTACGTGTACGGGCCGTCGGATATGTATGCGTTTGTTAGGTCCCGCTTTCGTGAGTTCCCGCGAAAGCCTTCGAGGAAGTCGGTCCAGGGTTCGGGCTTTCCGGGCTTCCCTCGACGTCAGTGTTTGTTCGACAAGGCTCCAAGGGAAGCACAGGTCCGAGGTGGAAGGGCTCGATTGATACATGCTACTATCGTCGTATGAGTAATATGCAGCACACTAGCAATAATAGTAGTAATTAATTAGTAATTAGAACAAACGGTAGTAATGGCAACAGCAGAATCCAACTTCCAGTAATTCTGCAGGAGCAGAAGCGAAGGCTCACGATCGCTGTCCGGAACTGAGACGTTTACACCTGACTGCCGCAACCCCCGTGTCTTTGAACCCAAACCCACAAGCCCAAGAATCCAAAGCCTTGCGAGAAGCGAAGCCCAAGCACAAACATGTGGCCTAAAGCCCAAGCCCTACACAGCAATCTCTAAGAGGTCAGGCCCTAACACTGGGCTTCAGAAGTAAACCCTACTACGGAAATACCGGGGCAGATAGAGTAATGTTTTTTTTTAGGGTGATGAGTACAGAGGTCGGGCTCGCAGCCTTTTATTGGGCTTTCTACTTCATGGGTATATGCTTATGTAGTGGCCCTAGCTCATGACCGACTTTGGTTGGACGAGCTTTGCATGAAGCTCTCGTGGTGAAAAACTAAAGATTCTTTGTTCCAATGTTGCCATGTGCTTAGGAATCTCCTGACCTCGGCTGTACGTGCGGACATGTTTTCAGATTCAGACCGCTGCAGTATGAGTGTGTGAAGGTGAAGAGGATGGCCTGTCCAGCGGGTCGGGTGAGGAATGAACCCTTGCCACCGACCGACCACGACCCACCGTCGAGGGTTTGGGGCTTTACAGTTTCGCGATTTGGGCCTGACTCCTGCATTTCTTCGTCTGTTGATCTCAAGTATGCTTGAGCAGAAGCCTCGTTTGGCGATTGAAGATGTCCTGGAACACCCCGGAATGCTACAACCCTGGAAACTTAATCCGTGAACCCTGTGCCTCGAAGTGAAACCCGAGCCCTTTCAGCTTGAATCCGGATCCCTGCCAGCTTTTGTAAACCCTGAGATATCTAGCCGTGTACCTCGACAAACCCTCGAATCATCGAGAGCTTTACCGTTTTAAGGGTCAGACCCTCTAATTAAGGGGTCATAACCTACTATTTTGTAGGGTTTGGGTTTAGGGTTTAGGGTACAGGGTTTTTGTAGGGTTTGGGGCTACTTAAGCCCTAAACTCCACTCTTCCATCCCAACAGCACCTGAAGCATCCGACTCCCAGCGCTGTGCCCTTGCGAGGAGTCCTTCCAACCTCCGGCAAAAGCCTATATACTATATAACTCCTGACCACCTCACTCTAGAGCCCTACTATCCCAAGGACATTCTATAAACCCTGCAGTAAACCTTAAACTCTAAACCAAGCCTGAAGCCTTCAATCGAAGCACCGGACATCCCGAGGCGCGCACTTTCAACAGTGAGCCGCCACAGCCCCAGGAAGAAGCATGCATGGCTGTAAGCAAGACACTCCCATCCTAAAATCGCAAGCTCCAAGCCCGAATATTGCGAATCAGATCGACCCCAAAAGGGAGACTCCCATCCCCATATGTTGTTTAGGGTGTAGGGGTTTAGGGTTTATAGGGCCTTATAAACCCTAAGCCGGCTCGATCAGCTGTGGGAGGTGCGGGCCTCGAGGTTTGGGTGCAATCTTCGAAGCTTAGAACTCGCTAAACCTCCGCCTTCGGTGATGAGAGCCCGGAAATCCCAAATCCACGTCATAGGGACTTTTAGGGGGTTAGGGGGGAGTTGGGGACTAGACTTCCTTAAATAGGCTTCATTGTACTTGTAGGTATTAAGGCCCCCTGCCCCCCTCACCCTCTTATGTAAGGGTCCTTACGACCACGGGTTCCCTGAACCCTAAGGCTTCGGGTCTCCCTGTATGACAAGGCTGTCTGAGTCATCTCCGTCTCCAGATGGGTGGTTGTCAAAATTCTAGTCCCTTTTTTGTGTCCCCGACAGCCACCCAGATAGAAGTCCTGAACAAGCCAGGATTTTGGGTTAAGGCTGAGAAGTTACGTCCATGGAGGGTTTAAGTTTGAGGGGCCCCTAGAGCCTCGCCACTTCAGTACTCAGCAACACAAGCCCTGACTGAAGCCGGTTCAAGTTTAAGTTGCTTTAGGATCAATCTGCAACCCTAAGCCCTGAAAATGTTTCAACAAACACCCCGTATCCTACGCTGTAAAGCGAAACTCGCAAAATCCCGGGCCCCAGTTGAAGACCGTCGCGTTGAATCTCGTTCCTGGCCCTCCGACAAGAAACTCAACCCTAAGCCCCGAAAGGCCTAAACCCCAAACCCTCTATCTCCCTCATCCTTACTTTGTTGTAAGTAAGATTGGCTCGTTCACTACTCGCCCTACCAGTAATGCTCCAGCCTTGAACCTGCAGTCCTGTCCAAGCCTTAAACTCTAAGCTCGTGACTGGTGTCCCTCCGTTTGACCTTAGAGAGCATGTACGGCAAGCCTAAACCCAAGCCCTATACCCTAAACCCAAAAAAACCTTGGTCTATTGCACTTCACAAAAACTCTAAACCCCAAACCCTATGAACCCTAAACCCTATATACTGTCATCTGACCCAGCCAGTCAGCAGGCAGTCTCAGGACCTTCGTTCCAAATTGAGGGAGTCGAACAACACCCCGAAGGCCCGGCACTCAAGGCACGCACATTCTATGGCGAACCCTTCCAAGTATGGTCGTCTGGCAACAACGCGCAGGACGATGTCAGCACCACGGCTGGTGATAGTTGCCTTGGTGACTCCGAAGAAGGCTGGTCTTCCTCTACTGGATCAGCAAGCTCCTCTGACGTCGGGTTCTATAAGCATGGAGTGTGGCATGCGAGACCAAGAACACCCGCCGAGTTACGGGCACACCAAGGAGGCAGTGGGGCTACCAGAACTGAAAGAAAGGCGGCAAGGATGGCCGACTACCTCGCAGGAACATGGAAACCCGCCTGGCTTCGCCAATATGCAAGGGATAAGGCAGCCCGACAAGAAGCTCAACGACCTCCGAATCCTGCCGGTGACGTTCCTGTGAACCTTGTGGCCCCGACCCTCGCGCCGGAAGTGGTCCCTTCCGAGCCTGCTACTCTGGTTGCCCCTACAACGTCTACACTTCCTTTGGTGGAACCTCAGGCTACTTCCTCCCCGGCTGCGATACACCAACCTGGACATCATCCCACGCCACCTACTGAAGTGGTGGAGGAGTTGCCGGAGACCTCACCTGTGGATGGAAGCACTTCGACTAACTGGAGTTGGACTGGGTGGTGGGAATACCGACATGATACACCGACCTGGACATGGAGAGAAGATGGTTGGTGGGAATGGTCAGTGTGGACTTCCTGGACTTCCTCGACTACGACCACGGTTAATGTCACAGAGTGGGGTGACGTTCTGGCCTTCCTTCCCCAACCCGACCACACAATGCCACTGCTGAAATGGATGAACCTGTATGTGCAACCATGGAGATGGGGAAGCTTGGCAACATCTTTCTCGACCACCTCCACTACCACTGCCAATGAGATTGAGGAACCCCCGTTGGTCTTGCCCAATGCAGGCTTGTTCCCAAATGTCACACCCATCGATCCAGAAGTACATGGACGCCTCTCCATCACGAACGGTGAGGTGGCCACCCTGCAGGAGTATGGACTGTCCAGAAGTCACATACAACGTGTGACAGATATGCTTGAGGCCCTTGACCGCCAGGAAAGACTTGGACTCGGTCCGGAAAGCCGATGGGCCTTTGCGAGGTTGGTCCAGCGAGCTGGAGAGGGAGCAGATGCACAGCAAGCTCTACTTCAAGTTCTCCGGAGACGTCTGCAACCTCGAGGTCTCCTGCCGGTTACCCGCACGCCGCGCACAGAGCAAGTACGTTGGAGCATCTTTTCCTGGGTTCGGCAATTCATTCCGATCTTCCTCGACAATTTGGAGATGCACCTCAGGACGCCGCTCCAGCCTAATGAGGGTGACAACAGCGCGTCCAGCTCGGACAACAGTCGCCCTCGCAGTCGCAGCCGCTCACCACGTGGAGTGAGTGTCGATGAGCGGGACTTGGATGGAGACCTGGACTCCACCAACGTGGACCCCTGTGATGAGGCGGTGGGTGCGACGGTGACCTCCTTCCCGCTTCACCTTGCCCCGCAGGAACTTCAAGGCATCTGGAGAGATCCTCCCAACGACACTCAACTGGACACTATGGCAAGCGGATCTCAGGGCCAAGCGCGGGAGTCGTCGACGACTAGCACCACTTCGGCTACGGTGAACTGGCATGAGGATGGGGAGACTGAGGATGATACAGATGATGTGAGCCTCTCCCTACTACAAAGCGACTGTTCAGCCCTTGGTCAAGCATCGACGTCCACTACGACAAGCTGGCCCACACGCCCGGTTGGTTTGCACCCAAGTGAGGACTCGTCGCTGACTGGAAGCCTACTGGGGTGCATTCATACCTCTCAGGCTGGGACCTCGCTGTCTTCCACCTCGACTACGACCACACGCCTGTCGACTGAGGAGGCGGTGCGGGACGCAGTGAATCACCAGCTGGTACAGGCGGGAGAAGCAGACGTACAAGAGTTTTTACGGCGTCTCCTTGCTCACCAGCGCCGTCTTCTTCACCTACAGCGACTTACACAAGTTGCATTGGACGAAGCACTGCGGTGGGTACGGGTGCCACCCAACGCGCTCCCCCTCAACGCAAACATTCACGACAACAGTGTTTGGGGCACCATCGTGAGGGAAGCCAACCATGGCTCGGGGAGCTCGGCAGCAAGTGGGGCGACCTGGGTGAATGCTCCGTTGGTGCTGCTAAATCCGGACCTACCGGAGACTCTGGGGGATGTGGAGCGAGTGCTGGAGGGCATCCCAGAGTCCACATGGACGGCCTACCGACGTCGCGCTTGGCGTCGTCATGTCCGTGACCTGTTCTTGGAGGGTGGACGTGAAGTACCGGAAGGACACTGGCCAAACCCTGGAGATCAGGCTCTGTACCTGATCCAGTCAGATGAGAGCCTTGAGATCACGAACTGGCCACCTGCAGTACCACGACCGCTCTCGGCCAGGGACCACGCCAGGAGTGGAGTGCGACGCCGTTCCTTTGTCCCACGACCTGAACCTCAGCTTGTTCCGTGGGATCAAGACCTGGCTCTCGAGGGGGCTCGCCCGGCGAGCTCTACCACCAGAGGCACAGCTACTACCAGAGGCACCCCTGCTGTACCGGAGGATGTAAGACGACCTGGCCTTGCTCCTGTTCGCGGTGCTGCTCGCCGTCGTCGTGAGGCTCCTCGTGATGTTGCACATCTTCGTCGAGGACCTGGTGGAGCTGCTGTGGGTCGTCGCCGTGGTGCTCGTCGTCCTCGTCGTCGTGGTGAGCTTCAGTGGGGAGGTGCTGGTGAAGAACGTAGTCGCAGCCGTGACACCTGAATTCGAGCCTGAGAGGGTGGATGGGTTGAGAGGACTACGGAAAAGTGAACGTGAAGGGTGACGCCTGAAACTAGAGACGTTTGAGTGAATGTGAGCCGGCAAGTTTGAAACTTGTTGGTCTGTGTTGGGCTCAGTGCTCTAAGCTGCGCCCTTTTACCAGGTGTAAGTCTCTTTTCGAGGCAGGCTCTGTGACCTGTATGCGTATGGAGAAAGGGCCACTACACTTTAAAAAAAAAAAGAACCCTATATACACCCCAAACCCTACAAACCCTACAGTATCAGCCCTGAACCGAGATCGAAGAGCACCGCGGCGCTCCAGTCCTTGGGTCTCCTCTCGAACCCGGTGACCCCAGAGTCCTTCGCAGAGCACCCCGGCAGAGGACGGCCCAACATGTATAGGGGCCTTAATGATTAGAGTAGGGTTCCTTTAAAGGGATCCTTACAGAGATCTCTAGAAGGGTTCTATACTATAGGGGCCTTAATTACCGATGACCATGTTGGGGGTTCTTTATTATTTGTATAGTACGTGGGTCCCAAAACCATCAAGGCCCATATATTAGAGGGGGCTTGTAGGGGTTATAACATAGACGTTTGGGTGCTTTATACGACAAGTACGTATGTCAGGTAGCGCTAGGGAAGAGCATCAGTGAGCAATATACCTACTGCTCTACCATCGCCGCATGCTACCAACAGCTAGCTAGCGGATAACTGCCAGGCTAATCCTATGGTTGTGCTGTAATAGTGTGAGGATATAGTAAAATGGCTCCTCTACCATTTGTGACAATTTTTCGCTACTAATGTGTCGTTACCGACGAACTGCTCAAACAATATATAATGAAAGGGGGCAGTTGGAGTTGGACGGTTTCGGCTGAATGTTGGAGAGCTGGGGATGGAGGGTTGGGAGAGATTGGGGTTAGCGTTTTGGAATGCAGGGCCTCGTGCGGAAGTTGTACCAAGCCAGGGACCATGTAGAGGTTTTCTGGGGAGTCTTTGTAACCCCTGCGCACTAATTCGGAAACAGCTAAACCCTGAAGCCGAGCCTTGGGTTGAGGGAAGACGAGGCCTTGATCTGATTGTGACCCTAGTGGAAAGAACATGTGCGTATGTGTGTGTGTGTACATTGTACATGTAGGTTTTTTTTGTGTGCCCATCAATCTCCCTGCCTCTCTGTCTGATTGTCCGAGCCTATTTAGCGGTCGATCGCCTACATTAGGCTTTGCCTTGTCGTTTGTATTATGAGTACTGGGAAATAGACAACAACAAAGGTTCTTCAAGTTAATCTGGACCACACCACATGTGGTGCTACCTTTGAAATGCTTGTTGTTGATGGAACGATCAAAGCCTCACGACTTTGCCCACAGGGCATCACAGCGAATGTTTGCCCTCTGCTCGAGGGCACATGGGCGAACTACTCAAACGAAGAGATTCTTAATGTTCAGGCGAGGTTCATTGTAACCACTAACATGTGTTCAGACCTCAGACGATCTCAGACGTGTTGCTCTCCCAAAGCAATATTGCGGTGATCGAAATTCGGGCGAAGGTGCCTCTGTATCAAGATCCGACTACACAGGGTCTCTGAGAGATTGGGTGCTGAAACTCCCGCAGTGACATAGTGCATACCGTTGCATACCCTCCAGAATCACTACACCACTCATCCCCTAACAAGGGGTTTTGAGAGGGATCATGTGGTCTTGTGGCCATAAAGGGAAGGAGGCCGGGCAGTAACTGCACTGTGTGTATTGCGATGCTGACCCTACATCGCAAAACCCTGACCCCTAAGCCCTAGATCCAGAACCCTAAACTCATAAGGACCCTTAGGGGGCCTAGGGGGAGGGGGTAGTAGGGCCTATGACAAACCCTGGACTGCAAAGAGACATCCCGATTGCAACCAAGGTTCCTGCGCCACACACCCGGCCTGGACATGGTCATAGCCAGGGCCCATGCTTCTCACTGGGTCCTTGTCCCAAACGCTCCATGTAGCTTCATAGTAGATACTCAGGCCTTAAGGGGTCCCTATGTAGGTACTTTAAAGCCTAAGCATATACTTTATGGGTACATGGAGCCTTAGGGTGTGTGAACGACAGCTTTGTCGTGCTTAGCTTAGCAACACTCCTCCTTGCTTGAGTTGACTATGGCACTTTACGTTACGTGTTGAGTTTGGTGTTGTTTCTGTCCTTCGTTTCCGTTGCTTTCGGATTTTTTGAGATCCACACCGACGCTGTCCCAATGTCGCTGCCCCGACACAGTCAACACCAACCCAAACCTCCAATCCGCGCGTCAAAATGCTTAAAATACCCGAACAACTTCCCTCTTTCTGAGGTTAAACGGAACGCTCTTCAACTAGACCTATCTGTGGAGCACAAGGTTAGACCCTCAACCCGAAACCCACCTCACATCGAATGCAAACGAAACCCCCCAAGCCCAACCAGTCCTACATCTCCCTGGTGCCTACCGCGATATGGGGGAATGGAGTATGGGGACTCTTATTGCGGGTTGTGTATGGACTGCTATAGGGATCCATTCCCCGATTCCCTACTACGCACCAGAGAGACAAAAGCCTGAACGGAGGTCGGCGAATACCTCGGCAAGCGCCATGATTTCAATGGGCAGGTCAGAAAGGCGCTGGGGATCCCAAAAAAATGAACGCAGGGCAAAGGGGTTTAGGGTTTAGGGGTTTAGGCTTCGGGCTTAGGGAGCTTAATGATGAGCATAAGTATGATTTTAATGGATTCGAGAAGGTTTAGGGATAAGAACTAGTCTCAACACTATGGTTTTTGGATTTGTCAATTCCCTCATGGTCCCCGTATGGTTACACCATAACCACGATGTTCCCCCCCCCTCAGAACCCTGAGGTTGTAAGATGTTGAGTATGCGTGAATGTCTGTATGTATGAACACATGTGTATCTATCCACGGGAAGCTGTCGTTTAAGAATGCTTTCAGCCCACAGGCAAGTGTTATCATGTCCACACAGGCCAGGTGTCGCGTTGTCGGCGACTTGCATGTGCAGTTGAGCTGGTCAATATCTGAGATGACGGGATTTCCCTTGAAGCCATGCCTGCAGGGAACTCAGGAACTCTTTCCCGTCTTTTTCGAAGCCGAAGTCTCTTGAGAGCACGTTTCCCCTAGAAGCATCCGAAGGTCCACAGTTTGCCGAACTCAAAAGCCTTGACTGCTTGATAGAGCTGAAGCGGCAGAGGCCTTACGTCGGAACCCGAGATCCCGCAACCTAAGCCCAAAACAGCCAGCCCAGATGTTGACAAAGCGTCACAAAGACCTCATCTCCCAGCACCGTCCTAAAGCCTTGCATGGGAGGCCTTCTTGGAGACTTTTCCTTTCCCAGGCCCCGAAGAGCGGTAGCGTCGGAAGACTGAAACCAAGGGATCTCATGGCTCAATACGAGCAGAAATAAGGTGCCTATAGTCATGCCTACTTGTTTCCTTAAGTGGGATATTCACGACCTAAGTATGGCCACCTCTGGACTGTCAAGTTGACTGCAGGTTTGGGATTTGTAACTTAGATTCAGAGTTCGTGGTGGAGGATTGAAGGTCTAAGGGCTCCCCATGGAGACAGCACAGAGCTAAGATTGTTCAGTTCCTGGGGCCTGATTCAAATGGATTTGTATGAGGTAACAGTAACACCAACTGTTGTTTTGTCTCCATGGAAGTAGCGAAGCAAGTTAGAGCCCAATGATATTGAATGGTTACTCCGGAGCCGATTCGAAGTTGGCACCAGTAGTAGTAAAGTCACAGCGACAATCAATGTATTCGTGTATTCGTGGTAAGCATTCAACAACACAGGGCTGGCTTTGGTGGAAGAAGACTTCGGATGCTTTTCAAGCGTTCTCCAAAGACATGACCAAACTTCTTGTGGGGGTCAGGGTTCGGTACGTTTGCTACATGTAGTGGCTGTGCGCTTCATGCAGAAACTGAGCAGACAGATCCTTTGTCCTAATCTCTGCAGTAGTAGGACCCGTAACTCGTAACCCTCAAACCTTAACCCCAGTTGCAATCCAAAGGTAAGGGTTAGAGCCTTTGAACCCTGAAATCCAAGCTTAATTTTCAGACCCACAAAGGTATTGGGTTGCTTGCGCACTGACTTCTTTGGAGGGGTTCCTGCCGAACTCCCAAACCTCTGCCCCCAAGACATAACATCAAATAGGAGCCCCGAAACATCACGAAGCCAACCGTCCGGAGAACAAAAAAACACCGAGAGTTTAGGCCTTCATGTGCTCCGACTTTAGATTAACATAGAGCACCGCCGCAAGACATACAAACTCGCAGCAGTCATGACAAGATCAGCTAACATTGGCAGCAGCATCATGTCAATGGTTACACAAAGCACAACGAATCGATAACAGCACCAAGGTCCTGGTCCTGAGCCCTAAGTGCCAGTTACTCGGCCCCGTTCTGCAAGCCTTCAGCCTCGAAACCTTTGAAGTTTGTGCGGGTTTAGGGGTGTAGAGGTTTGTCGGTTTGGGGATGTAGCGGTTGAGGATTTAGGGGTTTAGGGTATGCCACGATTTGATAGTGTAGTGGAAGCAAGGAGGGTTTGTTTTCGTTCGAGTGCAGTCGCCCTCCGAGGACCTTGGCGCAACTTCTCGGTGCGTAAAGGTGTTCATGGCCAAGCATCTTGCCACCCATCCCCAAACAGAAATGACCCTTGATCTGAATCTACTTGTAGGTTTACAATATTCTACAACAGCTAAACCTTCCAAACCTAAACCCTAAACGCTATAGAACCCTAAACCCTGAAAACCCTAAACCCTAAAAACCCCTAAGCCCTAAAAGCCCTAAACCCTAGAGACACTTCACCCTATAAACCCTAAATCCCCCTAAATCCGTGGACATTGTCAGGACTCGGGCTGGTGGAGGCTCTTCGAATGGTCCTCGCCACCTTCCGGCTGCCCGGGGAGGTCCGATCTTCGTGGATTTAGGCTTAGGGAGTTTGGGGGTTTTGGGGGGAGTTTGGGGGGGGGGGAGTTTGGGGATTTTGGGAGGAGTTTGGGGTTTAGGGTTTAGGGGTGCTAGGGTTTGGGGCTTCCGTGTTTTGTTTCTGTTTCAGGGGCGCATGACTTCTTCTAGCAGTATCTGCACAAGTTCGGGTGTTGCTTGAACCTTAAACCGTCTGCCACCTCGTCCCGTTGCGCTGCGAGGGCCTCCGCTCTTAGACCCAGGCCCTCAAAGCCCAGGCCCTTGAAACATGAGGGCTTAGGTAGGGTTTACGGTTTCTATACTTCTGCGAAACTTTGTCGGATTCCATTAAATGCGATGCACCAGAAGTAGAGCAGACCCTACTATTCCGTTCCCCTTTGGCTCAGCTCTAGGCCTAAACCCTACGAGACGGAACTAGACCCCGAATCCCCAGCCTTGAAACCAACCCCGGTCTCAGGCACAGTGCATTGACCGCCTCATGGAGGCGTACGCCGAGGTCCTTGGGCTTTTCTTAGGGGTATTAGAAATACTTTTTAATTTTTGGTTATTATAATCCCTAAGAAACAGCTAAAATTATGTTTTTTGCTAGGGTTCTAGGTTCAGTATAGTTTTCTATTTGAGGGGCCCAAACCAAAATGGGATCAAGAGGAATATTGTTGAGGTGCTCCGATCTGCCCTGGGTCCTGCAGCAGCTAATTACCAAGGGCCCAGGGACCCAGAGCCTCCAATATCCTTGAATTAGGGAATATATCTTAAGTCATACTAGGGATCCTACTATGATTTAAGGTATAAATATTCCTTAATCAAGGGATATTGGAGTCTTTGGGAACCCACTTGGCCCCAAATTCCAAGTCGCCGAGCAAAACGCCCTGTCAGGCTTATTTCCGCGCGCAGCTCCCGGTGGCCGAAAGTGCCGGCGAGGTGGAGCAACGGGTTGAGGGGGGGTTGGGGCGTTGGGGGGTTGGGGGGGTTACGCGAAAAGCAGGAAGAGGCAACCCTGAGGCTTAGAATCTGGTCCATCTAATACGGCTATACTATGGTGAAAACGGGTGAGCGGTCGTGGCATGCGTTCTGCATTTCTTCAGGAGGATGGGTACGGGCAATGGCTACTTAAGCGCGCAAGAGGATCTTACCGCTGAAAAATGTTAAAGTCTAAGCCTTGAACCCTGGACCTAAATTAGGGGCCAGGTTTCTTATTCCTCATTTTTCTGCACTCCCCGGTCAGACGTAGATAGAGATCCTCAGTTGCAGGGGTGGCTATTTCCGGTTCAGGGTCTTGGGTTTAAGGTCTGTAATTTAGAGTTTAAGGTTTCGGGTTCAGGGTATAAAATTTTGGGTTCAGAATTTAAGGATTAGGGTTATGGTGAGTTTGGCGGTCTCGTACTCCAAGATGAACCCATCGCTCGCATGATGGGGTGGCCTCAGCCGACAGGATCCGCTCAAAGTGACGCGTGCCCTGGCTTCTACTACAGCTTCTAAGGGGACCGAGGAGACGTTTAGGCTTCAGAGTTTAGGGGACGAGTTCGGGACGTCAGGATTTGGTGGCTGAGGTTTACGGTCCCTGGCCTCAGGTTCCCGGGGTGCAATGTAAGATGTTTGCTCAAGACTGCTCCAGCTTGTGGGCTGGGAATCGGCCCATGTCGGCATCTTCGAGTCATATTTAGACAGCTCGTCGTCAGAAAGGACCTTGCGCATTACAAGGAGTTGCAGTTTTTGGCCAGCCCTA
Organism: Symbiodinium sp. CCMP2592; assembly: GCA_905221615.1. Taxonomy (NCBI): domain Eukaryota; class Dinophyceae; order Suessiales; family Symbiodiniaceae; genus Symbiodinium; species Symbiodinium sp. CCMP2592. The sequence goes on from CAJNDT010006223.1 coordinate 146,157, forward strand.
ACGCATTAGGCCTTGATCAGTCGCGGCCAAGGCTGGATTCCACGTGAGCGCTCGGGAGAGGAGGTGGCGGGGCGACTGTGGAAGGGTAAGGGCCTTCAGGCCTTCGGGTGGTTGAACAGGTTTTGGATTTTTGGGCGCCGAGGCTTTGTTTAAGGTCTTTTCTTGCGTCGAGGTTGAACAACCTCATGCTCCAGCTCAAGCTCTCTTCTGGACCACTCAACCTTGGAGGAATGTCTAGTGCTGACATGGTCTGATGGTGTGAATGCATCCTTCCGGTACCCTACACCCTAAACCCAAATGCAGAAAGCTTGTTGGGTGGGCTCTCAAAGGAACCCGAGCTTGTGCTTCCTGAGCCAAACCCATCCAAACCTTCCTCGACACGACCGCAAGCGCTGCGCATGAACACATCAACACCCAGAAGCCGACCTGCGCCTTTCAGATTTTGCAGAGCTTCTGGTCGGTTTTCGCAGTAGTCATGTTTGGTCTGTTCTCGCAGATCTTTGCATGTGGTCTGCCTAGAGCCTACAGGTGATCCGCATGACCGGTTGCACGAAACACAAGCCGGCCCTAGCCCAGCACCCTCGAAGCCTGAAGCCCCAAACCCTAAACCCTATAAACCCTATAAGCCTAAACCCGAATCTTTCCACCCTAGACCCAAAGCTTGGGCATACACCCAGAGTTGCTTGCAACACGGGTACGCTGTCGGCAGCTCGTAGAAGTCCTGTTTAGTTCTAAGCAGAGTTGCAAGTATGCTCTAAACACTTCTACAGACTCCCAGAAACCCTACACAGCCGTACACAAAACCCTCCAATACCCTGTGCAACACAAACAAGAAAGAACACATAATCCTATCAAGCCCTACACCACCCCATAGAAGAAGAACCCTAAACCCTAAACCCTAAACCCTAAACCGAAGAACTCATAAAAGGGCAGATTTTAGACCGACGCGCCCACGTGAAAGAAGGCCCCATTGGCCCGGCAAACGGCCGGGGGCCCCGAGGACGCTGCGGGCGAGGAGCCTCCCGGAGTTTGCCGGGCTTTTAGGGTTTGAGGGTTACTTTAAGGGCCCCTTTAAAGGGATCTATAGGGATTCTATGAGGGTATAGGGTTTAGGGCCTACTTGGAGGTTCATGGGTAGTTAGAAGTGGGGTTATAAGTCCCCTAATATGGGTTATAAGTATAGTTACCTACTTATAAGCCCACTTATACCTAGCCATGAACCTTCAAGTAGGGGATCGGATAGGAGTTGGGGGTTTAGGGTTTTGGGGTTTAGGAGTTTGAGGCTTCAGGGTGTCGGGTTTTGGGTTTTAGGACTTGTGAAGGGTTTGGCCTTTAGGCTTGAGGGTTCTGGGTTTTGCCGGTTTATGTGGCTAAAGTTTAAATTAGGGGCGTCAGGTTCTCTAAACAGGCAGAGGAAGCTTCAATCCCAAAGCCTGCAAGGATACACTCTGAACTCCTGCGCCCTGCAGTCTTCTCCTCCAGAGACACGGCTACTACAGGCAAGCACTGTTGCTGACCCTAAACCCCTAAAGCCTCAACCCTAAACCCTAAGCCCTAAACTGAGAATTCAGACCTTGATCTTACCCCAGATTCAGTCGTCCTGCAAGGAGCCCAGTCGAGTACCGATGGCGGCATCCTGAGAGTATCTTCCAAGCCTTTTCTTGCTAGAGTCTGCAAGTAATGTGGGGGCCTTAATAATAAGAATAGGGTTGAGGGGGGTGCTCCCGGTTACAATTGCAGTTTAATATACCCGCCGAAACCCTACTCTAACTATTCAGGCCCCTGTATTAGGTTGTTGGGGGGCTTCGTCCAAACCTTGGCAGGGAATACATCAAAGACACAACCAAAGACTAGGCTGCGGTAGTTCAAGGCAACTCCCCGAAGTTTGCGGCGTTGGACGCCGGGCTAAGGTCTGTTGGGGATGGCGGTTTTTGGGGCTATGGGAAGAAAACGCTGTCTGAAAGATGAAGTAGGCAACGAACGACTGCACGAATTAGTGTCAACTCTACATGTCAATCCCGAAGCCATCGACAACTGCTGGTCACCGCGTTTCTTGGCAAACAAGTTTACTGGATCGAGCAGTTGAGCCATAGTAGCCCGACAACAACACAGTTGGTCATGTTGACAGGTAACCGCTACAGATTCCTCCAGTAAGGGGGGCATCCATATCCAGACAATATGTAGGGGCCTCAATAATCACCTACACTCTGGGGGTTCCTTACTATAGTTATAGTATAATGTGCCCCCAAACTATAAGTATGAAGGCCTCTATATCAGAGTACACTATAGAAACCCTTTTAGGCCCTTTTAAGGGACCGTTTGCAGGAACCCCTATTCTAATTATGAGGTCCCCTATAGTAAGAGTCCCGAAACGCCCTCGTCGCTCCGAGTCGAGCTCCGACACGATCTTCGTGTTGGCCTTCTCCATCATCATGCTGAACACGGATCTGCCGGGGTCTTAGGGCCTTAGGGTTTAGGGTTCAGGGTGTAGGGTTTAGGGTTAGGCAGACCCAAAACCTTGCAAGCCCGAGGCATAATCCGGGAGTCAAGAAGAAGATGAGCTTCGAGGAGTTTGTGCGTGCAAAGCCCAGCCTCGGGTTGGGGTCGGGTTCGGTCTCAGGGATTTTGGGGTTTTGGGGGTTTAAGATTCCACGAGGTTTAAGATTCCGGATTCTAGGGTTTGGGGTGGTTTGCCTAAGGATCGTTTTGGGGGGCCTGGTAAGAGACTTTCAAACGTCTTTTCGGCTTGAGGGTTTAGGGTGTGGCTTCCAGGATCCATGGTGGATGCCCAGTTGGATGCTTCGTTTTTTGGGGTAGCTAAAGCATCTTGAGGCTCCATACAACGGGCTTAGGAACTGGGGGGGGAAGGGGGGGAAGGGGCTGCCGCCAGCGGGATCGAGGCCAAGGGTTTGCGGCCTGGCAGTGGGTTTTATCTTCATAAGCCGAGAACCCTAAACCCTACGAGACCGAATAGTCACATCAATCCCGAGCTCCTAATCCCCAAGTCTTATTTAAGCCCAAAGAGTGGCGAGTTGACTCCGACCAGCACAGTATAACTATAAGTGTGGTTCGTGGAGGTGTTGTGCGGCTTGTCACCTGTAGGGTGCGACGGAACAAACCTACGCGAAGGACACTTGCAACAGCAATACCAACACTATACAGACATGCACAACGAGAAACGATGCTTGCATGAAATGCTCATGCGCAGGCGCGAGAATAAGTCTCGCTATAATCGCTGGGATATTAGCTGTACTTCCAGGCTAGGTTCCAACCCTAACCCCTTTAAGGCCATAAAGACTGTAAGCCGCAAAACTCCAACTCCCAAGCCCTAAACCATAAGCTTTGCCCTCTCCTCCATGGTCCCAAAACCGCAAGCCCTAAGCCCCAAGAGTTGGTATAGGACTGTGCGGGTTGGCAAGCGCTTAGGGATATCAATGCATGCAGGCCGTCACATGTATGACGTGAGTTGTAGATCATGCGATGAAGTTATCGTGACTCGCATGTAAGCCTCAATTGGTGGAGTCTGGTAGAGTTGAAACAGGGCATAGGCGATGTAGGCGCTACAGTAGGGATCAGGTTACCCTCAATCGCATGTTGATTGTCTTGGGGGTCGGGTTTCACCCGGACCAAACGGCCGAGGGAACAACCGTGGAATCGACTCCGGGAAGGACCGTTCGGTGGACAATTAAGAGGGCCTAATATAGGGCCTTAGTAATTAGCCTATATTATTTTCGTGGTTCCTTATTGTAATTATAGTACAATGGGCACCCCAAAACCATCATATTCTAGTAAGGCCCCTATATTCAAGTATTTGGAGGGATATCCCTTCAGTCCCGGGTGTAGTTCTGGTATACTACACTCCAAAACCGTTATCAAGGCCTTGTAGCTAGTGGTTCTAGATGTACCTCTCATATTACTTATATACATCGGGACTATACCGGCACAGCAATTGTAATGCCGATAATCAGTTGTCGCGTCCATGGTAAAGTGATCAGCAGAGCGGGCTAAATCGTCTCTGAGAGTATTGGCAGATATGCAGTACCGGGCGTTCGCAAGGTTACCGCGTGCAGTTGAGGGCTTGCTTGTTGCATTCCGGAGCCTGTCGTGGGAGTCCCTTGTAGTAGATTCCTGGTCATGTTAAGCTGTAGCACCTCAAGGGGAAGCCTACCGGGCTTAGCATGGAGCCTAAACCTGCAATCCTGAACCCTAAACCTATAAACCCTAAGCTCTTAACCCTGAACCCTCTGTGTCCTTCATTCCTTGACCGCGAAGCCCAGGCCCTGCCTGAAACCGAAAACCCGAGCCTAAACCCTTCTCCATGATTGGGTTCAGAGTGTCCGCTTCAAGCTTTGGGGTCTAAAGTCAAGGTTGCGTAGGTTTATGGTCGAGGTTTAGCGTTTCAGGTCTAGGGTTTAAGAGCAAGTTTCAGGGCAAGTTTTCATGAGGCTACGACTGACAGTTTTAAACTGCAATACGAGCCCACAACCTCGAGCTGCAGACTCGACATCTCGTCGTGGTCTTTGAACTGCGCCGGAAGATCGCTCCTCATGAAGCGGATGGCCGGGTGAAGTCCGTATTATCGCAATCCCTGCCCTGAATGTTTGTTGTTCTCCTTTCGGCGGAACATACCACGGAAGTCTCCTGATCCTGTAGGGTTCGGGATGTGGGACTGCACCCTCAACCCTAAACCTTACAGGGGTCAGATGGGTTCAGGATGTAGGACCCCAGGACATGCCAGCGTACTTCCTGCGCGATATTTACGAGGCCACCGGCAGCCAGGGGTCAACGTGGAAAGAGAAACTGGTGGACTTGAATATGCACCCGAAGTGGTCGAATCCTTCTTGTCAGGATCTCCTCAAAAGGGAAGAACCCACGAGTTTCAGAAGCCAGCCAAGTTTTAAGCAAGTGAGTGGCGCCCCAACTTAGTACTAGATGCGGTAGTGGGTAATTGCCACAAGTCAGAAATTCAGCAGCCGCGATGAAGCGGCAAGCAGCGGCCGCAAGCCCATTATAATCGTCGTCGTCGTCGTCGTCATCATCATCACCAAATCGAATGCCTGTTACGGCACGGTATAATTTTTGGCAATAGTAATGCCGTGCTGACAGCGCCTATGACTTCCATGGCAACAAGAGCTATGTTGACACATGCCAATCGGGAATCTGGGCAAGCAAAAGTCTTTGTGGTGGAAATTATTGCGACATTGTTACGATAGTGAGAGATGGTGGTAAGGATTGCGTGCTTTGCTAATAAGCTACCACGACAAAGAATTCAAGGAAAGCCGTTGATGGAACCTGTGGCAAATTACAGAAGTGACGGTACTTAGAGCAGTTATCAGGACCGCAGGCATATCAACACACGTAGTAACAGCCACATAGTAGTTAACGTACCGGAAACAGAAGTTGTAGATTGTAGACCTCGTGGTCAGAACAAGAGTAGTTAGTGGAGGAACTCATGAACGTATCGTAATGCCACCAACTCCGTGCATGACGACGAACAATCTCAGTGAGCTTCGTAGCAAGACACCGTCGCATGTTTTATGCGCATGGGCATGGTGCCAGGAACAAGCTAGAGTGAGTCACATCACCCTGTGTCACTGACGACCAGCTGTGACAGATTCGTTGTGTGGGGTTGGCTTGGCTGCCTCTTGCACTGGGTGTGATTCTTGCACTTTTGATCGTCGTTGTTCTGCCTCCTGCTCCTTTTGCTATTGCGCTAAATCTGAACAAAGACCCCGGCTCGTCTGAGGCCTCCCCTAAACCCTAAACCGGGTTGAGGCCATCCGGGATGATGAGATCCGATTGCACGGGGATGCGCCACCCGAGGTCGGTCCGCGCATGTGTACATGTGACGACATGCATTCTTCAAAGGGTCTTACAACACCTTGACAACTAGAAGCCGTTGCTTCGAAGATAATCATGCGCAACCTACAAATCGTAGCCGCGAAAGTTTTATGGACAGCAGCACGAAGGCTTCAAGCAAGATTGGAACTCCGGACAGAACTCTTGAAAACGCAATGACACGGCTGTCGATCGCGCATTTCGTTCTGGCGGCAAGCTGCACAATGATCGCAGCAACGCAGACTGTCTGCGAGAAGGCACTCTTGGAGCTGATGAGCGAAGACGCTTGCGGCAACGAGAATGGCCCCGACCCTGCGAAGGCATGCACAAGCACTTGCAAGTCCTTGGCATGTGACGTGGTCAGTGCGTGCCCAGCTGGCTCCACTGTTCGGGTCGAGGATGAGACGGGTAGCTTCACGATTCCAGCCGAGGATGTGCAGAACATCGTTAAGGAGCTGTCCGCAGAGCACACGTCTTGTCCATGTGCAGCCGCTGTGAGCCAGCCCAACAAGACTGCGGCTGTGCAGAAGGCAAGCAAGGTCGTCAGCAGCAGTGACAAGCGTGACAAGGGCTCGCGGACTGTCTGCGAGAAGGCACTCTTGGAGCTGATGAGCGAAGATGCTTGCGGCAACGAGAATGGCCCCGACCCTGCGAAGGCATGCACCAGCACTTGCAAGTCCTTGGCATGTGACGTGGTCAGTGCGTGCCCAGCGGGCTCCACTGTTCGGGTCGAGGATGAGACGGGTAGCTTCACGATTCCAGCCGAGGATGTGCAGAACATCGTTAAGGAGCTGTCCGCAGAGCACACGTCTTGTCCATGTGCAGCCGCTGTGAGCCAGCCCAACAAGACTGCGGCTGTGCAGAAGGCAAGCAAGGTCGTCAGCAGCAGTGACAAGCGTGACAAGGGCTCGCGGACTGTCTGCGAGAAGGCACTCTTGGAGCTGATGAGCGAAGATGCTTGCGGCAACGAGAATGGCCCCGACCCTGCGAAGGCATGCGCCAGCACTTGCAAGTCCTTGGCATGTGACGTGGTCAGTGCGTGCCCAGCGGGCTCCACTGTTCGGGTCGAGGATGAGACGGGTAGCTTCACGATTCCAGCCGAGGATGTGCAGAACATCGTTAAGGAGCTGTCCGCAGAGCACACGTCTTGTCCATGTGCAGCCGCTGTGAGCCAGCCCAACAAGACTGTGGCTGTGCAGAAGGCAAGCAAGGTCGTCAGCAGCAGTGACAAGCGTGACAAGGGCTCGCGGACTGTCTGCGAGAAGGCACTCTTGGAGCTGATGAGCGAAGATGCTTGCGGCAACGAGAATGGCCCCGACCCTGCGAAGGCATGCACCAGCACTTGCAAGTCCTTGGCATGTGACGTGGTCAGTGCGTGCCCAGCGGGCTCCACTGTTCGGGTCGAGGATGAGACGGGTAGCTTCACGATTCCAGCCGAGGATGTGCAGAACATCGTTAAGGAGCTGTCCGCAGAGCACACGTCTTGTCCATGTGCAGCCGCTGTGAGCCAGCCCAACAAGACTGTGGCTGTGCAGAAGGCAAGCAAGGTCGTCAGCAGCAGTGACAAGCGTGACAAGGGCTCGCGGAGTGTCTGCGAGAAGGCACTCTTGGAGCTGATGAGCGAAGATGCTTGCGGCAACGAGAATGGCCCCGACCCTGCGAAGGCATGCACCAGCACTTGCAAGTCCTTGGCATGTGACGTGGTCAGTGCGTGCCCAGCGGGCTCCACTGTTCGGGTCGAGGATGAGACGGGTAGCTTCACGATTCCAGCCGAGGATGTGCAGAACATCGTTAAGGAGCTGTCCGCAGAGCACACGTCTTGTCCATGTGCAGCCGCTGTGAGCCAGCCCAACAAGACTGCGGCTGTGCAGAAGGCAAGCAAGGTCGTCAGCAGCAGTGACAAGCGTGACAAGGGCTCGCGGACTGTCTGCGAGAAGGCACTCTTGGAGCTGATGAGCGAAGATGCTTGCGGCAACGAGAATGGCCCCGACCCTGCGAAGGCATGCACCAGCACTTGCAAGTCCTTGGCATGTGACGTGGTCAGTGCGTGCCCAGCGGGCTCCACTGTTCGGGTCGAGGATGAGACGGGTAGCTTCACGATTCCAGCCGAGGATGTGCAGAACATCGTTAAGGAGCTGTCCGCAGAGCACACGTCTTGTCCATGTGCAGCCGCTGTGAGCCAGCCCAACAAGACTGTGGCTGTGCAGAAGGCAAGCAAGGTCGTCAGCAGCAGTGACAAGCGTGACAAGGGCTCGCGGACTGTCTGCGAGAAGGCACTCTTGGAGCTGATGAGCGAAGATGCTTGCGGCAACGAGAATGGCCCCGACCCTGCGAAGGCATGCACCAGCACTTGCAAGTCCTTGGCATGTGACGTGGTCAGTGCGTGCCCAGCGGGCTCCACTGTTCGGGTCGAGGATGAGACGGGTAGCTTCACGATTCCAGCCGAGGATGTGCAGAACATCGTTAAGGAGCTGTCCGCAGAGCACACGTCTTGTCCATGTGCAGCCGCTGTGAGCCAGCCCAACAAGACTGCGGCTGTGCAGAAGGCAAGCAAGGTCGTCAGCAGCAGTGACAAGCGTGACAAGGGCTCGCGGACTGTCTGCGAGAAGGCACTCTTGGAGCTGATGAGCGAAGATGCTTGCGGCAACGAGAATGGCCCCGACCCTGCGAAGGCATGCACCAGCACTTGCAAGTCCTTGGCATGTGACGTGGTCAGTGCGTGCCCAGCGGGCTCCACTGTTCGGGTCGAGGATGAGACGGGTAGCTTCACGATTCCAGCCGAGGATGTGCAGAACATCGTTAAGGAGCTGTCCGCAGAGCACACGTCTTGTCCATGTGCAGCCGCTGTGAGCCAGCCCAACAAGACTGGGGCTGTGCAGAAGGCAAGCAAGGTCGTCAGCAGCAGTGACAAGCGTGACAAGGGCTCGCGGACTGTCTGCGAGAAGGCACTCTTGGAGCTGATGAGCGAAGATGCTTGCGGCAACGAGAATGGCCCCGACCCTGCGAAGGCATGCACCAGCACTTGCAAGTCCTTGGCATGTGACGTAGTCAGTGCGTGCCCAGTGGGCTCCACTGTTCGGGTCGAGGATGAGACGGGTAGCTTCACGATTCCAGCCGAGGATGTGCAGAACATCGTTAAGGAGCTGTCCGCAGAGCACACGTCGTGCCCATGCTCAACCGCTCGCGTTGCAGGCCTCCGTGGTTCAATTCGACGACCTTGATGGATTGCCGTGGTCCGATCGCTTGATGTGACCAGCATTCGTCTGTTCCCCCCCCGACCCCCCAGCTAGGAGCAGCTAGTACAGCACGCTGCTCTCCCAACCCCGCCCTGCCGGCACACTTTTGTCTGCCATAGCGCGTACAGCAGCTCATGGCAATTCCTTTGGCAAGCAAGGGCTTGCAACACACTCCTTGAGAGCACTTTGTGTAAAGCCAAGCATGTCCATCTTCGGCACTTGTAAAGTGTAAATAGCAGATGGCGGAACAGACCAGGCGCAGCTCCTCCCTAGCGCAAAAGGCATTGCAGGACGGGCTGTTGGGTGGGGACACATTTCTGTCGATGGCACCCAGGACCGCTCTCATCGGCACATGGCTGCAGTCATGTACTATTTCCACAGGGTCCAAGCGTTCCTTTATTGGCAAGAAAGATATGCCGTATGCCCCAATACTGCCTGTCTATCATGATGATACCATTCGAAAAAACCCCGAGACCCACCTACTGCTCTAGCTGTTAAGGCCCTTGTTTCAGGGTTTTCGGTAGACATAAAAGGACCCAAAGTCTCAAAGTAGGAAGTGCTTGAGCCCTCAAGGGTGGAGCTATACCTCCAGACAGACCACGTGTACCCAGAGGCCTCAAGGGGTTCCAGGGCCCAGGCTGAAATCTCTAAGCAATGCAATTCTCCAGTTTATGATTTCATTTCGTATACTCATGAACCCCATCCTAATCGAGGAGTGTCCTTACTGTTAGCATGGACCTCTCACCTGTCAACCAACTTCACCAGCGCCGCATGTGGCATGCGCTGCCAGGGCGGTGACGAGCAGGTCATCGATGACTTTTTCTGGGAAGGTGCGTGGACGGGAGGTGTTTTGGGTGCTCCTGAGGCAAAAGAGGTCGGATAGAGATCGGGGCAACGTGCTGAGATTTCGGGGGTGCGGATTCGAACTTGTAGGTTTCTGTCACACCATTAGTCTCTGAGAAGAAAGGAGCCCGAAAAAGCCTTGTCTACAGACCCCCTAGAAGCCCTAAAAACCTTCAACCCTGAACCCTAAGCTTCCTCATTAACCCTGAACCCATAAACCCTAAACTTCCTCAACCCTAAACCCTATAAACCCTATAAGCCCTAAACCCATAAACCCTATATAAGCCACAAAATCCATGTAGCTAAAGGCATCCTTTTGCGCAGCGAGAGCATCGATGCCTTTGCCTCGACGGAGCGTCTGCTTTCGGAGGTCGACTGGATTCTTTTTTGTTTTTTTTTTTTTTTGGGGGGGGGGGGAGGGGTGGGGAGGTTCAGTTATCGGGCTTTTGGGGTTTCTTAGAAGTCTTACGGGGCTTGTAGGGTTTATAGTATCGGGCTTGTAGTTTGTTTTTTGGGCTTTTGCGTTTACAGGGTTGAAGGTTTGGGGTGTCGCGTGTTGCACGGTTTGCATCTTTGTATATGTGTGTGTGTGTGTGTGTGTGCTACTATTTGCTTAAGAGCCCCCAAAAAATGAAACATAAATTCCTTATAGGGATAATGTAGGGATTATATTTTTTTTATTTTTTGGATCGTTCTTAAGCAAATAGTAGTGTGTGTGTGTGTGTGTGTGTGTGTGTGTGTGTGTGTGTGTGTGTGTGTGTGTGTGTGTGTGTGTGTGTGTGTGTGTGTGTGTGTGTGTGTGTGTGTGCGTGTGTGTTTGTTTAGATGGGGCAAAAGTTAGGGTTGCATAGGTGCTTTAGAGCACGGTCTTTGTAGATTGTAGGGTTGATGAGATTTTCAGGGCTGGCGCGAAGGATCATAAGTCTGAGTAAGGTGTAAGTCAGAGTCTGAGTAAGGTGTAAGTCAGCAGCGATTAAGGTGTACATGTGTGTACGATTTCGGAATATGCGGTTTAGGGCTTAGGGCTTTGGGCTCAGAGTAGGGATAGGGGGCTCCTGTGGACAGCGTCACTGCAGGGGTGCCAAGAATTAGGCACTGCTGACATCTGGGTGGCCGATGCAATGCAACCTATGCTTAAGCTCACAATGGTCTTGCATTGCAACCCCCCCAAGCGTGCCATTAAGCGAAACCCACCACAACACAGAATCCTGAGTACAGAAGTCCTTCCCGGCTGCTTGGAGAATGGAAGCTTTAGATGATTCTGAGCCGCGTGTCCAAAGTCTAGAAACTTTTCGGAGTGGGGTTTGATCAGTGCACGGCACTCGAAGGCACCGCCGACCACCACCGAGCGTGACATGCTCCAGGCCAGGGAAGCATGTTGAGAGCAGGACTACAGAGGCTCAAAGACACGTCCGTGGAGCTTTGAAGTCAGACAACTTCCACGATCTGCAGTCCTCTGGTGACGCAGTAGTGCAATTCTGATGGCCAGCGCCCTTGCTGGAGTTGCTGTTAGTAAAGCTGTCCTGTGTCCTTGTGAGCAGTGGTTTGTTCTGCTGTATCAAACCCTCTGTCATTTTTCAAGCCAGCCCCAGGTGAGGGGATGTACACCAACCATGCTCTCCGTACCCAGATGTCATGATGAGCTTTGTTTTTCGTTCGCATAAAGCTGCGCATGCATACCATCAACCGCTGCAGGTGGTGGTCCCAGACTCTCGATGCCATAACGAGCTAGGGTCGTAGAAACGAGCGGTCCCTGTCAACGAAAGCACATACACAGAGCACCAGTTACAGAGCACCAGAAGGATGCCGCCAGGTCATCACCGACTGTGAACCACTCCCTGTGCTGACGCACTGCTACGAGCCCGGGTCTTACCCTGGTGTGTCTGGGAGTCTCACTGTTTACAGGGCTTGAGGGTCTTAGGGTTTAGGATTCAGAAGGGACTGCCATGGGGCCTGGGTTTTTGCATACCCAGTGTTTTGCACTTTTTGCGCTACTTGTTGTTCGGTGCTTGTCGTTCGGGGTTGCTTTGCATGCTTCGGAAGGCCCTCTGGACCCCTGGAAGTCCTGCAAGCCGTAGTTATAAGCACAAGCCTTACACCTTACACCCTAAACCTTCAGCAATACCAAAAAAACCAAAAAAAACAAACAAACCAAAAAAAACAAAAAAAACAAAGATTTCCGCACTAGTCGGAATCCTTCAGACTAGTGCGGAAATCTTTGGTTTTTTTTGGTTTTTTTGGTTTGTTTGGTTTTTTTGGTTTCCGCCACCGCTGACGTGCCCGGACAACCTTCCGCTGTGACTGTTCTTTTGGGTGTAGGGTCTACGTAAACAAGACTACTCTCTAATCTATCTTGTAATAAGCAGTCCGGCTGCTTATGATTCCACGCAGGCTTTCTGCTTATAAGCAATCCGGCTGCTTAGAAGCAGGCTGTCTGCTTATAAGCAATCCGGCTGCTTATAAGCAGGCTGTCTGCTTACAAGCAGGCCGGTTGCGGCCTTCTGCTTATTGGCCCTGCTTCTGCTTATAAGCAATATCCTGTTGTTTACAGGCACTCGGGGGCCGTATGAGTAGCTATTCTAACCCCACCCACGCGTGCGCCAGACACCAACCAAGACGGAGAACACGAGAACCCACACCAATTGCACAAACATTACCGTAAATTTGATATCCTGACCTGTTGCATGTTTGATATGGAAAAACATGCCAAGCTTATTTAGCATACCACACGACCTGAATTTGTTATTATTTCCGGTTTCATGGTGTGTGCTAAGAATTCAATGGACCAAGCACCATGTAAACCATAGGGATATATCAAGGGGAATCGCGAGGATGGAAGGCATCCAGATGGGCCTCGACCATAAGGAATCGTGGAGACTTATCTCTTGAACACGTGGTCATATACTGCCACACCATGTCATAGAATAGATACCAGGTGCTAGAAAGTCCCTTCTACACGTGGACTTTGCCTTTTTATACACACAAATATTGCAGACGCACATGTAGATAAGTTATCTGACCATATTCCATCTATCTATCTGCCTATCCATGTATCTATCCACCTATCTATTTGTCTACCCATCCATCTGTACATTCATATACATACTGGTCTCAGCATGGATGATGTCACCGACCTCTTAACCTGGCAACTTAGAGATATTGTAGAACCCTGATACAATCTATGACAGGATATGTTATGGCACCGCACAAGAGACAAAGCACACGTGTACAGTGTATATGTTTTCGCCGATTTGCAGAAATACCGTCTTGACACGGTCACATTAGCTGTGCGTTGTTGTGGGGCCCATTATAGCAAGTCATTGCGGCTGTTTTGAGATATTGCAATAAACATTGAACTGAGTACTCACACGCCACAGCCTTCAACGAGTCAAGACATAGGGGAATCAGAACACGGAAAGTCGGTTCTGCCCCCGAGAGTACCGGCTGTTAAAGTTGTAGAATACGCTGGAACGATGTATGAAGTAATTACTCATGTTTAATACTTCATGTCATTTCGCTTACAAGCGCTGGCGTATCTGCCGTGCACTTCGTATTGAGGCAGTAGAGCGTACCATGGTAGTGCAAACACAGAAGCAGTGCATGCATAGGCTTGTGAGTGTATGTATCCCTGTATGACTTAACGAAGGCATGCCCGGGTTTCTGTGTGCATCGTTAGTTACAGCGCCATAAAACCAGATGTGTATAATATGTGTTCCCCTACTGGCAGCAATATATACAGTTTTGCGATAGTCATTGGGGTTGCGGATAGGTCTGAGACGACACAGAAGCAAGTCGTACTGACATGCTGAAATACTACAGTGCAGACTCAACTGCGTAGTACTCTCGCAAACAGACAGACCTTCTCTGCACCTTAGATTACCGGGTGTTAACGTGGTAGGTTAACGTGTTAAAACAAGCTGGAATGATACATGAGACAACTACTTAAATGATTCTTTCATTTCGCTTGGAAGCAGCTGAAGCAGCTTAGTGGATTGTGGTGGTAGAGCATTCCACGGTAGTGCAAATATACAAAAACACATGTACGGGCTTTTGAGTTTATGCTTGCGTGCATGTGTATCTGTAAGAACAAACATGCCTGCGCATTCACGTATATATACATGCACATACGTACTGCATAATGTTACTTTTGTGAACATTAGCATGCGTAAATGCATGCGTGCATAGTACAATTCTATATGAGACCAAGAAACACAGTACTCAAAAAACCCAGGCCCCATGGCAGGCCGCTCTCTTAGGATTTGTGGTTGAGGACGAATGTGGTTTAGGGTGATTCTCGATGCGAATATCAAGGTGCCAAGTTTTAGAAGTGTTTCTAAGGTTTGTGTTTTGTCGTTTCTTACCCCTTCCTCCTGCTGATAGACGAACTCCCGCCAAGCTGATCTTGTCCATACGCAGTATTGCCATGTCCCGAAAGCTTCTACTTAGGTACCTGAGCCCCAAGTGGCATTACTGTGTTGATAGCTGGAAGCAGAGGGTTTGTATTTACTGCTGTCCTTACGCCAAGTACTCCTTATTTTCGGACTTTTGCAGTCTTCTCAGGTACCTACAGGCGCGAGATAGAGTGCCTGGACCCTTGTGCTAGCATCCTCGTTCGAATCACTTACAGTCTCCCTCCAACCTAGGACCTATATTTCTTACAGCTTGCATGTTAATTAAGGGCTTTGGGACATTCTAGATTTTCCCTTATTGGGCTTAAGAGGATCTTTTTTTACTAATATTTTTCAACGGCTTTAAAAGCCCTACCTAGCAAGACTGATAAGAGGCAGTGTTTGTTGATCCGGTTCCGACGTATAACTCCAGGCCCTGATAACTCCAAACCTTGAGCTCCAAACCCAACCTTGGGATCCGAAAACCCTACCGTTTTAAGGCTTTAAGGGTTCTACCCTCTAATTAAGGGGTCATAACCTACTATTTTGTAGGGTTTGGGGATACAGGAATAAGTTCTACACCTGCTAAACCTTGACCCTGTGCCTTCATGGCCAAACCTGGATGCCTAATCCCCAAACCCACGAAACCCTAAACTTCCTCGACCACCAAGGCCGTACCCATACATCCTAAGCTCTCGAGTCTATACCTCAAGCCTAGACCCCGGATCCTCACTCCAGCCTAAACTCTAAATCCTGGACCCTAAACCCGAAAACCGTCTTCTGCGGAGACAGGGCGCTACAGTGCACAAAAAAAAACATCAAACCCTAAAAGTATCCTAAACCCTAAACCAAACCCTATAAACCCTAATCCCAGACCCTGAACGCTAAAAGTCTTGTCCAAGCAGTTCAAGCAGGTGCGTGCCGGACGCCGGGGTCGCGCTGCAGGCGATGACCGGCTTTCAGGAGCTGGACGCAGCTAAGAGGGTTTAGGGTTTAGGATTTAGGGTTTGAGGTCTTTGGGTACATAGGGGCCTGATGGGTTTTGTTAATTCAAGGCCTTTATAAGGGGTTTATGCTGTGTCTTTTGGGTTTGGTATTCATGATTTAGGGTGTTGGGTCGTGGGGTACATACGGCAACAAAAGTTCTGGGGGCAAGAAACAGGTCAACGCCATCATCCAAAGAAGTACCGATGATAGCAGCAGCAATGAACATGTTAAAACCGTAATGACGAAAGCTCATTTTAAACACTGTTGGGAGTTGTCTACTCTACTGGAACAAAACCGCCCTATCAAACTCTGAAATGGCATCCGAAACACAACTCTGCACTGCGAGAAGAGCCGTGTTAAGGCCGCAGTGGCCGTTGAGCCCAGCAAAGCCGGTACTGCGGAGGACCTTGCAAGGATCGGCGCCTACTTCGACAACGTCGAGTTGGTAAGCAGCCTTGTCCCCTCCCAAGAGGGCTTTAGTGTACGACGGCGGGTTGATGCGAAGGCTCGTCCTCAGCAGTCCTGGCTGTCCATTGGGTTATTGCTTCTCGGTCCCTACAGTATGGAAGAAGCCTGAAATCCGGAAACTCCCAGTCTTTGCCAAGCGGGATTCCGGTAGATGTTTTTCTCAAGCTGCTATGCGCGGCCCCTGTCAATGTCGCATCAACATGGGACCGGGATCTCCGCCGAATCGCAGGGCCAGGGAACGCAACTTAACCAGACCTTACGGTTGGACCCTAAACCCCAGGGAGAGCTGCTGCTGTCCAGCAAGCATAGAGGCTGGTGGTAGTCGTCGTCGTACACAGCAGTAGCGTTATGACGGCACCCTTCACACATCGGCATTG
Organism: Symbiodinium sp. CCMP2592; assembly: GCA_905221615.1. Taxonomy (NCBI): domain Eukaryota; class Dinophyceae; order Suessiales; family Symbiodiniaceae; genus Symbiodinium; species Symbiodinium sp. CCMP2592. The sequence goes on from CAJNDT010006223.1 coordinate 162,294, forward strand.
TTTTTTCCTTCGCTTCTCTGAGTGGCACATCCTTACACTGCCAGAACTCAAGGCTCCATAGTAATCGCGCCTTGACTGTAAATCTCTACGAGCCCTAGGAGGTCAAGCTGGTCTCAGATGATCAGTTACTGGGAATCGCTGATTGAAATCAGTATAGACATTCTTGAAAAGGTACAGCCATTCTTTAAAATTTCAAACCCACAGACAAATGTCCGACTCCTAACTTCGGAAGCCCGGTGCCTGAGGTGCGAAGTATCCTCTCGAGCTGCGCGGGGGCTGCTGCTTTTTCAGGTAAGTCCGGTAAGTTCGGGGTTCAGGGTTTATTGACGGTATGGTTCCGGGTTTTCGATTTGTTTTGTGGGTGGGCGTTTAGGGTTTGTAAGGGTTTCGATTAAAGCTTCTATAAAGGGTTCTGTAAGGTATTCGACAGGGTTCTTCCCAAAGCCCTGGCAGGGTTTGGGGCTTCAGAGCCCAGGGTTTATGAGAAAACTTAAAACTGAACGCAAGTCACCGAAATCCCACAGTTCAATGCTGGACAGACCCTCCACTTGGAGGTTCATGGGTAGTTATAAGTGGGTTATAAGTCCCCTAATATGGGTTATAAGCAACCCATATATACCCATGAACCTCCAAGCGCCGATTATCAATCTCTTCTTCGATGCTCGCTTCAGGCGACACTCCCACTCTGGTCAACCCCAGTTCGCAATCACGGCTGCCCTTTGGATACACTGCGCTGCACCGGATATATACTATCAAAACAATTACCGCAAATAAGCGGAATGGACATGCCTTTCTGACGTAGAACTTAGATTTAGGTCATAAGAGTTTTCCACTGTGGAGTTCAGAAAGGAAGTCCAAGCCTAAATATACACAATAGCGTGCAGGGTCTTGGGATCTGCCCCTTCGTTCCCGCAGGCGGTGCCGTGACCGTCCGATGTCAGATCGCCCTTGGCGCCTCCGAAAAGTGCGTCGGGCAGCCCGGGCATTCAGGCTTTCCTTTGGCCAGACCTTCTACGTAAGGGCGCGTTTCGATCAAGTGCTGTTATCACTGAGGTGGGCCACTTCGCCTCGCTCTTTCGCGAGGCCAGGCGATTCTGGATGACGTTGCTGTTTCAATAGTGGCAATTCTGCCGTGTAAGACCTTTGCCGCCCTACCACAATCACCAAAGGAACATTCGACGAACAAAGGCTAAGGAGAAGAAGCCGGACCTTGTTTGCCGGTATGTTTTTGCTTGCACCGCAGTCGGCTTCGGGTTGCAGCACGAGCCATTGTACGCAATCGCTTCCAGAGACTCAGGACAGCTTGCTTATGGTTGTTTTATTTAATCTTCCTGTTGTTGTGTTCTTTGTGCAGGCAGAGTGGCGGGGTGCACTCGACGTCATGCTGCAGCTGTCCTCAGCTCAGATGCAGCAGCAGCAACTGTCGTGACCGCTCCTGGAGGCTGTATGGAGTTCTGATGAACGGTGGTATGGGAGTTTACAGATAGGGGCTAGATCATTTCTTTGACCCTTAGATGGAGTAATGCTGGTTTCAAGAGACACCCAGCCGTGCTGCATTATGTAGAGTTGCAACAGCTCAAACCCTTCAGCCGACTTTGTGGAATATTATCTGATTATCTTGCATGCTCGCTGAGGATTCAGGCTTCAAGCAGGTTGTGGAAAATGAACTTCCGAACACGCAAGCCTTGTATCGACGATACTGCTGTCCTTTTTGCTACTCTGTTGTAGTTTTGTAAATCTTGGCGGCCTCAACCCTAAACCCAAAAACCCTCCCGACGCGAACTCCTGAACCCCAAGCCCACAAACTCTGCAACTGTGAACCCCGAGCCCCTCTGCACCTGAGCTCGCTTGTCACTGAGGTGGGCCATGGATCTACTGCCGCCACCTGAGGCTGTAAAAGATGGTCGCACACGGGGTTTGGGGGTTTGCTGTCTCTACAGGAGTGTACGCACATCAAAGAGTGACATATGGGAGTTTTCCTCCATTAGGGGTACGTACCTTATTTGGGGTCCTTCTAATAAGGATCCTACTGTTTAGTGTACTATATTAGGGTCCCGTAAGTGATTGATTCCTTTAGGTGTGGCTTCAGGGGTTTCCGTTTCGTGTTTACGCCAGAACATCCGGCAACCTTGTCCAGGGCCCTTGACAAAGCCTCTTAGACGTTGGAGCCGAAACCACCCTGATTCCTTAAACCGTGAATCTTGCACAATGGGACATAACCCGAGGCAAATTTCGTCTGGAATCTCCCGTAGCTAGGCTTATACACAGTCAGTTAAGGCGCTTCTATATACACGAATTTTCTTTTGAGCGTTCGAAGCTGTGGTTTGGGACCGAATTATTGTCTTTTGTCTCCTTTTTTACCATACGTATCAACCCTCAAAGGGGTTCTCATCCATATTGATTTAATTTGCTTTGGGTGCTTGCCTGGACCCGAATGAACCTTTTTTTTAGGGTTCCCTTACTTGACTTCTTGATATAGGTCCCTAACAAAGTAGGTTATTTGGGGTTAAGGTATCGCCTAAGCAACCAGAAGCCCAGGCCCAGCCATCTGTCTGAGTTTGACGACTTCTCGGGCACGGACGGGAAGCCCCTGGAGAGCCTCTGCAATATCAGGCCGCTACTATAAACTGTAGGGGATTCAAGAATTACCTATACTATTTTGGGGGCTCCTTGTTATAAATACACAGTATACTGGTACTACTACTACTACTACTACTACTACCACTGAAAGGGGTGAGGGCTGGGATTCTCAGCTCCTCAGCTTTCTGCTCCATGTCCCGCTATAATTCCAAGCTCCCAAAAAGGGCCCCTTGAGAGTCCCAATCATCCTTCAAGTCTCTGACGCAATTCCTTAAACCCGACGGATGCAGAACCTTCGATCTTGCTTTAAACCGTGTTACAAGCAGCCACGAACCTACGCCCACGTATGCAGAATGTTCCCGACACCATGTCTAATACTCTCCCGACAGATGTTTCATGAAACTTCGTCCAAAAGCCGCATGTAGACATGCAGCCTCGCGTTTGCCACAGTCACCTGCTCCGGCGGGGTCTGCATCAGAACCGTGCAGGTGGCTGCCATGAACATACGAGACCGCAGGAGTCAATATGCAGGATGATACCCTAAACCCTAAACCGTGCCTGAATTGGCCGAGGTCGCGAAGATAAAGGGTCAGGCGACTTATGGGGGATGGTACCTGGAAAAGGATGGAATAGTTGGGTTACTACGAACAGAGATGCCTGAAAAACGAAGGCTGGTGGAGGGTGCAGAGTTGTAGCAGACTTTGTGCATCTCAGTGTCGTCCAGTAGTGCTAGTTTCGGCAAACATATGCGAATTATGACTGTGCACGATTCGACACAGAACGAAGAGCTCCTCCGTCGCAAGGTTGCAGCAGAAGGGAGCAGAGTGAGGAGTGAGTCTGAGGCGTCCAGCCAGGTGTACAGTTTAGATGATCAGGATGCTAGGGCATGATTAGCTAGGATGTGTACATGTCCCTGAACACCTTGAAAGCCCAACGCTCAACCCCAAACCCTACATCCTGAACCCGAAACTTTACCCATAGGCCCCAAAGTATTTCTTCTTTTGTGGTGCATATATAGATCGATTTCTATAAGGTAATCCCAAAAAGGAACTAATATTGGGCCGTGGGTACTTTACACTATACAGCCTCTTGAGCCGCTCAACCGCCGTTCAAGCTTCCACTGCCGGAGGCCGCTATTTCCTCCCCCGGCAGTGCGGCAAGATAATGCCAGGGCCTCAATACCGAAGTTATGGGGCTCGGGATTGTAGGGTTCGGGTCAAGGGTTTTTGGGCTCAGGGGGCAGGGGTGGAAGTTAAAGGCTCCTGGCTTCGCAAGCCTCCTCAAACCATTGTAGAGGATCAGGCGAAGTGGCAAGTAAGTTTTTGTTTAGTGCCAAGGCTGTGAGAACTTGTAGTATTTACTTGAAACTGTGATTATAATCGGTTGCGACGGTTGTTTTTGCAAGACAATACTTAGATGATTACGTGCTTTGATCCTCCAAGCCGAGAAAACCCTGTGCCCCGCACCGGATACGCTCAATGCTTACAGCCAGACAGGGTCTCACAATATTGAGCCTAATCGTGGAGCGACCATGAAGGCACCATCCCCGCAGAACTAAAGGTAGACACTGAACATCTGCTGCGAATGCACCCTTGGAGTATCGAATCCTGTAGAGCCCGACATGTTCTCAACACCCGAACTCAGGGCTCCCTTTTGGTTTAGTCCCCGCATATTCAAACCAAGCAGCCATGGGCCCTACACCCTCAATTCGTCAATCCTGCAAACGGTCAAGCGAAACTCTACATCCCCTACTGTAAGTCGCAAACTCTACGTGAAATCCTATGTGTTTCATAGACCCTGCAACAGACTCCCAAACCCTACCTATAGTCTCCATTATATTTCGTTGACCAGTTTTATGGTTAGGATCCTATACTTTAAATTTGGTTAACCCAAAAAAGGAGCTACAATGGAGACTATAGGTAAGCACTCTTCGAAGCCTGAAGCCGACCAAGGATCCTTCCCACCATGCCGGGGATGCGCGGCGCTCCGATGCGAAGGAACGAATGGGCTGAGATTCGCTTGGGAGTGGTGGGAAGTTTCCTACGAGTACGGTTGTTTCCAAGGTGTATGGCTCGCGCTTCAAGACAGTCAGTTCAGCGTTTGGGTGAGTTAACGGTTTTCAGTTTCGAGTTGGTGCAGAACTTCAGGTTGTCTGCGTCTTCTCTGCGTCTGAGTGTTCGTTGCGAGTTTTGCAGGATGTACGTACTTTTGGCCGACCTGATTACCAATGCTATTTTGCGTGTGCCGTGTTTCAAGTATAGTATAATCGGCCCCAAATCCGTATTCTAATTTCATGATGAAGGCCCCGATATTAGATCACGCTTCACTCCCAAACTTAGAGGGTTTTGGGATCTAGGATCCTAGGCTTGTGACGGTACCTTGTGTATCCCGGTGCTTCCTCCCCTGCCCACATGGTGGAACCGTAGAGCCTTCGACCCCAAACTTCCTAAGCCTTAAGCCTGAAAAGCCCTCAACCCTACGGCCTACACATAAGCCATAGGCTCCATAGTAGTTCCTTTTTAGGATTACCTTATAGGATTCTCAATATGATCCCCTAAAAGGAACTACTATGGAGCCTCTAGGTAATTACTCCTTGCTTAAACCTGAGCCCAAGCCTTACGTACGAACCATCAAAGCAAAATTCTGTGGCCCAGAAGCCCGCAGCTTCATGTCAGGCAGCTGCCGCCGACTCTGGAGACGGCTTCCTGGAGAGAGCGGGGCTCAGCGAGATCGAGTGCCCTTGATTCAGCTACCAGAGGGTGTAGGCTTTAAGGAAGCAGAGTAGCGTCTCACGGTCTAACTCGGGAAGCAAGAGAGGTTCGGGGCGTGTCGGAGCCGCTTTAAGGGGCTTAAAACCTGTTCGTGAGGGACGCACACGTGGACCAAGTGTGCTGCGATTCGAGGTTTGAGGCCCTTCGCATTCTCTGTGCTCTTGAAAGAAGGAGGATGTGGGTTAGGGTTTTGGGGCTCGAAATATCGACTGTTGGAGTCTGAACGCAAGAGTGAGAAGTGTTTCGTTACGGATATTCACACGCAGTTCATATGCGATAAGACACGCGAGAAACCCAGGGCATAAGTGCAATAAGATAAGTGTTTAGAGCAGAAATGTAGTCATGAACGACTCAGCTAGCACACACCTTGGCAAACAAGCAACAAGCATCTAACTAGTTACTCGTATCTAATGAGCGAACAAACGAACGAACGATTATGGATGGATTTAGACTCGTAGACGGATGCATGCATGCATGCATGTGTACATGCACACACCGACATACGTACATATGTACATGCAAGACATATAACAAACGTGCATGCATGCACACAGACCAGTCAATAAATAGAATAGAGAATAGTCGGAAATCCCGCAGGTCTGGCACGGTGGTTTGAGGACGAGACACGGGACGACGAGGAGGAAGAGGCTCGGTGTCGTTTGGGGTCTTGCACTTCTTGAACTTTTCGGATTGAGGTGCAGTTTAGGATCAAGGGTTTCTTTGTTGGCTGGTCGGTGCCAAATGATTCGTGGGCGCAATGTTCAGGGTTTCGGGGTTCAGATTCGTGGGTCGTAGCAGCAGTTGGATGCACCTGGCCCTTAATACTTGATATTCAGGCTCCACAGGGTCCAACAGAGGGCACATGGAAGGTATGACGTATGGTTCTGTGGGCGAATGGGATCCGGGCAGCGCGCCTCGGACACCACAACCGTCCAAGGAAGCATGGCTGGAACTTTGTTACAGCGAGGACGGTTTTGCTATTACTCAGCTCGTTTATTTGTCCCGGCCGGGGCAAGGTTCCACGGGTTTTGGATGACGATGAAGGAGAGAGCTCGAATGCGGGATTTGGGGCTTCTGTGGGTTGGCCGGGATTGCGCAAATGTCATGTGGAGTTGCTCGCATCTTCTGTCGGTCAGGCGAGCGACGGCACGGAGCTCAGCATCTCTGACCCGTGGTTTCCCCGGAAGATAGTTTATCTATATCTGTATCTATCTGTCTATCTACTTATGTGTTTGTCTATTTGTCTGTAAGTATTTCTTACATATGTCTAATTATCGCTTAATTATCTCTAATAATCTCTGATGATCTAATTTTAATTTTCTATCTATCTACCTACCTGCCTTATATCTACCTATGAATCTGTCTGGGTGTGTCTCTTTGTGTGTATAAACATACATATATGTACAGATATTAGAGACATATATAGGTACTATGTGTTCAGCAACGTACAACAGAGACTCTAAAGCTCAAGCCACACCCCCCCTTAAGCCACGGCAGAGAGTTTCCGAAGAGGGGCCTAGATCGAGTCTTGACCCAAAATAGTGAGGACGCTTGCTACCAAGAAGCCCTCACATCCCCGCTTTGCCAAGGCAGGCTGAAGGATGACTTGATCGGCACGCACTTCGGCGCCAGACCGGGTGGCGGCGACCCGAGATTGAGATACTGTGAGCTTACCATCATTGCTGTTTGCGCATGTTTTGGGTGGGTTTATCATTATTCCTACCATTTCTAGAAAAGTAGATACAGCCCTGCAGACGGTCGGAGCGCTCCTGCTTGGAAAAGCCAGTGTCCGAAGTTCAAGCTAATCCACGACCCGACGCCTTTTCAAGGAGACGACCTCGCCAGCGAGACAGGATCCCTCAACCAAGAGCTATAAACCCTCAACCTCAAGCCGCATCCCCTATACCCGAACGGCCCTCCAGACGCAACATCAGATCTTCGAAGAATGATTTTCCAGGCGACGCCAGCGATGCCGAGGTGGAGGCTGATGATGGCTGAAAGTTTCAGGGCACAGAGGCTTTTTGGAGCGGGATCATATGGTGTAGATGCCAAAGCTTTAGACTTTAGGTCATTAGCCTTGTCCATAGGATCTGTTGGGTTTGAAGGTTTGAGGGAGTACGCACTCTGCGTTAAGGCATTAGAGGTTGGGTGGGGATTAGGGTTCCGCAGTTCAAGGCTGTAGCAAAGATTGCACGTGTGCTTGCCGTGCTTCACAAATGCGTGATGCCATGCAAGCATGACCACTGCAAGATACAATCCAAAGTGCTCGACATGTGCTTCTGATATTCCGTGACGCTTGCAAGAGGCGCTGCCAGTGAACTGTACAGACCCTGGCTTGGTCCACCAGAAGGCACTCCGAATTTCGGGATTTGCGGCTGGGTTTCTGGGCTTTGCAGACTACGAGTATGTAAAGCGGTTGTGGATGTGCTGTCCGAATTTACCGTCATTCGCTTGGTTTCCCAACTCTGTAAAATCGCCGAAGATGGGTATCAATACGCATGGCGTGGTCAAAGTTCATGCAAGCTCATGAGCGTAGCTGCTGGTGGCCGTAAACGTAGTAGTTGGAGAAGTGGGGGTGTAGGTCGGATGATCCCGGTGGCAGATCGAGGTGACGGTGGTTGTGGTAGGTAGCCTGGGCAACAGCAATAGTACAAGTGTAAGGACAGAAGTCAGAAGGACGGAGTTTATTTTGGGGTTGGGGGCTGTAAGACAGGTGGGTCTCGAGCTCAGGAACTGCGAAACCCTAAACCTTAAACCTGAACCCTTAGGGTTTAGGATTTAGGGTTTGGGGTCCCTAAATCCCAACCCACTGGTAGCAGACTCTCTAAAGTGGTGTGCAGGTCAAGGCATACGTGGCTCGCTCCGGCTTTGTGGAGCCTCCAGCTCAGCATCCTCGACGGTATAGGGCTTTATACTATAGGGGCGTAAATAGTCTTTACCCATACTATTTTGGGCGTTCCTTACTATAGTTATAATATAATGTGCCTCCAAAGTTGTCCCTTTGTCCCTTTTTGTAGTCCTAGGTTCCTTATAAAGTTAACCAGTACCAAAGAGGGAGCCCTCTTTATTCCTAGGTTATTGGGCATCCTAGTATTTAGTATAGGCACCTTAATGATTGCCTATACTATTGTGGTGGGCTCCTGATTGTTATAGTATAATGGGCCCCAGAATCCTATTCTGATTATTATAGTAATCAGAATAGGATATAAGGCCCCTAAAGGATGCTGGACCTTGTCTTGCCCCGTGCAAGACACCCTGAATCCCACGCTGTGTCGCTGCAGTCGTTTGATTGCTTCTCCCTACACCCCTGAACCCTGAACCTCTCCTTTCCCAGGGTCCTTGGCGCGACGGGCATCGCGAAAGTGTCCCCAGAGAGCCTCCAGTGCCTTGCAAAGGCTGATGGCATGACAGGTTTGGAAGTTCATCGTACGAAAAGGATGTATGTAGGGGAAGGTTTGCGCGTGTAGGGTCGCTACATGACGGGAGTAAGGAGTTCGATGCCAAGAACATGTCACTAGCCACAATTAGCAGCAAAAGCACTCGTCTTTAGATTGCTTGTCTAGACAATGTAGCACGCACCGCAGCAATGGCATTAGTAAATAATAACTAGCAAAATCAACATCACATCGTTATGCCCTGGTATCCAAACACACGCAGAGCTTTCCGTGTAGGATGCACTGCTTGAGGTGTTGGGCTTCATTGTTTGACGTTGTTCCTGCTTGTGTGACAGGTTGAGAGGAGGTTTTTACACAGCAATTACCAGCGATCCCGAGTTCTAAAGCCCCGAGCCCCTTTACAAAGCTGATGCACCGCACCAACCAGCAATGCAGAATGCCACGACATCTACACCCACAGCCACACCTGCGATGACAGCATCAGCAGCAGCAACAACAACAGCAATGACCAACAGCAACCCCCCTCAATCACAACAACGCAACAACAACAACAACAACACTAATAATAAGACGAGCACCAAACACAGGAACAGCAACCACTACTGAATCCACAGAAGCGGATTTCCGGCCCCAGAATTCTCTATGGCATATGGACCAAGCTGCATATATAATCACTATCAGCTATCATGCAATCGCCATCATCATCATCATCATCATCATCACGACCAGCATCGTCGCCATCATTATCATCAACACCACCACCATAATTTAATTTTCAACATCAACATCATCGCCACCACCAGGAACAACAACATCCTCATCATCATCAACATCCTCATCATCATCACCATCATCATAATCATCATCATCGTGATTTTCATCGCTGTCGTCACAGGGGTCATCGTTGTTTTTCATCGCCCCTCTCATCTTCCTCAGCAGCTTCGTCGTCATCGCACCATTCTCATCATCACCATCAACACCTGATACGGCAAAAATCCGCGAAACCTCTGGGTGGTTGTGGTTGTTGAACGAAGTTTTCGTCCAGTAGCAGATCCTAACCGCAATATAATGCAATATAAACCGGGAACGACTGGGAGGCACTCGTGCAGCTCTCCAAGCCGTCCCGATGGGTCTCTCAGGACGGAGAGGGTTTCGGGCACATGCATCTGCATTTGGCGTGCAGTGATTTGTAATTTTCATCTAGGCGGGCCTGCCATGATAGCGGTGGGGGGTGTTATTGAGGAAGCAGCGGCAGAGTGCGTAGTAGTGCCTTGCAACCTCTGCTGCTCGGGCCGCGTGATGTACAGGTTGTGATTTCCGTTGGTGGCCTCGGAGCAGAGGATTAGAGAAAGTGGTATAGTGGTTTCAGACCCAGTAAATGCAGCATGCGGAGAGATGCTAAACGTTCCGACTCGGTGCTCTCAATCTGAGCTGATGTGGATATCGTCACGCTTTTGCCGGAATCGCTCTGTCGGTGCGCAGGCATCGTAGGATGTAGCCATGTAAAACCAAGGATGTTTTCAGTCCTGCCACCCTGTTCTCGCGAGAGGCCTAGGACCCTTGAGGGAGCAATTTGGGAGTTTCCGAAAATTGGGGGTACCTTATTTGGGGGTCCTTATAATAAGGATCCTACTATTTAGGGTGCTATATTAGGGTCCCCTATTTTCGGAAACTCCCATTTCAGAATTTCAATGCAGGGGCAGAGCCCGACAACCGCAGAGCCGGCGGATGAGGTGCAGGTTGCTTTGCTTTGGCTGTGATTTGCATGCCGTGCTGTTGATGACTGCGAGGGCAAGCATGTTTATCGCTGGTTTATTCCTGCATAGAGTCTTCAGCCCTCACCCCCAAGCACTAGCCCCTAGCGTCTCACCCTGAACATCCTTAATCGGAGATCGCGCGGCAAACCGCAAGACCTTGAGCCCAGGGGCAGGTTTCAGTTGGATCTTGAGTCACAGTTGCTGATGCCGTGTCCCGATTTTTACACGCAAGATGCTTTGCTAGCATTAGCATTCATGCTACCGCAGCGACGAAAAAGCCCTCCGGCACAAGTACGGCAGGCCGGCAGAGCTTCTTGGCATGACGTGGCGGATCCCGTGTTCTGCCCCTTGGGCTCTTCAAGCTTTTGCCGACGGGCTTCAGGTTATTTAGGATTTCTTTGAACTTCCGGTTGCTCATGGACTAGAGTTTTGGAGTTATTCTGGGGCCCACTGCGCAGGCACGGGGGGGGGAGGACGCTTGGGGCTGAGAAAGCCTGGGTTTGGGGGACAAGGGGTTTTGAGGAAACTTGCTCTTCGAGGCTTTAGGATTCATCATGCCCTGCCGGTGGACCTCCGAGTTCCTTGCAGGGTTTAGGTTTATGTTTTTCGTTGGGTATATTATACGGTTTAGGGCATAGGGTATATTATAGGTTTTAGGGCATAGAGATATTATAGGTTTTAGGGCATAGGGTATATTATAGGTTTTAGGGCATAGAGATATTATAGGTTTTAGGGCATAGGGTATATTATAGTGTTTAGGGCAATCGTATACAGGGTTGTACGGTTCAGGGTTTACATTTCAGGTACCCCAACAGCAAGCTGCTTGCGATAGGGGCCTTAATAATTACCTATACTATTTTTTGGGCGGGTTCTTATTACAATTATGGCATAATCACCAAACCCTATTCTAATTACTAAGGCCCCTATATCATAGTACCCTTCGAGCAACCCGCATAGGACCCTCTTAAAGGAACCCCTTACAGGAGCCCGCAGAGCCTCTGAGCATGAGCCGAGGCCTGGAGCTTCTTACGAATCTCACCTGCACGCCGCTGCCTGCTAGCCACTGCCTGCTGGAAGACCCAGCCGGTTGAAGCTGAGGGGTTTAGGGTTTAGGGCTAAACCCTAGACTCTGACCCTAAACCCTGAACCCTAAATGCCAAGGTTGCCAAGATTTGGGGACAGTTGTGTTTGGTCTTTGGAGCTGGGTATACTTTGATTGGGAGGTCTGATGCTTATCGTTTGGTTGTAAGTTCCTCCTTAAGCCGAGGGTTCTCCACAAGGTACTACTTTCAACGAGAGAAACTTTCCCTCTACGCTGTGCAATGTTTGATTAGACGGGACAGGCTTGGGGAGGGAGTCATTTTTAGTTTGTTTTTTTGCAAAAGCGGACTTATGATGAGAGGGTTCATGACTCCAAATCCAAAGATCGTAACTGTTACTTCAATATTTCTGAGCTCTACTTCAACTGCGTTGGAGCCCTCTAATATTTCTAAGGTACCCCCAGGTGGAAGCGCCTAGCCCCACAGAAGCGACCATAATATCCAAGATATGAGTATGAGTGACACTGGAATAGGGAACATGGCCTAAGTCTGGTATTGCCCTGCTCAAAAGAAGCCAGGTTCAGAGGGTTCAGGTTTGAGGGCTTCCACCCAGGTCGCACATATGGCCCCTGGTGAGCACTCACTTCGAGAAGCTTCTCCAGGCCGGCAGCGTCCGGGTTTAGGGTTTAGGGCTTCGGATGATTCGGATGCCAAGCAACCGACAACGAGGAAACTCGTAGAAGTTAAGGCTTCAGGACTTGGTCGGCGCCCAAGTTCAGCACCTGTCGGCTGAGCCCTTTTCTCACTGTGCTCCGAAGTACTATAGGGGCCTCAATGTAGCTACACTGGTTTGGGGGATTTCCTTATCATAAATGTAGTATAATAGGCCCCAAAACCCTATTCGAATTAAAAAGGCCGTTATATCACAGAACCTTACTATAGATCCCTTATAGACTGTTTTAAGGAACCCCTTAAAGGAACCCTATTCTAATTATTGAGGCCCCTATATTAGGTCAGGCCGAGCTGGCACATAGCAGCAGGCTGCCTATTACGAAGCTTCTAGCCAAGAGGCAACAAGAGAACACTGAGAATTCTACGCATGTCGATAGGGCCGATAGGGGACCTCCAAAGCCCTGGCGTGAATTCACCCATGGAGTTTGCGAATTTTTCGGAACACACCCGAAATTGATAAAGGCTTCATAAGAAGCTTGAAGAAGTCTCCCATCCCGTCAAAGTCACCAAGCCCAGCGCGATCATCAGCAAACTTACATGATTCCTCCACACTGTTTGCCCTGCTCTTGACCACGAGCGATCAAAAGGTACGGTTGAAGTTACATCAACCCCACAAAACCCAAACCACTGCCGCAGTACGTCATTGCGGGCAACGGCCTGTCGGAGATGCAGTTTATTGAGCGGCTCATTGTGAACACCCTGAGGCCTCCCCTGCGCTGTCGAAACTTATGTTGAATTTCAATTAGACAGATTTGGGGTCTTTCGCTCCTCTGTTTAGGTTTAGGGTTTCAAGTTCCGCATTGATTAAACTTCATATGTTTATAGCCGACGGCCGAGGTCTAGATAGGGCTAGTGTTGGGTTTTGGTAGACGGTGTGCGAACAGTTTGCTGCAGCCTGCCTACAGCAGCACCCATCTGACGGGAACTGACACTGATCAGTGCCCTCGACGTCGTCAATGCGACTCTGCCATGAACTTCGGGTCAAGCTGGGTTAAGGATCGAAGGTCCAGGTCTTGATAGGACTCCACATCTGCAGTTTCGGCATATTAGGGTCGGGGAAATTTAGGGCTTAGTGTGCGTAGGACTTGACGATGACAGGACTCAGTGTGTACGGCCTGCCAGCGCCTTTACCACTAGGGCTTTCCAGCTTATCGAGCCCAAAGACCCCAATGCTGTAGCAAAGAGCGACTTTCCTGACCTTGAGCAACCTTCTTGATCTTGGAATAGGAATCTTCAACTTTGGGAAACGCACACTGTTCTCGGCAACAGGCTGTGCATTCGGCTGATCGGCAACAGCGAGTTGGTCCCCACGCTGCTGCTACTCACACAGTCGCTTGGCTTCTGCGGATTCTTTCTCAGATCTGTTGATGCATGTTTAGCGAGTATGGTGTAGGTATGACACTAAGACCTGCGCATATGTGCGCACGCATGTCTTGCTGATTGATTGTGTAACTGTTGGATGTCATTGTGCAATTTCGAACACATTTGCGGTAAGTGCGTATGTTAGGCCACGTATGTCCAAAAGATAGGCATTGCATGCATGCAGGCCAATCGCTTATGTAACACGCTATCCTGTCATGTCTTGCGTTGGAACGTAATGTGATGTGTTTCGATGCACTGTAGTGCAGTAAAGTGTCATCTAATGTAATGTATGCAATCAACACAATGCCAATTGTAATTGTGCGTGTGTGTGTGTGTGTGTGTGTGTGAGTGTATGTATGCACGCATGCATGCACGGGGGTAGGGAGGCGGGTAGGTGAGTAGGTAGGTAGGTAGATAGGTAGGCAAGTGGGGAGTTACGAGCTAGGTGTTCATGTAGGTATGTATGTATGTATGTATGTATGCATGTACATCTGTATGGTTGCGTGCATGTATGGATGGATGGATGGATGGATGGATGGATGGATGGATCGATGGATCGATGGATGGATCGGTGGAGGGGTGGATGTATGTATGTATGGATGCATGGATGCATGGATGTATGCATGGATGTATGCATGTACGTATGTACGTATGTATGTATGTATGTATATGTGCTACTGTGCGTGCAGAAGACACCGACTCGCGTTTGAGATAGATGCATGTATCTCGTTTTGGCCAACGACGCGAAGCTCGTGAGGTATGTAAGGTACAAGACACTGACTGGCACACAAAACATTCATAATCGTGTATAGTAGGGAAGGTATGCAAGTGAACACGTGTTCGTGTGTGAGTGTTGGTTCTCCCCCAGATTTCCCACTTGCACGTTCCAGAAACAGACGCCGTTCAAGCATGAACGTACTCTCTTATGTGCATATTAGTATGTCCGCATGTCAGCACGCGCACAGGCAGATGCCACATGCACTGTTAAGTTCAAATGCTAGTACGAGATCGTTTGAGGCATTTGTCCAGACTGCCTGCCCAACATTTTGCAGCCCATGCGGAAAGGCTCGCCGTGCTGAAGCACGTTGTTTTGGGGTCTAAGTGAGGCTTCGACAGTTTTTTGGTTGATGAAAGCAAGGCCTTAGCAAGCATGCTGGTAGGACTATGAAAGGATTGGGGTTCAATCAGGTTTGGGTTTGAGGATTAGGGCTTTGAGAGGCGTGCGCTTGAGTACTGGTATTGCAAAGGGTCATATTGGAGTCCAACGTACACACTGCGCTCATTAGTAACCCCAAGCCTGTGCAAGATCCCTAGAAAGCCTGATGGCGCGGCTTTTCTGATGACTGCGAAGTCAACGTTGCAAAAGAAATGTCGACCCTTACTTCGTATGCGATTCAATCTCTAAACTGTGCTTGAACTTTGGGCCAGGATCGCATGTGGGACTCTGGTCCTCGTACAGGAGGCCAATCTCCCTCACAGCCTGGACCCTGGACTGGCAAGGTTTCGTATTTTGATTGCGGAATAAAATGCTGCCTGTAGGCTAAATTATGCAAACATAAGAACACGAACATCATTCAGCATTCCAAGGACGATGCCGGCCTCTGGGAACAATTGCCATGGCCACGGCAACACCACACTACAACCCACCACCGCCGCCGCCACCACCACCAACATCACCACCACAACAGCAGCAAAACAATGCAAATTGCAACAGCAACAACACCAACACCAAAAAAGTAACAACAGCGACTGCAACAACGACAGCGACAGCAGCATCATCAGCAGCAGCAACAGCCAAAGCTACAACAGCGGCAACAACAGCAACACCACCACCGCTACCACCAAGAACATCAAGAAACACACCCACAATCACTGCGACTACCACTGCTGCCGCTGCTGCTGTTGCTTCTGCTTCTCCTCCTACTACTCCTACTACTACTACTACGACTACTACTACTCAGCCGAGTCCCAATCAATCAGACACTTCGAGTCATCAAACCCCAGCCACGCCGGAACCGGTTTTCTCCTAACAGCTACGGAGTCGATGAATGGCAACGGGAAGCCCTGAAGCGGTTTTGGTTTCGCTAGTTTCCTGTTTCAGGTTTAACTTAACAGTTTAACGACTCCAGAGTTCAAGGGTGGTTGACTTAGGCTTTGTACTTTGATGGCTTGTCTCTAGGTTTGGGCTCCAGCTTCCGGGCGACGCTTTTGCTTAGAGGTTCATCGGGCCAGATTCCCGAAAACCTGTGCTTCTGCAGAGGTGAACCTGAGGCATTGGACATTGGAGAGCCGCCCTAAACCCGAAACCTCAAATCCCAAACTCCCTGGCCCTAAACCTGACACCTTAAATCTCTAAACTCCAGACTCCAAGCCCTGAACCCCTGCACCCGAAAGGCCGGACAGCCCCCATCATTAATTAGTCCTTCGGTTGATGATATAAATCCTGCATTACCCATAAAAAGGAATATACCATAATTACCATAGTTTGGGGTCCTTAAGGTAATGCAGGATTTATACCATCAACCGTTGCTTCTCGTCGCTTGCGAGGCGGTCTCTGCAACATCTTCACCCTGCATCGCCGGCGAAGATTGAACAGTTTAGGGTTTAGGGTTACCCTAAACCCTAAACCCTAGGTAGGGTCTGGCAGCTTCCTTATCCAAGCCTGCCGTAAAAAGCAGTCACGAAATCAACCAGCAAGCATGCGAGCAAGCAGGCAACGGAGCAACCAATCAATCGATCAAGGAATCAACCAGTATCAGTAGTCAATCCTTCCTTTTTGCCTTGATTGCTTCATTACTTCATTCATTACTCCATAGTTATTTAGTTTCATTCATTAATTCATTCATTCATAAGTTCATAAGTTCATAAATTCATTCATGCTGCATTCATTGATTCATTCTCTATGCCACTCGTTCAATGTTTCTTTCTTCCATCCATTCATTCTGTTATCTACTCATGCATTCCTTCATTCGTTCATTCATTCATTCCTTCATGCATGCGTTCAAGCATTCGTTCGTTCATTAATGCTTGCACCCATTGTTGCCTTCATTCATGCACTCATTCATCCATTTCTTCCTTCACTCGTTCATTCATTCTTTCATTCATTCATTGATTAATTCATTGATTCATTCATTCACTCACTCATTCATTCATTCATTCATACTCCAGGATGGTTGCCCTAGTCGCGGTGTGTATTGTTTCGGCAGCTACATGTGGTTGTGTATACTTATATGTAAGTAGACGTCTCCATGCAGACATGCCGGTGTTTCGGCCAGACGTCGCTTGTAGTGGCCATCGGATTGTGTGAACCCACCATGAAAACGCATCATATTTGTTATTGTTGTCGGCTTCATCACCATCACCAGTGCCATCAGCAAGGCCGGCACCAGGACCTTGTTGACGATGCTATACAGGAGTCGTCCTGGTGGCCCTCGTCCCTGTAGTCATGCCGCAATATCGCCCCTGACATAACACCAAAACCGAACTCAGAGTACAAATGCCCCCATCTTAGACTCCTGACGTTTGTGCGCTTCCGCCAGGCTGAGACGGATTTCCGAATTTCCTGCAGGCTGGCTTGGATTATGGTACAACAGTAATCAAGATAGCAGCAATAATAGTCATTCCGATACTTGATATGATAGCCATAGTCAGAGTAATACCGACATTCACTGAATCAGTGTTAGAAGTCGTAGAATAGTATGCTTGTGCCGGGGTCAATGGTGCAGTAGAGGTATACACATAATTTCGGTTACTTTTACAGCACAGTATCTAATCATACGGGCACCGTCTCATTATTCGTTCTGCAGCGAATAGGTTTATGCAGTTTTGCATGTGGGGAGCGGTGGTACCGGTACCATTATATGGCGCTGTCACTGGTGATTTATATACAGTCGTATGGTCAGACTTCGTGTTCAATTGATTGGCTTGCCTGATACACCTGTGGGGGTGACCGGTATGACTCCAATCCTCAACATTCGTTTCCCCATGTTGCTCCTCCTAGTACTGTAGGAATCCGGTGATGATACTGCATGCCTGTCGTTGCTACAGGGGCCGCAGCTCGCCAACCGGAGAAGCTCCAGCTAGAAGTTATGTTAAGCCACGAGCTACGGACAGGAATTTGAATCAAGCCGCATTGTTACATGGTCTGCTTGAAGCACAAACTCCTTCTTCCCCACGACGGCGACTGCAACGCCCAAGTTGCTAAAGCAGGGGCTCTCATCAATACGCTTTCTCGTCGAAGGTGTGGGCGCATGCAGTGCGAGCATCGAGTGCCTCAACTTCTGGCTGAGCGACGACCAGGTGGGTGGTGTGTCTTTAACAACAACAACTTCGGCCGCGCGGCTGCAACTGCAATTACAAAACCTGATAACCACAATTCAGGTACTATACGGGCCTTAATAATTATCTATACTATTTTGGATATAACTACAGTATAATGGGCTCCAAAACCCTATTCTAATTCTTAAGGTCCCTGTATTACCCACGCCAACATCTGCAGGCATCTCTGGTAGTGTAATCTTCGTACTGTGTTGGTATTCATGGTTGAGTGCTCCCTCTTGTGGGGGTAGGGGCGTTTTTGTCTACATAATGTAGACACATATATGTGGGTTTCCGAAAGTAGGGGTCAGTAGGATCCTTATTATAAGGACCCCAAAATAAGGTACCCCTTATTTTCGGAAACTCCCATATGGCGCATGTAGGGTCTTGGGATTGGTTGGGTCCAGGGCTTGGGGCGCCAAGCAGTGAAGTGATCAAAGCGTCACCACGCATGCCCGCTCGGAAAGTTAGACCTGCCTATTATAAATGTAGTATAATGGACCCAGCCCTATTCTAGTTATTGAGGCCACTAAAGTATGTACCAGTTTAGCAGAGAACCAAAATCCTTCAGCTCCCAAAGACCCGAGCATGAATATAAGCTCACTTAGACCTAAGCACAGAGGTCCTAGAATCTTCAGACAACAGCTCCCTGAAAGCAAGAGCGAGGAGCTATCGAGGCTGCTGTCCCTGCAGCAGTTTCCAGAGCTTTTGCGCACCTTGAAGGCCAGCGGAAGGAACAACAAAAAGGGCTGGTTGGGAAGTTGAGAGTCAAGGCCTGCTAGGATTCGGGGTTCGTTCATGCTTCTGGATTTCAGGGTTTGAGGGAATCCGCCTGGTCTTTGCAACTCAGAGATTCCGGCTCCAGAGCATATATGTGCATTGCGCTGCATAGCCCAAAAGCCTGGGACAAGATGTCCTTTGAGCCCAGAAACCTCAGGATATTGTTCCTTAGAGCCTGGGGTTGGAGTGTTCGTTTTAACTTGAAAAGTCCTGCACCCCCAGTTTCGGGCTTGCTGCCTTAGGTTTCAGGCTCAGGGGTCCGCAGCGAGCTCCTAGTTTCTACCGTCACAAGACCCTGAGCTATGTAGGGCTTTTAAGCAGCGGTCTAAAATAAGGTATCTTCCTCAATCGGATGGTGCGTTTTCGGGTGAGGCTTTCGCCTCCCAGAACTCTACGCCTGCTTCGGCGACGGCTCTCAGCCACTTGTCCACGCTGGCCCGCTCCTCGGAACGGGGAAGGGGGCAGCAAACCCAGCTACGATGTCCCAAGGACCCAGAAGGGGCTCATTGGTCTGTACCCATAGGCTCCATAGTAGTTCCTTTTTGGGATTACCTTGTAGGATTCTATATATGAACCCCAAACAGGAACTACTTCGGAGCCTTAGGGTAAAGATACTGTTATGAAGGGACATCCTACAACACCCTAAACCCTAAACCCCTAAACCCTAAACCCTAAGCACTACCAGGAATACACTTTTGTTTTGAATCCTGAACCCCGAACCCCAAGGCATCCTAAACTCCTAAACCCATGAGCCCGAAGCTTTGACACCCTGAACCTTTGGGAGTTTCCGAAAAAATCGGGGGACCCTAGCATAGTACCCTAAATAGTAGGATCCCTATAACAAGGACCCCAAATTAAGGTAGTACCCTAAATAGTAGGATCTCTATTATAAGGACCCCAAAGTAAGGTAGTACCCTAAATAGTAGGATCTCTATTATAAGGACCCCAAAGTAAGGTACCCCTCATTTTCGGAAACTCCCATTTAGGAATCTTGGAAGCTTCAGGTTCCGCAGATGGCTCGTGGTGCCCGGTCTTTGCCTGTGGAGGCCCAGCGATGTCTCGGAAGTGGTGAACTTGGAGGGTCGGGGGACTTAGTAACTGGTTATTTTAGGGACTTATAAGTACCATAAGTGGGGTTATCCTAATTATAACCTACTTATAACCTCACTTACTAAGTCCCATGAGCCTTCAAGTGGTTGCTCAGATGCATCTGATGAGATGATGAGAGCACCAGTCTGAATGCTCAGGTCAAGGTTCGAGCCCCTTCCGCAGTTGTCTTATGGATCCCTTATAGTGACCCTTATAGACCCCTTCAAAGGAACCCTATTCTAGTTATCTAGGTCCCTTAAGCCTTAAATGGTACCTGTGATTTCGGCTTTTTGAACTACTTCGCGGCTTCTGCCTCGAAAGGGAGGCAGTTGGGTGTTGAAAGAGGGTGGTGGGCATTGGAAGCCCAGGCCCACAAGGCCCCTAAAGCCTCAGAAAGTTCGCTTTTAGTGCTTGGCATGACCAGCCTGTGCTGTAGGAGCTGCCTCAGCAACCTTCACGAATTCTAGGGCTTTGTTTCCAAAATCACACCGCAATCCCAACGTCTGAGGCGTTGGGTCTAGGGGCTGAGGAAGAAAGAAAAAGATTGAACACTTCGTAAGTTTCTCCCCTTATAGCCGCATAGCCCCAACATACTCATACGAGTGCTGCAGACTGCGCCAGGGCCCCCATTCGATGTAAAGGCATCCACGTTATTCCCTGTTGCTAAACCGGGAATCCTGAGGTTCTTCGGAAAGAAACTCCCGACTCCCTGTCCCTGGAGGTATGTCTCGCGGTTTGGAAAGGTCAATGTGCATAGTCTCTGGGTTTTAAAATTAAGGTTTAGGTGGGGCTCATATGCGGTCCTCTCACGAAGTAGTAGGGATTGTGAATGGTTGTGGTAGCAAGTAGCATCTCAAGGAAGCGACTTGTGCCGTAGCTTGGTGTAACACCTGACGAAGCCAGCAAGTTGCCTAGCAGCCAAGACTTCCGAACCTCCAAAATGCCAGAGAATCCAGTTTTCGTAAAATGATCGAACCGGATCGTGGAACGTAATAATATGTATATAATATAAAGAGATGTATATATATATATATATACATAATTATATCTATAACTTTTGGTCCAAGACATTATTTCTTAATGGAATCACACACAGTATACTAGGGATCCATGTGCTTCTTCTCTGCAGAGCGGCCAGGAGCCCAAGAAGCCTTATTTCAACTAGGGGTCTGAACCACCAGACGGAGGTCCTGGTAAAAATTTCGGAATCGAAACTATAGTATCTGCCCACCCACCCCTCAGAAAAAAAAAGTCTTGTTATTCAAGCCCGTATGTTAGTGGCAGGCTCAGTCGCAATGGCGTTCGCTTTGGGCACGGAGCCTAGATGCCGGCGTGTGAAGCAACTAACTGGGCATTCTGTACTGGGCAAACCGCTTATTGTAATCTCCGTGTTTCATCAGTTATATGTGTGTTGCAAAACTTGTTCGTTCTTATCATCTGACCATGTGTAAAGCAGCTAATCGAGAGGGTGTTCTTGGAGGTTTTTGGCATAGTCTACAGGAGCTAGGGTCTATGGGTTTTGTGGGTGGGGGCTGCTTCCTCGACTCTCTGATCCACCCAGGGCTCGGAGTGTGTTCCACGCTGTTATCGTTTGTAAAGCTTCTATTGCAACATAGGGGCCTTAAGAATGAGAAGAGGGTTTTGGGAGAGCATGTTGAAGTATATCTAATAAAAAGACTGAGCGTGGATGCTCTGTATCGCATGGCGTTCAAGACTACAACATCGCTGCAAGCGGAGTTCCTGCTTGGTTAGGATCTCCGTGATCGGAAGCGGGAAGTGTGGGCTCGATGGCCCGTTCCTGAAATGAAGCGTCCTTGGGCCCTAGAAGGGTTGACCATGCGAATGCAAATCCTTCCTACACACTGGGCCCAGATCCCTACTAACTAAAACCCTGTAAGCCCTTAACCCAAGCAAGTTCCACAAACTCTTACTGGGCAAACTCAGCCCCACCTAGGTGCCCACTCTCCAAGCTTTGGCGGACATTGCCCGTGATGGATCCCAGCGGTGTTCTGCGCAGGCGGAAGGACCACTATTCAAGATTCTACCAAGGGCTTCGTCTAGAGCAACCCTCATACCGTTGCCGAGAGCGACAGATGCGGATTGACGCAGTGTCCACCAGCGTCGCAGTCCGCGCATGCGAACTGTCCAGTCTTCTAGGTTCGTCCACTGGAAAGATTTGCTCTGTTCAGGATCTGTCAAGAATTGCTACACCCCTGAACCTCAACACGACTCAACTCTCGACTGCCATAATACACAGAAGTGAGTAACCAACGTGTTTGGTGTTTGTCTTGTGTGTGTCTGTGTGTTTGGGGTGATGGAATCTTGTAGTGAAGCCTTTCAAATCGCATAACGCTGCATCCTAAGCTAAATCGTATAAACACCACAAAATACAAAAGTCAAACCCCAAATCTACAAACACAAAACTTCAAAGCCCCCAAAACCAGAAGTCCTATAAGCCTTACACACCCAAAAGCCTTACACCCCTAAACCCTAAATCCTAAACCCTAAGCCTTACGCCACTAAAGCAGACAGGCTTTCGTGTATCTGCAGCGGCTCCTGCTGGAATGTGGGACGGACCTCGCGCTGCCTTGGGCGTGGGCCTTGGGAGCACTCAGCGAAGCCCCGGCTTTCATTTCTCATACGAGTACATATCAAAAGTCACATGAGTATTCGAAGATTAATATTCAAGTTCATAGTAGTTTTCGAAGGAAGATTTTAGTTTTCATTTTTAGGATCAGTAATGATATCACTGATATGACTATGAGTACGAGTATGAAAGTTAGTACTGACACTTCATCATGGAGAGTCATACGGGAGGGGACGCGGGGCTTGATGTGTTCGGGAGTACCAATGTGAACTGGGGTACCAATGTGAACTGGGGTTTGATATGTTCTAGAGCGGTAAGGGAGCTCGAAGGGGTTTGAGAAGTTTTATCGGATCTCACAAGAGTTTGGAAGGCTTTTAGAGCGTGTTTGTGAGTTCATGGGTGGGGTTTAGTTAAGTTTGACTTCCCCGTGACTCTAAACCAGATCCGTTCGGTTTCTATCCCTGAACGTTCAAGAGAGGTCGAGGATCCTTGACATCCGAGGCTCTTTTGGCTTCTTGTTAAGGGGTTTCATTTAAGCTACCAAAAAAAGGGATCTATAGTATCATCTACTTGTTCAGGGGTTTAATGTAAGTTACCATAAATAGGGACCTATAGACCTATAGTATCTGCAAAGAAAATAGTATGGGTTGCTTATTCTGGGTACTTACAAATTCAGTCCTGCAACACGAACCCAGTCTCGGTGAGCGGAGCCTTGGCGTTCATCGCTCGGTTAAGGATGTGAGGCTCTGTGGCTGAGGGCTGAGAGCCTCGAACCTCACCAAGCACGGATCGAAGCCAAAATTGTGTGAGCCTTCTCCTGAAGATCCTCAACCCGAAATCCTGGAGCTACAGCTAGATCCCACGAAAGTCACGTCCCTAGTTCCCCCCCCCCCCCCGCGCAGCTTCTTTCAAGCAGCGGTATCCTTAGCGTTTAGGGTATGGGGTTTTGGGGTTTAGGGTTCCGTTCAACTTCGTGCATTTTGGGCCGCTGAAATGGGGCCCTCTACCCGAATCCATCACCCGCAGCAAGATCTGCAAAAGGGGCCACCCAGCAATCTGAAGTGACCGCTTCAAATTTCAGAAGGACTTCGCAGTCCCCGGTTATAATGGGGGTCCTCAACCCGGAAGACATTGATGTCATTTTCGGTACCTGAAAGCAGCGGTTGTTAAACTCTAACTCGTAAACCCTGAACCAAATCTTTAGTCGTAAACCCTCAACCCCACTCGTAGGTTCGTGGGTTATAAGTCCGCTAATATGGTTTACAAGTATGTTTACCCTACTTATAACCTACTTACAACTAGCCATGAACCTCCAAGTACACCTTCAAGGGTTCCTTGAGGGGTCCTAGATAGGGCTTTGGGACATTTTATCTTTTCCCTTGTTGGGCTTAAGAGGATCTTATCTACTAATATTTTTCAAAGGCTCTAAAAGCCCCACCTAGGTTTGGACCTCTTGTGGATGTTAAGGGTTCCTTTAGGAACCCTTAACTTTAGGGGTCCCTTTAACACACACTTGAGCCCAAGCTCGCGTGGCGAGGAGCAGCTGGAGTTCAACGCCTGGAAGGAGTGCCTGGAGCAGGCCGGAGACATCGACAAGCCAGAGGGACTACTACTACTACTACTACTACTACTACTACTACTACTACTACTACTACTACTACTACTATTGCTACTATTAGTACTACTACTATTACTAGAGGGTCCATGTTATACGCACCGATTTTGGAACTAGGTCCCCCCAAACCATGATAAGCATGGGCTTTTGGGACCTAATTCCATAATGGTAGTATATATGGCCAGGGATATCCTGGGCTCTTGTTAAGGGATAAATTAATTCATTAATTAAACTAAATCAATTAAATCAATTAAGTATTAAGTTATTAAGTATTAAGTTAGTTAAAATAAGTTAATTACCATAATTCGGGATCTATAAGGATTTAGAAGGCTTAGTAAATCAACATCTGATTAGCTGTAAAGTTTGAGTTTGGGCTTAGGGCTTTGAGTTTCGGGTTTGGGTATAGCGACGGTCCAGGATTAGGTTGTGTGTGCGCGAGGGATGTTTCGGGCACAAGGATTAGGATCCAGAGTTCTTTTTTTGCCAAGGTTTGGAATTTGGGTTTGGGATTTGGGTGAGGCTTCAGTGCCTCGCCGGTTTGAAGGACTTCCCCCACCTGAACTCTGTGTCTTTTGGTCTCGGCGATTTCGCAAGGGCCCAGGAATTGAAGTATTTGTCGCACCTCTGGCCTACGTCGGTAGGGCCATGGTCGCTTGTTTTTGATGAGCATCCCAAAGCGAGTTGATATAGAATTCCCATTCCAACAGTACAGTCGGTGCCGTGGTGTAGGGTGGATGAGCTATTGATTACTGTACGAGGCTTTCGCTATTTATACTATTGTCCTAAAGACTGATGCTTTACGTGCGGCTTGTCCGCCCAGAGCCGCGAAGTCTTCCCAGAAAGTTTTCATGTTCAGTGCTGGCGGTTCCTCTCATGGTTTGTGAACTCAGCTTATGTGCCACAGCTGCTCTCAGCGAACAGCTAGGGCTTAGAGATTCCAACTTCGTGTTACCTGTTCAGAGATTGGCTTCCTTTGGGGTTAGGGTTGCGTGACGCTAAACCCCAAACCCTAAACCCTGGGGTTGAGTAGTCAATGATCTGCGCTTGGACAAGGTGCTCGTTCCGCTGCTGCAATCGCACCCTGCAGAAGGCGCCGAAGACTCTTCGTACCTTTAAGAGCTTTGGAGCTTAAGGTTTAGGGTGCAGGATTCCCTTTAAAAGCTTTGAAGTTTAGGCCAAAGATTTCCGGGTTCAGGATTACAGTTTAGTGTTCCGGATTTGAGGTTGTACAGGGTTCTGGGTTGCTGTTCTGTATGAACCCAGTCTTACGCAGGCTGGCGGACAGGACGAAGGCTTCTTTCAAAAGAGTTGCCCAGCATTACATGGGGTGTTAGGGGCTGCCTCGTTTAAGAGTCCGTGTAACATGAAGACCATGTTCATTCCTAATGTTTGGTAACATGAAGGCCATGCTCATTCTTAATGTTTGGTAACATGAAGACCATGCTCATTCTTAATGTTTGGGGCTATTTGCCCCGTGAGTTCCATGACACGTCGAGCTGTATTCCCTGAGCTCCACGCCCTGGGCAACCCCAAGCCCCAAGCCCGAGCC
Organism: Symbiodinium sp. CCMP2592; assembly: GCA_905221615.1. Taxonomy (NCBI): domain Eukaryota; class Dinophyceae; order Suessiales; family Symbiodiniaceae; genus Symbiodinium; species Symbiodinium sp. CCMP2592. The sequence continues at coordinate 187,868 of CAJNDT010006223.1, forward strand.
GAGCCTCGCGGGTAATATTAATGACAACACTAATGATTCGTAATAGTAGCACTAATACTAGTAGTAATGGCAAAAATAGCAGTAATGGTCATAATCGTAGGAATCGTAATTGTAGAAATCGTGGTAATAGTAGAAACTGTCGAAACAGTAGTCGAGTAGTGGCTGAGGGCTTGGGGCTGAAAGGGAGTCATGGTGTTTGGCCGTGCGGGGAAAGGTCGTATTGCTGGTGTCACAAACATGGATAATGCTGGAAGAAGTGAGCAGGAAGGCCTGGTGCACAGGCACCCCCTAATTAGCACCTCGAAGCAATCACGGACAAGCACAGAGCAAGAACCCAAACCCTTGAACCCGTACATATGCCTGGACCATCAGTGCTCCAGCCAACTAAACACATGATCTAATTCTACAGGGGAATAAGCGAATTTCCATATGCTTGCTTCACTATCCTGCTAGTACTGCTGCTCCTATTATCATTAATGGTGTTAGTATTAACCTTCTTTGGAATATTGTGAGTATGATTAGTATTCTTGTGGAAGAGATTAGCATCCTGGTGCTTGGAGGTGCTGATGGCGCAGCTCTGACCCCAGGCTCCCAGGCGAGGGCCCAAGGCTTTCGGTTCGGGGTTCAGGGTTTGGGGTTTAGGTTCAGGGTTAGGGATGTTTCAGGGATAAGGATTTAGGGTGTGGGCTATAGTAAGTTTGGGTTTTAGGGTTGCGGGGTTGTGGCTTCAGATTTTAGGGCTGTATAGTTCAGAATGTTGTTGGCTTTTGATCTTTGAAGTTGAGGGGTGGCTACGTTTGACTTCCCAGCGAAGGACCTTGATAAATCCGAATTCGTTGACCTTTGGACGACGTGTTTGTTTGCTCTATTCTCCGAGCCCACGATGTTATGTGGCTGTTGTACCTCAACGGTTAAGACGAAGAAGACGGAGACAGACGAGGAATGATGACAACGCAGATGTGCAGATACCTAACCCAGATCCCATGCCTGTTGTTGAGCAGCGATGCTCAAACGCCGACAGAGCGAGCAGAGCCGACTTAAGAAGCCTTCGAGTTCTTGCGACCAGAGCTGGCCTCAACCATGAGTCATAGGAGGTGTAGCACAACAACGAGCGCCACAGCTAAAAGACCAGTGAACTGCAGGTAGGAGCTGCGGTATTTGGCATATTGCATAGTACGAAAGAGCTGAGAAACAGCGATCCAGGAGGCGGCTGCTACTCGCCAAGCGAATGCAGCCCAGCTTGTGTGTTGGATCCCCAGACCTACCGTGAAGGAGTCGCGGAGCTTTCTGCTTGGGTTTCTGGTAAGAGTGGGTTTGTGAAACCCTGGAGCCTAAACCCTAAACTGGTTCAGGGTTTCTTTGGAAGATGGAGAGCATGGTGTTTGCTCTGTGTCCGACTCGATCGTCGTGAAATTGCGCCATCTTCCAGCCAGCCTCACACTCCTAGGAGATTGTCGACTTCAGCCTGCAAGAACCTGAACCTTACACCCTCAAATTCCCTGAGACCCTAGATCAATTTCAAGAGTCTTGCAAGCTTGTTGGCCGTTGGGGTTTTGTGGACGCTCCCAGGATGTGAGGGTTTAGATATGAGCGCGTATCGTGGGGCTCGTGTGATGTAGAAGCATCCCAGATACCTAATGTTCTAGTTAAGGTGGTCACAAACAAGATATGACATTCTCTCACCGAAGAAAAAGTTGACTCTAGCTTTGAGCACCGCCTTGTACCCCTAAGATATCCATGTCCCAAGTCCTGTTCAAATGCTTTCCTCTTCACCATGTCCCGACATGCCATCCCACTGCGTCGGAAGAGAAGACTGGCGAAGCTCAGCTTCTCACCCAGTTTCCGGTTGAGGCTTCAGAGGTCTCGGGCTTCGGGGCAGTTTACACCATGAGCTGAGGACTTGTGCTTCTGTACCTCGCGGGCTTTGGGGAAACGTCGCATAGGCCCAACACCAAAAGATTGAATCCACCGAACCCAAAACCCCAAGCTGGGCCCAAGCCAAAAGCTTTAGCGTAAGATCCTATAAGCCTATTCTCCACCAACCCTATATGAGCCCTTTCATATTCCTAAACCCCCAAGCTGCAGAACTGCTTTGCTCCAGGTCGTGTCTTGCTCACACATATGTGTCGGACCCAGGTCACATCAAGTATTCAGCAATTCGGCGTTGTTCCAAGTTCAGGGTCTATAGGGGTGTGGGTGTGGGGAGGGAGAGAGAGAGAGAGAGAGAGTTACAGAGAGAGAGAGAGAGAGAGACAGAGAGACAGGGAGACAAAGAGTGAGAGAGAGAGAGGGTGAGAGTGCCGGGCTCAGGGTCTTGGTAGTTTGATTGCCGTCTTGTGTTGAGGGTCTGGGGGCGTTTGGGATTGCGGCGTCGTGTTGAGGATCGTTCTTGAAGTTCATGCTGTATTGCGGTGGGAACTCTAGGCCCATACTGATCAGGTTCTTTTGCGAAGAAGGTGCCGTGACGAGACTGGGATGCGATCCTTCGATCAGAAGCCCCACTTCAACCAGAAGTCAGACTGCCGGGCGTGCTATCAGGGGGCCTTGCAACACTATGTGCACTGTGGTAGGAGAAGCCTGCGATAGACTTAGATCTGTATTTATACGTGTGCATGTGTTCGTTTACGCAAACATGTCTGTACACTGCACCCGGAAGCCTATTCAAAATAATACCTGTGGTTAGTAGGGAATCCATTCTTCCATTCCTTACTAACCAAAAGTAAGAAATCTGGCAGTAATAGCAGTAAAAAATGTACCCCATTCCTCCATTCCCTACTCACCACAGGCAAGCCCATTCAAAATCCGACTGCCGAGGCCCAGTTGGTTGAGATCTTCGCCCGCTGTCAGCTCAGAACGGCAACTGAAGTAATGTAGGGGCCTAAGTAATTACCAATACTATTTTGGGGAGGTCCTTATTATAAGTATAGTATAATGGCCCCAAAACTGTATTCTAATTATTAAGGCCCCTTTTGAAGAGCCTGGACTGCGGCGAGAACCACCGACCTCCAACCCTTACTTTCGTTGTGTTCTCGTCATTTCTCGAACATGGACGTGGTGTTCGTCGGTGTCGTCGTCGTCCACGTTGTAGTAGTGATGCTTGTTAGTTCTTGCTGTCACAGCTGCACTGGCCTGCGGCTCTGACAATCCTCTCATACTCCAATAGTCCGCACAAGGTAGTAGTTGCATTGCTATAGCTGCATGTGGCTTTCGGAAAACAGGACCTTAACCCCAAACCCTCAATCCTGAAACCTCAACCCTATACAAAGTCCTAAACCCCTAAAGCCCCAGAACTCAATACCGAGGACGGCTTCCCAGTCCTTTTCCTTCGCATCTTGCACGTCCTGGTCAGCGAGGCTTTCTGCAGATTCTTCCTTTGAAAGTCTTAGGATCTACAGGGCTCAGGGATGTAATTTGTTAGGTTTAAGGAGTTGTAGGACTTCGTATTTGTTTTCAGTTTCCGGTGTTTTGGGATAACGGTTTAGGGCTTATGGGCGCGGACTTCCCCTGGCTCCTGAAGCTCTTGGTTGTGTTCAGGGAACTCCGGGTATGCGGAACCTAGGGTCCCGCTTTGGGGTGGGCCGGTGTTGATCTCAAGGTTGCGGCAGCTGGTGTCGGGCAAGACTTTCTGACGTTTGTACTTGTGTGAAAAGTTTGATAGATCTCTTTTCGATCGCAACAAGAGCGGCAACACTGGCAAAAGCAAGCACAAAAGTCCCCATACAAAGGATCAGAACAGCAGTACCAAGCTGTAATTACTGCGAATGGCATCACCGAAGAGGGTTTAGCACCCTGGACCCTAGACTGGAGCCTATGATTAAGGATGCACCAAGATTCGGCCGATTCGGCTTTGCCAGCTTTAGGCGTTAAATCTGGCCAAGGCCCGCAAGACTTGGATTCGACGAGCAGCTAACGTCGTCTTCAGCACGACTCGTCACTTGTGACTGGGAGCCCTACACGATTTCGGGTTGAGAGATTGGAGTGTGGAGCTTGGGCTATAGCTGATTTTTGCTACGCTCCGCCTGGAGGCCACGACAGAGACCGCGAAGCTGCCATTGGTGGAGCCGGACCCTATGAGTGTGTTTGAAAAGATAGGCTTGGGCTTTGGGTAGGCCAGGTTCCTATCTATGGCTAAAAGGCGTGCTGCTCGAGTGTGTAATGCCTAGGACAACTTTCCAGTCGTCTGTTGTGGGGCTTTGGTTGCAGTTTCAAAGCATGATCGAGTTCCCTTTTGAATGCTTGGGAGCTGAGCGGAGTTCAGGTTGGTTTTTCCGGCCCCGGCGCTTGCTGTTGAGACCGTGTAATGTGGTGCCATAAACATCTAGAACCAAGCTGTGTGGGCATCACGAACAGACTCAGCTAGCCTCTCGAGACAGGGTGGGAACGCAGAGTGGTTTCTTGGTCATGCGAGCATGTGTAGGGTGCAGCCTACTGGTGTAGGGTGCTGCGAACGATGCTCATTGCCAGAGCTGCATATGAGGTCTTTGAAGAATTTGCTGCTGGTGATCTCCGCAGCAGGGGCCTCTGCTGGTCCCATGTATGCATGCACATAGGTATGTATGTACGTACATATGTATGTATGTATGTATGTATGTATGTATGTGTACACATGCGCAAGTCGCATACGCAGAAGCGTATAGTTGCACATGTTGCATGACCGCGGACAAACAGTCGTATGAGTATGTGTACATATGTACACCATTGTCTTCAACGTGTGAGATACATAGCTTTGGCATGAGAGTCCTGCTTGTTACGTTATGCCTTCTGCAAGCACACACCGAGAAGGCACGCTGCATGCAAAAGTTGTCTGCATGTGTATGCATCTGTTTCGTCTTGGGAGTCTGTGTCTGTCACCACAGGACAGTTCCGAGGGCTTTCTTCGGTTCGGCTCAGCAAGAAGTTCAGGGAGCTTGGACATCAGTCGCAACTCGTCCTTGCGATTTGAAGTTGCAGCTTGTCCGGTCCATCCAAACCTCTCCTAAAGATGGATACCCTTGGCTGAGCTCATGATGAGCTCAGACCTGCAATTGCCGACACGCCGTTGTGCTGTGTCCACTGATGGGTGCAATGAGCATCTCAATTGCATCCTGGCCACTGAAACAACAAATTAGCAATCACACGAGACTTGTGTAGCCAGCGCCTGCAAGCAAGTGTCAGGATTATCACCACCTTTCAATTCCTGGGAGAAAACAGCTGCCGGAGAATCTCTGACGTCTACTCGAGATTGCGTTGAAGACCTCACCTGGCCTTATGTTTCACTTGTGCTGTTGGCGTTCGAGTTTGCCAATATGCACTACATCTGGCCGCACACGAGCTTCCAGATCATGAGCGCCAGGCCCCTGCGATGGGCCATGGCGTCTTTCCGCTCGGGCACAGCTGGCCCCACACCTGTGATGCAGTGGTCAAAGAAGACACGGATGGTACGGGCATGTCACCGGGCGGCTGTGAGATTCAACCCAGGGCATGCGTTCGCCTTGACACGACATGCCTGTGACAAGGCAGTTGCGATTGTGCATTGTGCTTCAGCTACGTATAGTCAGCACACGTCGACGAGCAGTGTGCCAAGACAAGACACACTTGCAGCGACCTCGCTGCGGTTTTTATGTGGCCCTGCGACAAGCAGTGACAAGTCTCTTGAGCCAGCTTTGGCTTCTGGCGTCACTCTTCCTTGGCACATCTGGCTTAACCACGTTGCCCCTGCAAGTGTGCATTGAGCCGGATGGGTGCCCTCACCTGGCCTTATGTTTCAGTTGTGCTGTTGGCGTTCAAGTTTTGCCAATATGCACTACATCTGGCCGCACACGAGCTTCCAGATCATGAGCGCCAGGCCCCTGCGATGGGCCATGGCGTCTTTCCGCTCGGGCACAGCTGGCCCCACACCTGTGATGCAGTGGTCAAAGAAGACACGGATGGTACGGGCATGTCACCGGGCGGCTGTGAGATTCAACCCAGGGCCTTGACACGACATGCCTGTGATAAGGCAGTTGCGATTGTGCATTGTGCTTCAGCTACGTATAGTCAGCACACGTCGACGAGCAGTGTGCCAAGACAAGACACACTTGCAGCGACCTCGCTGCGGGTTTTATGTGGCCCTGCGACAAGCAGTGACAAGTCTCTTGAGCGGCGGAAGTCCAGCTTTGGCTTCTGGCGTCACTCTTCCTTGGCACATCTGGCTTAACCACGTTGCGCCTCGAAGTGTGCATTGAGCCGGATGGGTGCCCTCACCTGGCCTTATGTTTCAGTTGTGCTGTTGGCGTTCAAGTTTTGCCAATATGCACTACATCTGGCCGCACACGAGCTTCCAGATCATGAGCGCCAGGCCCCTGCGATGGGCCATGGCGTCTTTCCGCTCGGGCACAGCCGGCTGCACACTGGCAACCCAATGGGAAGCTGCTCGAGCAATAGGATGAAAGCATCTTTGTAACATCGTCTTTCCGACATTGCTCTTTTCGAAAGGTAAGTTCAGTTGTTTAACGGAATACGAACTGATGTTTTGTACCGGCTGCGTCCTCGTGCGAGCAGTTGCATTACGGAATCGTGCTGCCTGTGCATCGGAAAAGATCAGAGGAGTTGGCACAGGCCCGTCCCGTGGATGGTTTTCGATCAGTGTGCCAAGACAAGACAGGCTTGCAGCGACCTCGCCGTGGGCTTTATGCGGCCCTGCGACAAGCAGTGACAAGTCTCTTGAGCGGCGGAAGTCCAGCTTTGGCTTCTGGCGTCACTCTTCCTTGGCACATCTGTGTCAATCCTGTTCCCGATGCTGTGCATTGAGCCGGATGGGTGACACCACGTGGTCTTGCACTTCATGCGTGTTGTTGGTTTGCGTCCTTGCCAACATGCACCACATTTGGCCACACACGAGAGTCCAGAACAAGAGCGCCGGGTCCTTGCGATGGGCCATGGCGTCTTTCGCCTAGGCCACAGCCAGCCGAGCACTAGCGACCAAATAGGAAGCTGTTCAAGCCATAACATGAAGTCGTAAAAGAAGCACCGACAAAGTCGTGACCCAGACCCCAAACTAGCTTAGTTTCGGTTGTCTTGCAACATCGTCTTCCCCACAGTGTTCTCTTCGAAAGGTCAGTCGTCGAACGGAGCACACACTGAGAAGTTGTACTGGCACCCCAAATGGCCATGCCGTCGGGGTGAAAAGTGAGGGGTGGGAGGGGGTCTTAGTGGAATTGACATGGCTTGGACCGCGTCGTGCTTCCTCGTGCGATTGCTTCGGAAAGGATCAGCACGCGGTAGCACACGTCCCGTAGATGATCGATGTGCAGTGTGCCCAGACAAGACAGGCTTGCAGCGACCTCGCTGTGGGTTCTATGCGGCCCTGCGACAGGCACTGACAAGTCTCTTGAGCGGCGGAAGTCCAGCTTTGGCTTCTGGCGTCACTCTTCCTTGGCACATCTGTGTCAATCCTGTTCCCGATGCTGTGCATTGAACCGGATGGGTGACACTACGTGGTCTTGCACTTCATGCGTGTTGTTGGTATGCGTCCTTGCCAACATGCACCACATTTGGCCACACACGAGAGTCCAGAACAAGAGCGCCGGGTCCTTGCGATGGGCCATGGCGTCTTTCGCCTAGGCCACAGCCAGCCGAGCACTAGCGACCAAATAGGAAGCTGTTCAAGCCATAACATGAAGTCGTAAAAGAAGCACCGACAAGGTCGTGACCCAGACCCCAAACTAGCTTAGTTTCGGTTGTCTTCCAACATCGTCTTCCCCACAGTGTTCTTTTCGAAAGGTCAGTCGTCGAACGGAGCACACACTGAGAAGTTGTACTGGCACCCCAAATGGCCATGCCGTCGGGGTGAAAAGTGAGGGGTGGGAGGGGGTCTTAGTGGAATTGACATGGCTTGGACCGCGTCGTGCTTCCTCGTGCGATTGCTTCGGAAAGGATCAGCACGCGGTAGCACACGTCCCGTAGATGATCGATGTGCAGTGTGTCAAGACAAAACAGGCTTGCAGCGACCTCGCTGTGGGTTTTATGCGGCCCTGCGACAAGCAGTGACAAGTCTCTTGAGCGGCGGAAGTCCAGCTTTGGCTTCTGGCGTCACTCTTCCTTGGCACATCTGTGTCAATCCTGTTCCCGATGCTGTGCATTGAACCGGATGGGTGACACTACGTGGTCTTGCACTTCATGCGTGTTGTTGGTTTGCGTCCTTGCCAACATGCACCACATTTGGCCACACACGAGCGTCCAGAACAAGAGCGCCGGGTCCTTGCGATGGGCCATGGCGTCTTTCGCCTAGGCCACAGCCAGCCGAGCACTAGCGACCAAATAGGAAGCTGTTCAAGCCATAACATGAAGTCGTAAAAGAAGCACCGACAAGGTCGTGACCCAGACCCCAAACTAGCTTAGTTTCGGTTGTCTTCCAACATCGTCTTCCCCACAGTGTTCTCTTCGAAAGGTCAGTCGTCGAACGGAGCACACACTGAGAAGTTGTACTGGCACCCCAAATGGCCATGCCGTCGGGGTGAAAAGTGAGGGGTGGGAGGGGGTCTTAGTGGAATTGACATGGCTTGGACCGCGTCGTGCTTCCTCGTGCGATTGCTTCGGAAAGGATCAGCACGCGGTAGCACACGTCCCGTAGATGATCGATGTGCAGTGTGTCAAGACAAAACAGGCTTGCAGCGACCTCGCTGTGGGTTTTATGCGGCCCTGCGACAAGCAGTGACAAGTCTCTTGAGCGGCGGAAGTCCAGCTTTGGCTTCTGGCGTCACTCTTCCTTGGCACATCTGTGTCAATCCTGTTCCCGATGCTGTGCATTGAACCGGATGGGTGACACTACGTGGTCTTGCACTTCATGCGTGTTGTTGGTTTGCGTCCTTGCCAACATGCACCACATTTGGCCACACACGAGCGTCCAGAACAAGAGCGCCGGGTCCTTGCGATGGGCCATGGCGTCTTTCGCCTAGGCCACAGCCAGCCGAGCACTAGCGACCAAATAGGAAGCTGTTCAAGCCATAACATGAAGTCGTAAAAGAAGCACCGACAAGGTCGTGACCCAGACCCCAAACTAGCTTAGTTTCGGTTGTCTTCCAACATCGTCTTCCCCACAGTGTTCTCTTCGAAAGGTCAGTCGTCGAACGGAGCACACACTGAGAAGTTGTACTGGCACCCCAAATGGCCATGCCGTCGGGGTGAAAAGTGAGGGGTGGGAGGGGGTCTTAGTGGAATTGACATGGCTTGGACCGCGTCGTGCTTCCTCGTGCGATTGCTTCGGAAAGGATCAGCACGCGGTAGCACACGTCCCGTAGATGATCGATGTGCAGTGTGTCAAGACAAAACAGGCTTGCAGCGACCTCGCTGTGGGTTTTATGCGGCCCTGCGACAAGCAGTGACAAGTCTCTTGAGCGGCGGAAGTCCAGCTTTGGCTTCTGGCGTCACTCTTCCTTGGCACATCTGTGTCAATCCTGTTCCCGATGCTGTGCATTGAGCCGGATGGGTGACACCACGTGGTCTTGCACTTCATGCGTGTTGTTGGTTTGCGTCCTTGCCAACATGCACCACATTTGGCCACACACGAGCGTCCAGAACAAGAGCGCCGGGTCCTTGCGATGGGCCATGGCGTCTTTCGCCTAGGCCACAGCCAGCCGAGCACTAGCGACCAAATAGGAAGCTGTTCAAGCCATAACATGAAGTCGTAAAAGAAGCACCGACAAGGTCGTGACCCAGACCCCAAACTAGCTTAGTTTCGGTTGTCTTCCAACATCGTCTTCCCCACAGTGTTCTCTTCGAAAGGTCAGTCGTCGAACGGAGCACACACTGAGAAGTTGTACTGGCATGGCCAATTGGGGTGGCAGGCCACAGTCTCATTACGGAATCGTCGTGTTGGGTTTCCTCGGAAGGGGTCACAACGCGTTAGCACGCGTCCCGTGGATGATCGACGAGCAGTGTGCCAAGACAAGACAGGCTTGCAGCGACCTCGCTCTGTGTTTTATGCGGCCCTGCGACAAGCAGTGACAAGTCTCTTGAGCGGCGGAAGTCCAGCTTTGGCTTCTGGCGTCACTCTTCCTTGGCACATCTGAGAACATGTGGCTTCGAAGCCTCCAGCTCCTGGTGTTGGGGTTGTTTAGTTTTTCGACAACACCCCGAAGATCTATTAACGCCTAAGAGCTCTCGGGCGCTTCATGACTGCACCTTTGCCCCCAAGGGTCCAAAAGACCCACTGATGAGAGCTACTTGGGTTTTGGATGGTACTTGTGTATAGGCTAGTATTGGCAGAGCATATGATTACTAGCTATTGCCCATTTTAAAGGAACCTTAAAAACGTGGGCTTCCCCTCAGAAGGAGCCCGAAGACATCTAGGTATCCCTTTCACAGGAGCCCCGAAGCCCCTAGGGCTTTTGTCTCAAAGGATCCGGCTTTTGGCGAGCTCCCCTCGCCCAAGCAGGGCGAGACACTCTTAGAGGCAACGCAGAAGGGCGGATGGGGGTTTAGGGTTTAGGGTTAGGGTTACGGTTACGGTGCAATATATATATATATATATATAAATAAACAAATTCATACATGTTGTTTCCTTGGAGGAGTTCAAAGTGACCGGCTCTATCGGGCATGCTTGGGCTTTGCAATGGTTTCCGTAGTGGCGAGTGAAAGGTTCTAGATGGGCTTTAAACAGTTTTTTTGCAAGGGTTTGATAGGGGATGCTTCAGGTAACCGGTGGTGGTCAGGGTCTGTATTGGGTTCCCTTTCTGAAAGAGAGCTCGGCGGATCTACAGATGTAAGTTTACACATTCATACGTTTCAACAAATTAGCGCAGCCCGTAAGTAGGACGCAGAAGGCTTTTAATGATTATTTTAATGTTCGCTTGGGCGCAGGGTTCATGGGCATTTAGCAGAATTTAGCAGGTTGTTTGTGCGTTAGATGGGCAGCAGAACTTCGACCTGCAATGGCTTCAACTGAGTTTAGTAAGAGCTTCCAAAGTAATATAATCCCTGTAAAATATACCAGCCCTATTCCTAAATTATGCCTTTGAATCCATGGTCCTTTCTTGGCCGCCCCATCAAACCTTCGAACGTTTGCAGGCCGCCTGGGGCGTGGTCTCTCCTGCTTTGCCGGAGTTGCGCCGCGAGGCGCCCTTTCCACGATTCCTGTGTAGTTGTTGTTTGTCGTTTACGGTGAGTATGCGCAAGAACGTCGGCAGTTGTATGTTTTGCGGTCGTCGTGGTAGTCTGATGGTGTATTCCTTGAAGCTGCCATCAACTTCCAGAGCGTATGACCGCGACTCCGTGATGAATGTGACCTAGTGAGGTTGCTTTAGAACATTTTGGCTGTCATATGCAACAAGGTTACGCATGACACAGACATGTGATTGAAGCCCTGGCTGGGTTTAAAACCCTAAACCCTACACTCTACACCCTAAAAGTGCAGTTTAGGGTATTGGGTTTCTTGCGTACCGGCACTTGTTCTCGAGGCTTTATTGAGGGAAGCAGGGTTGTGCAGCTCGCAGTTACCGACAGATCACAGACCACGGAGATGAAACTTGGGGTGAGCAAGAGTTCAGGTATTTCCATCGGATGCGAAACAGAATCAGCCAGAGCAGCGAACTGATTAATTGAACCCACAACCGTTAAACCCCGCAACATCAAATCCTACAGCCGTAAGACCAGTAATTACTTTCTTTAGTGTTCGCATTAGCATGCAGCCAGACGAAAGTGAGGTGAGCAAGAGCTCACTTCCGACCTATGCACGCCACAGCATTAATTCTATACCTATACCAAACAACCCTAAACCTTCTTATCGAACCCTGCAAGCCAGATCATAATTTCGAGGGATCCCGCTTCTCTGAGCACAGTTTCAGCCAAGGCTACTGTTCTGCCATGTTCTGCCTTTTGTGCAAATTCTGTCGTACCTGCCGCCGCGAGGTTGGGCCGAGGTTTGGGACGCGCAATAATGGGATCTTGCACAGCTTGGCAGGTGCAGTTGATCCTGGACCCGTCCGCTGAAGATCGTGCACCGGAAGAAGTGGCAGAAGCAGGTTTGAGCCTCGCTTTTGCCGCTGCATACTAGACCAGTCAGCCATTGTATGTAGTAGTAATAATAGTGATACTATGCAATAACCCCCTCATCTTTGCAGCAGCAGAAGCGCCAGTCTTGAAGTCGCAACAGAAGACGGGTCTTGCGCTTGTTGTTGCCTTTGTTGGAGGCTTTAGGGTTTAGGCTTAACGCTTTGAGTACATATTTTGCAGGTGGTTATGGGGTTGTAGTTGTGGTGCTGTCGGGTGGCTGTTGTTCTGATGGAGTTTGCTTAAGGTGTAGGGTTGACTACAGAGTCGCCGTCCAATCCTCAAGTCACGAAGATGACCTAGTGTGTTTCTGAGGTAGGTTATAAGGGTTTGGGGTTTAGGGGTGTAGAGAGCTTTGATTAGGATAGTTTCGTTGCTGAAGCTCTGGGAAGCAAGGCATATGCCCTATCACGGATAATGGAAGACTTTGCCCATTGGCATTAGTAGCCTTCAAGATCCAACCTACTTTGACGAGGCGAGCAATCAAGCAAAACTGCTTCACATGAGATACCCCCTTCCTACCCTAAAGCCTGAACGGTAAGCCCTGAACCTTGAACCCTGAACCCTAAGCCCCACTTTAAAAGCAACCCTGAACCCTAAACCCAAACCCTGAACTCTAAGCCCTAAAACCCTAAAGCCTAAACCCCAAAGCCCTAGAGCCTAAGCCCCAAGTCAGGTGGCAAACCCTGAACCCTAAAGCAACCCGAAATCGTGTACGACTCCTGTGCTCGCTGAGGTGCCGCAAAGACCGATGAGCCGGCGTAGGGAACGCGGATGGTCGGATGCATGCCGACAGACTCTACTCTTAATACTGCATGATAATACTAATACTTAATACTGATAATACTAGTACTTAATACTAATAATACTAATACTTAATACTAATAATACTAATACTTAATACTAAATACTAATACTAATGCGATAACTGATGATGAATAGATTTGAACCTGAAACCCCGAACTTTATGTGTTAAGAAAACTACCCCCATAGGCGCTCCACATGCAGCGAGAGTTCCTTGAGCCAGGAACAGTTAATGTGCAACAGGCTTGTCGAAGGCTCCACTTCCCCCTGCCGCCAGTTATGCACAGAGGTCTGATACATGATTCTGTCTCTGAAGCATGAATTACCCTCAACCCTAAACCTTGTAAATCCTGCCATGAGGGTCTCAGTCCTGGTAGCATTTACAGGCTCATGCCTGAGTCCGCTCCCTGACAATATAAAGCCGATATCACCAGCGGAGGCCACGCTAAACCACAAAGGTCCTTGGGTTTAGGGTTAGGGCCTCAACTTCCGTTTAAGCTCCTAGGGTGTGAACATGAACCCCGGGTCCTGGAAATCTAAAAGCTAAGCTGCGCCTGTGTGCTGGGTGGAGCCTTCAAGCACAGCCTGCGTTGGGAGGACCTTTTCGTTTCGGGGGTGCTGAAACATCTTGACGGATCCCAGCAACAGGTTCGGGATGATATAAGATGCCGGTAGGATATAGGCAACTCGGTTACAGATGCATTGACTGTTTTTGAACTATGATGCTCGGTTCAGGATTCGTTGCAAGACTCTTGCAAGAAGTAGTTGTGGCACTGGCTGCATTGCATGGTAAGGATGGTGATAATGTTCTTTGCTGCTTCAAAGTCATTGTTGTTGACGAGGCTGTGGTGCCAGTGGCAGTGGCGATGCTGGCGATGGGAACAGTAATAACGGATACAAGCATAAACCTTGCCAGTTATGTTTGGACGTCACAATGGTCGGGAGTCGTGGTGTTGAAAAGCCGGAGATGGCGGAAACGGACTCCTACTGCGCTCGGGAGCCTGCTTTCAGAATTCTGAGAAGTTCAGGATCGGGTTGTAAACGAGGCGGCTACAGTCAAGAGCTTCAAGAGCTACTGATTAGCATGGGGGTCGGAATAGTTTCATTTCCTTAAAGCCCCAAATGGAACTATAGTATAAGATGACCAAACCCCGATTTAGGCGCCTATAGTAAACAAGGGCCTCCTTCCACCATTTTCCTCTCGGCCATGCTTCGATTGAAAGGGAGCTGGGAGGGGCTTAGGGTTTGGGGTTTAAGGGTTTAGGGGCTTAGGGTTTAGCGGGCATGCGGAGCCTCATATAATTTGTTTTTTCTGATCTTGAAGCATCCCAGGCTTATCATTGTATACCGTTCTAAAGCTTAAGAAAACAGAACAAAAAACAAGAAACAAATCTATACCGTTCTAAGCTAAACCCTAAACCCCTAAACCCTAAACCCTAAAGGAGGACAGTAGGTTCGTGTACCATGTGCCTTCAGCCCTTAGTCTCCTTCCCAGCTTCCGCGTTCTGGCGGCTGCCTCTTGATGTGATCCCACCACAAGCACCACTTTAAGGGGGCTCTCTTTGCAGGCCATAGTGACTTCCTATACAATTATAGGGGGTTCCTTATTCTAAATATAGTATAACAACCCCCAGGGGTTCGGATAAAGGAGGCTTTCTGTACGTTTATCTGCGCAGAGTGTTGAGGGCGTTTTGAGATGAAGAAATCTCATAACGTAGGCCCTTAGCATCTCACCCTGCGCCCACGCACCTGACCCCAAGCACGCATGTATGCCAAATGCCCCCCTAGGTTCGACCCTGAATCACTGAAGCCCACGTATCCAACAGAGCACCTCGTCGAGGAACGTCAAGGGGCAGCGCCGTCAGAATACCCTTTATTGACAAAGCATGCGTGCAGTGCAGGGGAAAATCGGCAGAGTCGTGCGGAAATTGGGACCTCTCTTGCATCTCCTACTCGAGGAGTGAGGTTGAGGATAAGGTTGAGGGTTCGGATTTCGGCTTCCCCAGGAGTGGAATCCAGTGCCCATCGAGTTACCCGTTAGGTGCACCACGGCAAGATGGCTTATGGGCACCCCGGTACCCCGAGATCCTCCAAACGTGCAGGTTGGCACTACTGCAATTTATCCGACGGGGATGCCGGCTGCGCAGGCAGGGAGCTTCTGAAAGGGATGCCATCAGGCTTCCGTTTATTCTGAAAGAGCTGAACCTTAGTTTCGGTGTAGGGCCCGTGACCATGAAGCCTACATCCAAAGACCTTAGACCCCCAGTCTACATGGTTGTTTCCGAAAAGTAAGGGTACCTTATTTGGGGGTCCTTATAATCGGGACCCTACTGTGTAGAGCAAATCAGGCTCCCAAATTTTCACCCCAAGTTGTAAACCCTGGTCAAGCCTGAAAGGTCAGTCCCTGAACACTGACGTCAGGCTGCTTCTTTGGTCCTTGATGGCCACTTCTGAGAGGAACTCTTCGTAGTGCTCCACCTTATATCTACCTTGTACAGAATATCTGAGGTTTTTGAGCCGCAGTTTGGGCGGTCCTCCCAAGACTCTGCGACTGCAGCAGACTGTTGAACGACAGGGTGGTTTAAGAAGCAGCAAGCCCGGGTAAAGAGTATGCGGCAGATCATGTGACACACACACACACATCTAACATGTGTATGTGTAGACTTGTATACGTGCATGTAAGCAGTGTGTACATATGTATACATATATATATATATACACATGTGTGTATATATATATACATATATATATATATATACATACATACGCACACATACACAGGTTTGTGCGTGTACATGTTATAGATATATACGTACATACACACTTGCATTCGACTTATATACTTAATCATTCGTCTGTGTAGCTTTGTATACATCCGTATGTACATGTATGGATGGATGGATATATGTATTTATCTTTGTACGGCTTGGTTGTTTGTATTGATGCAAGCATGCATGTATGATTGTCAGTATGTGCATGCATGTATACATAACTCACCCCAAATGGCTTCAGCCATTAAGAGTCCCAGCTAAACAGAGACCACATGGTCCAGTGGTGGTCCACCCCTCGTGCTAGTCATGAACTCGTCGGTCTAATCATGAACTCGCCGGTCTACAGCATTGTATTGCATATTCTGGTGCATGCGGTGCTCTGCAGAACCTCTCGGTTTTGTGTGTCTGAATGTAAATATACGTATATAAAGATATAGAGAATTATCTGCATGCAGATGTGCAGACAGTCTAGCATAGGCATACGGAGAGAAAACGTGCGTGGACAACTGAGGGAAGCAACCGCAAGGACACTCAGACACTCGATGATGGCTGCACCGCAAACTGACCATTGACGTATAATTATCCAGAACATATCTACCTGTCTCTCTGTGCTCGCAGTCGATGCTAGATGTGGCACTTGAGAACACGACCAGCATCAAAGCATAGGCGCCTGCTGCTCTCGCTTTCCGAAGCTTCAAGACCGGTCCGTGCGATGCCCTTGGGGGAACCCCTTGGGTGGCCCCGGGCTTGACCATGTTGCGAACCCTGAAGTCTAAACCGTCCTAAGGGCTTTCCCGGGTTCCTAGGTTCCCGGTTTCGTTTTGCAGGCTGCCAAACTCGAGACTCCAGGGTAGAGGACGTAGATCGACTCCCGGCAGGAAGCAACCTGGTTGGGTTTTTGCTAGCTGCTACCAGTCACGCGCAAGCGCGTTGGGCTGACGCTGCTTCCGCTTGTTGCCAGACGGCCCGTGAAGGCCACATGCATTCGGGATGAGAAAGATGTAGTCGCATCGGCATTAGCTGATCACAGTGTTGCGCAGACTCGTGGTGTGTGCCCACACAGGCACTTTCCTCAACCTACTACAGGGGCTGAAATAGGTACCAATACTATTTTGGGGGTTCCTTAGTATAACTACGGTATAGTGGGCCCCCAAACCCTAATTATTCTATTACTAAGGCCCGCCCGTATATTACTGATCTGTATTATACACCCACCGCAGAAACTTGCCAACACTGCGCCGTGAGCACAGCAATACGCAGGACCCCCCAAAGGGCTTGGAAAACTTGACTGTATGGGGTACTCCCAAGACTCCCCAAACCAATAGGTTCAGTATGGGACATTGCAGGTCGTGGCTTGGAGGTCTTTTCGAGTGAACTGAAATCCTATTTGATAAATCCAAATCTCAGATGGCAGATTCCAAATCACAGTTCCTCCTTTCTCAAACAGGGAGTGTCATGGGAGCGGTGTTGAGGGAAGAGGTTGGTGCAGGGAGGGACTCAGCCAGCTTTAGTATAGGTTCGGGGCGTCGATGGCTCACTTAAGCCCCACTCCCTATAATAGGGGCCTTATTCATCACCTATACTATTTTGGGGTTCCTGATTACAATTATAGTGTAATGGGCCTTAAACACCTATTCTACTTATTGAGGCCCCTATATTAATTAAGGATATGTCCACGGCCTACGCGGACACGCTCCGAATCCGTTCTATATCCATTCTATCCCAAAGGCCGAAGTCGTCCTTGGCACAAGCGGAGGTTTCCATGAGGCTGTAGGCCGTTCTGGAACCCGGTCCTTGCCCCTGATGCAAGTCTTTCATGATGGAGAAATTATGTGCATATGCTCCTATTGCCATCGCAGCCTTATCCCTTCTAAGGGACGTGCGGGATATCAAGGTCATAGTCACTAGTCAGGATCGGCGCTTGCTAAGAGATGTGCTACAAGTAAGATTCAGAAAGAGATCTCCCCTGTTTCGATGTTCACGGCTCATTGTGAATCATTGACCAGTGTGCCAATGGTCAGACGTTGAAGCAGAGGGCATTGACTGGAGGTCGGGGTGCGAACTGGCGACAGCTTCTCGTCGGAGGTTTTCGACGAACTCCGTGTGTTTGTTAGTGATAATGGTGCTAACGACACCCTTGCAGCTGCTACTGCTGCTGGTATTGTTACCCGTTCCCCAGCTGCTACTGCTGCTACTACTCCTTCTTGTTACTACGACGACCACGACGACTACTCCTACCACAATCCAATGATGCTGCTACCACTATTCTGTTGCGCAGACCCTCAGTGCTCGAGGGTATGCTACCACAGAGAAACGATTGTACCATTTGCACTTCTTGCTACCAGTGAGGTAAGGAGCTAGTGCTTCACGGAGTCACTCACCCTCGCAGTCGCCATGTTCCCCTGTAGGCTTGCCCGTTGCATGCACAGTCAAAGACTTCAGAGACATACCATCCAAGAGATGTTCCTCTATCCGTCAACGCAGCCATTGTGAGTGGCGGACATGAAATGGGAGTCTGCTGAGACGCTGGCGAGATTTTTTATAGTTAACATTGTGATTCGCATTTTGCGGGTTCGTTATCTCTTTCTCTCGCTCCCTCTCGCTAGCTCTCTCTCTCTCTCTCTCGCTTTTTGTTTCTCTCTCTCTCTCTCTCTCCCCCTTTTTCTCTTAGAGTGTATTTGCATATGCTGCAGTATCTTTACGGATTAGAGTTTGTCTTCTGGTTTTTGGAATCTGAACTCACAGCGAAGCCAAACCAAGCCCCACTAAATCAGAGCTGCCCTTACGATTTTGTAACAGGAAACCACAATCTGACAAGCAAGCCCCATCTGATTGGAAATCCATTCCACGGTTTAGGGTTTAGGGTTTAAGGGTTTAGGGTTTAGGGTCTAGTCAGTACCCCCGATCTACTGAAAATTGTGGAATAATGGCAACGCTCTCTGCAATAGGAAACCGTTGTGAAATAGGGTGGATGTGTAGAAGTACGAAGCCCCCCCATACACATGTACTTGCACACATACATACATACATACATACATACATAGATACATCATACATACATACATACATACACACATACATGCATACAGACATACAGACATACATGCAGACATACATACGTACATAAAATCCTTGCATGTGTATATATATATATATATATACATGTGCATACATACACAGATGCATATACCATATATAAATATGTATTATGTATGCGCACACACGCACACACACACACACATGCATATATATATATATATATATATATATATGTACAGACGCGTGCGCGTCTCCTCTGCTTGTAAGTTCGATCCAAAAGACATCCCGAAAGGGAACTATGATTTGCATCGGGAGATCCCCTTTTGAATTGCCATAAGGTTCCGGTCATCTAGCCAAACAAACTCTCAGAGTGAAGTCCGACAAAACCGCAGGCTTTTCTCCGTCCCAATTCCGTTTAGTTTGGGGGAGTTTGGGATTTGGCGCCTTAGGGCTTAGGGTTCCGCATTCCGTAAGACCAACAGCAACATCAAATGAGCAAGATCTAACGCTGATGACTTGCCAACCTCTGCCAACCGTCTGCAGCGGCATCCGTTCTGATAATACCTGCCGGCAGAACTTGCAGCAGAGTTGGCCGTACTCGAAAGTCCCACCGTCTCATCACCATGCCCCGCATACTGGAAAGATCGGAGGGCCGGTTCAATGGTAGGTCTGACATGAGGCCGTAAGAAATTACCAAGTGCGCATGCATGCAAGAAGCACACATGCAAGCATGCATGGATGCATGTACGTAGGTACTGTCGGTTGGTCGGTCGGTAGGTGTGTACGTGTATATGCATGTATGTATTCGCAGGCTCATGTCATGCAGCACCGGATCGTTGTCAGAGGGATCCTGGAGTTGTTGCAAAGAGTGCAGCATTTTGAGCAGTATCGTTCGGGGTTCAGGGTTCTGGTTTAGTGTGTAGCTGTAGACTTTCTCGACCGAGCACCCCAATCGGTAAAGACAGCCTGAAAGCTGCTTTACTTCAGCCTTTTTCAAAGCCCCCATGATGCACTACAAGGTTGAAGACTACAAGTTGCTTCGTAGATCCGGTTTCATTCTTGCTTTCCCATACGCTGCCATTTAAATCCGAGCTCTCGCTGAACCCAGACCTTAGACGACAATACCCCTAATTCCCTAAACCCTGGAGTAAAGTCTGCACAACCCAGATGATTAAACACATTGCCAACTCTGCTTGGGCAGCGTGATGAGGGCTCGGCTGCTATGAGGGTCCCTGTGAACAGACCTCCAGTAGGAGATTCTGAACAACTAGGGTAACTAGGGGTACTGGTTCTCTTATATTGCCGATACTGCGGCTTCCTGACAGGGTGCGGGTCTCTGAAGACCCTTTGGCTCTGTTTGCGGTTTAGCGCTTGTGAACCCTAAACCTTACGTCCGAAGTACCGATGTTGAACTTCAAGTCTCAAGCACATCAGACACCCAAACAGGCAGATAGGGTTTGCTCCGAGTCAAAGGTCAGGGTTTGAGGTCAGCGTAGAGTGTTCCTTACAGCCTCAACAACTCGTCACAGATTCGAAGCACACTTTCTTCTCAGAGCCGAACTGGCAACAGTACACCCGCGGGCCCCAACCCAACGGATACCAGAACAATGAAGTGGTGCAGGGAAACAGGTCCGGGGCTACATAGGGCCGCATTACATCTATCAGGCCCGAAAGGCCAAGTGCAGTGGTTGCGAAGTTGGGTGCAGTTTGAAGACTGCTTCGTCAAGAGCTGTCGAGTCTGGTTTATCTACCTGACTTGCAGTGAAAACCTCCAAACTCCAGAAGACCTGTCAAACATCACGTAAAACTCCATCCCAAACCACGTACTCGAGCACTCAAGCCTCACCTGACACGAATGGCAAGACCAACTGGCCCCGCAGATATATAGACACAATTGACCCTAATTATAAAACCTCAACGACATCCTAAGCTCTGAGCGCAATCCTGGAATCTGTCACAGCTCGAATGGTGGGTGAAGCAGAGGACTCCGAATGAACAGCCGAAGCATTGAAAACGGCGAGCTCGCGGACCCACTACTCACGGATATGCGGGTCTCGGGCTTGTGGCCCAGGGTTTCAACATGTTTCCAAGTAGCTGAGATAAAACAGGTGAGAGCCTTCTCGGGCTTAGGGTTCTGTGTGTAGTCTGAGCGGGTTCCGCGCAAGACAACGTGGGTTCTGGGTTCTGGAAGAGCCACTTTCCGGGACATTCCAGCATCCCATGACTAAAGCAAATCTACTTCAAAGCCTCGCAATGTCTCAGAGAATTCTGAAGCTACTATAGTCTAAAGTGAAATGAAGGTCCGCTGCAGGGTCCTGACTGAAAGAGTGATGTACTCTTTGGGGCCGTATTTCAGGGAACTACCCATGTGTCTTTGATGTGGGTTCCAAACCAACCAAACAAACATAGAAACTCTGATGCCGCCAGATGCCCATGTCATACTGCTTGGCCGACTTGCGCGGTCAGTTACGATCATGTCTCGTCATGGTCTGCATTGCGGGAACGCTAATCCTATTCGTTCACGGTGATAATAACCATGGACAACACAGTCGCAGCCGTCGTGGTACAAATTACGATAGATGCGTTACCAGTAAAGCCAGCAGCAATAATCGTCGCACCAGCATGTTTGCCATAGCCTTTGCTACTTGTCAGGTTCCCTTCAGGGTTGCGAGTCGCAGCATGGAGAGTGGGGTCGTAGTTGAATAGGAACAAGACTGTAGCTAAAGAGGCCCATGCTCTTCGAACATGGGAGCCGTGTGCGAATTAGTCACAACCAGCCTTGTGCGCTTTCTTACAAAGGTCCATCCCGTTACACTGGCTCCTCGCATATTGGTTCTGTTCTTGCGCAGTTCATGTTTAGATGTGATGTAGTCGCAATTAGCAGCGGCTTCACTTGAGGGAGTCGCCGCCAAACTCAATCCAAAATCACTGGGATGTCCGAGAAAGTTGCAGTTGACCCAGTTTGGATGCCACACAGAGTGGGCGCCCGATCTTCTCATAAGTGCTTGGACTGCGGACAGCCAAGTGATGTATAGTAGATTGGATGTTCTGGGCATTTCTGAACACGAAGCTGCTTGCGCAAGCTGTTAGACCAAGACGCAGAATCTGTTTCAGAAATCCCTCCGCCTTGCCTCTTTCGTCAGGCAGACGAGGAGGTTGGTTGCGAGCAGTAGAGCAAAACAAATCAGGGGTCCCTTGTTCAGTTCGCGATGATGCCCTTAGCCATGCATACACCAACATCCTTCCAGAACCGACATCGCCAAAGCCCCACCGCAAATGGCCGAACATATCAGTCGAACCTAGTTTTGTAATACCGTAAGCCTCGACTCTAATGTAGAAGCCACTTGTAGAAGCCAAATGAATGCTGGCACATTCACTTTAGGGTTCCTTCATTTGGCTTTAATAAATAGTAACTAATGAGTAGAGTATACTGTAGTATAATCTAGTCTAATAAAATGGTATAGTATAGACTAGTGCGGTGTAGTGTCGTGCAGTATAGTATAGTATACCCCAGTACGCCACTCTATGTTTAAGTCCCCCATATAAAGCGTTTAGGCTTGGATGCTTGTTCCTTTTGAGGCTTCATACATTCGGGGTTGTTACACATGCGCAGGAGGATTTTTAGCGCCGGACTAGGTTTTTGCAGCTTCAAGGCCCCTGAAGCACAGACTTGCCCTAGGAGAGCCCTAAAACGCAGCCAGCCACAATAGGCAAACACAAAGCTTCCAGCCCTTAATCCCTAAAGCTAAGTAGCCCCAGAGCCCTGAACTCTTGGAGAGCTCAGGCACAATCAGTGTTTGAGGGTGGAGGATGTTGATTGTTTGGGGTTTGTACCAAAGGCGGTCTGCAGAAATGCAGTATTACAACACCCGTGGGAAGGTCATTCCCTTAGAATCCTTCTTCGTTCTCTTGCTCAGTTTGGGCATATAGGCCCTTGGCCACTGAATTCGTGCCACTCTTGCTGGAGGCGAGTTTCAGGTGTTTGTTCGACAAACTAAGCGGTCTTCCTAAACCCGACAGCACTCTAAGTTGCAAATTCTGGGTTCTGGGCCCGATAAGCCACTTAGACAGCTAAACTGAAATTCCCAAGAGGGTTTGGCCCTAAACCCTACACCCGAACCCGTTGGTAGAAACTTGTTACACAGTTTTACCGCTATCACTGCCGCTACCACTACCGCTGCGGTAGCCTGATGTAGCCTGGTTCTGTGCTGTTTGCTGACATGGAGAGGATGTAGTTGTGATGATGCTAGCGACGAGCACTCAGGCTAGTAAGAACTATGACAGTGATGACGATGATGATGGAGGAGGACTCTTTTGCTTCCCAGTCTTGCTCGTTACAGTTGGTCTTACTGTATATAGCCGAAGCGGCGTTGCATCGGTATCACATGGCGATATTCTTATACCTGCCTATGGAGCACTCATTGCTGCACTTGGATCGTGACTTTTCTTGCTGTCTTTCTGGCTCGAGCCGACGGGAACCTGTTCATGGGCAGCAGTGGCGGTGCCATGTGGCGCTCCGGGGCATGGCTAGCACTGGGCGCCATATGCATCGGTCGCGTCTGCTCTTATACTGGTGATCCCTACGGCGATGGTGCCGAGTTTACTGGTGATGGTGGCGGTGGATTCGGGAACGGAGGCGATGGGAGTTACGGAGATGCAGGTCAATCTGGGGACGGCAGCTGGGGCAGCGCTTCCTCATGGGATGGAGAATCAGGCTTCGATGGGGCCCAGGGCGGAGACGGCTCGCAGGCCGGAGATGGGCAGGACGGCGACGGCTCACAGGGTGGTGACGGTTCGCAAGGCAGTTACGGCTCGCAAGGCGGCTACGGGTCGCCGCCCAGCCAGGGGCAGGGGTCACTGGGCGGCCATGCACAAGATACCGGCAGCAGCAAGCATGGCAGTGCTGAAACCCTTGCACCGACCACTGCTGAGCCCACCTCGCCACCGGCCCCAGCACCTCCAGCCCAAGAGCCAGGAGTCGTCCCGCCTCCACGGCCCACGACTACGACCGCCGAACCTGAAACTGGTGCTTGGACAAAGTCGACCACCATGAACCACGTCCACGGAGAGACGACCTACAGACTCGGAGGCCCAATGCATGCTCCTGCTTCTTGGTATGCCCAGTCTGATGTTGTGTTACGCATCAGAACGAGGCAGTGACGGAGAGGGAGACACAGAGGGAGAGAGAGAGAGAGAGAGTTGGTCAGTACAGAAGCCTGGTGCAGCAGTGACAAGAGTTTCAGTGGGGGGACGAGGCGCGAGTCCGCGGGTTATAGAATAGTGTTGAGGGTTGCGGGGGAAGCAAGAGTGCAGGCCAGAGCCTCGTTCAGCCATTTGAGTGTCACTCCCGACGTCGAGACCAGTGCACGCGCTCGCGCACACGCGGGAGGGAGTGGGCGCTGCACTTTCCAGTCAGAGCGAGAAAAGATCAAAGACCTATAAGACATGTAACACGAAGGCGAGCGGGGAAGGGAGGGAAGGAGGGAGGGGGCGAGGGATCATACTTGCCGGCAGGCTTGAAGACTCTCTATGAAGTCAGGAAAGAGCTTCAGGCCTTGCTTCTGTTCTTGAAGACGTCAGGGCAGGGGGCACGCCTTGAGCTAGCATAGCGGACTGTTCTGTGGGGTCCCAACGATAAGTTCTACATTAGTGTTTGCCATAGTGCCTTGGACAGGTAGTAGATGGCACTTTATGCTTTGTTTGAACTTGTCATCTGGAGAGCCTTGCAGCATGGGTTGTTTTTCGCAAAAAAAAGATGTTGTGCCTAGGTCGCGCACGAGGGTCCTTTCCCAAGCCCCGACCCCAGCTTTGGACCGTAGCTACATTCCTGGACAGATGCACTGCCTGAAGTCCTGCGCATCTCATCCTTGATGCTCTGCTAACTTGAACCCTTAACCGAGCCCGGGTTGTTGGGTTCAGGTTCTTCCACTCCAAGTTCTGCCAAGTCAGTCAGACGGTAAACTGGCACACTCTATGAATCCACACATGAGGATTCTGCACAAGTCCGATTATCTCGCGGTGGCTTGCCAAGACCTGACATGCACTGTCCGTGACCCACTCGTGAAAGCCTGTTTGACGGATTAGGTGCATTGGGGTGGTTGTCAAAATTAAGGTCCCTTTTTGGGTCCCTAAATAATAGTTGCCGTAATATCATAGGGACCCAAAAAGGGTCCATAATTTTGACCACCACCCATTGGTGAGCATTCTGAAGGGGTTGTTGTGTTACGACCTCTCATGCACTTTAAGCCGTAGACGCCGCAACCCCTCCACGTCCTCGCCGTCGCCTACACCCAGTATCCCTACAACCTTCATTAGCACCATATCCCTATAAACCCTATCAGCCTGCTTTCTGCCCGAAAGCCCCATAGCTGGCCCAGAACCTTCGGCAGGGCCAGGAGATGCAGCAGAACCTGAAGACGAAGCCTTGGAAAGATCCTCAGGTGCTCGCTGGGGCTCGGTGTCAGTTCTTGTGTTGTGCGGCGGCCTGGCACCACTCACGAAAGTCTAGGGTTTAGGATTTGGGGTATTATACTATACAGTATCATAACAGTCTATAATAATACTCTATAGAATATTTTCGCTGGCATTAGTTTCTCCATCCTGAGTTACAAGCTTTCCGAGCCCTTAACATACTGAAGCCGAAAGCTCTCTGAAAACGCTCGAATTGAATGAAAAACTAATTTCCATTCAATACGATGATTCACACACTTGTATCGGGGTTCCCTGTCCTACAATGAATGAAGGGGACTCTGATACACGTCCTCAATAGTAGGATGCTTGTGGGAAGGGCCCCTAGATATGTAACCACATAAGGGCCAAGTCTCGAAACCACCCCGCTAACGCCCTATGACTCTTCTGAATGCTAAATTTCCAAACCCCGCCTAACCCCCAAGCTCCCTCCATGAGCTCGAGAGGTAGAGGAGCAGGAGCAATGCATTCCGCGGTTTCAAGTGAGGAAGGACCGATTGCTGTCGACTGCCGACTGAGTTTCATCTTGTGGGTTTTCCCTGCAACGTCCGCGAAAGCATAGAAATTTTCAGGTCATGACCGGGCAAGATCAACAAGGAGAGCGGTAGTTGGCAACATGCATCCCCCCTCGGCCTGATGACCTTTCGTAGCCAACAGCCGGTGGAAAAAAAGCCTGATGGAAAGCTCCACGGCCCAAGTGTGTCGCAGAATCGCCTGCAGTTTGCACGAGCCCATGCGCACTTCAGGACCCACCAGCGATCTCCACTGAACTGAACGGTGTAGAACTGCCAGAGACTTGCTTTCTCAACGATGCGACGCTTGGGACAAGCTTGAGTGGTGACCAGCGGCCTTATATGTGTGGTTTTAATTCCGCCATGATCCCGTTTCATGTATTGTTTATTGCTGTTGTAACGCGTGTCGTTGTAGTCACTGTAGTCATGGTGGTTAAATTAAAGCATTGGCATCATCATAGCCACAAGTATCATCAACAGCAGCTTCTCGACCCTCCCCAGCAGTTCTGGCTGCATGACCCGAAACCTGAAAGCCACAGTTATCACCTCCGCAATCATTGTCATCGCCACCGCAGCCACAATCCTTTCTGTCTGACTTTCTTCTAATGGCAGATATGAACAGCTTGGAAGTGCTTGAACCCAAATCGGTCATAAATGTGAGATCGAAAGCTGAGACAATATTCTGGTAAGCCCCGAACGTGCCCGAACTCTTGGCTGCTTGGGACGTGCAGTATGCGGAAAATGTGTACAGACTGGTTCAGCTAAGTGTTATACAATTTGGCGAAAGCATACTGTGCACACGAATGTACGTTCGGTCAAGTTGGTAGGGCCTTTTGCTGTCAGGTTGCAGGTTC
This sequence comes from Symbiodinium sp. CCMP2592, assembly GCA_905221615.1. Classification (NCBI taxonomy): domain Eukaryota; class Dinophyceae; order Suessiales; family Symbiodiniaceae; genus Symbiodinium; species Symbiodinium sp. CCMP2592. The sequence continues at coordinate 214,322 of CAJNDT010006223.1, forward strand.
ATCAGCTACTCCCGAAACTAAGGAAAGGCCTGCACCACATTTTCGTGATCGGAGACTGGGGCGGCGTTATCGACTTCTTCGACAAGAACGTGAATCCATGGGAGGTTCACTCGCCCAAGACAGCGGACCACACAAGCAAGGCCAGCGTGGGGGGCTATCCTAAAGTACAGTAGCTGGCCTTGTCGATGTCTTTGCCATACTCCTGATTTAGCACAAAGGCACCTCCTTACCACACTTGGTAGTTCACATGTAAGTGGGGGGAAGCCCGGTCGGGCATGTGGCGACAGGATGTTGCCTTTGAAACTCGGAGCCGTGCCTTTTTTGAGCTCAAGTTGTCAAGGCTGACGGGCAGAACTGGTTTAGGAGAACCCTAAACTCCTGGCACCCAGTGCCCGAACTATCCCGAACCACGGCCTCCCATGGCAACATGCAGGTCTTTGCGTCCCACCATCGGAAGAAGGCGGCTCGGTGTCTCAAAGCCAGGGAAGTCTAGGAAGGAGACGCAGACCTCTCGCCCCTGCAGACGTGCATCCCAAAGCACTTTCGTTTTTTCTAACTAGACCCAAAACCCTTGCACCCAACAGCCTCAAAACGCAAAGCCCGAAGCCCAAAACCCCGGCGAAACCCTCCCCAACAAAGGCCAAGGAACCCTTGGATCCCAAGCCTGCTGCGAACCGTCACAACGAGCCTCTCAGGTGAATTCTTCCGACGACTGGGCCCAGTTCAACGTCAGCAGGCGCGTTTACTTTGAGTGCAGGGCCTCCTGAGTTTATGATGACTCTTATGGGGGTTTCCGAAAATTAAGGGTACCTCATTTTGGGGTCCTTATAATAAGGATCCTACTATTTAGAGTCTAGAGTTCTAAATAAAAGGGTCCCCATTATCGGCAAGGCCCATATTATTATGCTAAACTATACCATGAGTAATCTCAAGGCGGATTCGTCTTCTGCTTAGGATTCAGGGCCGAGTGCCGCAGATGGCTTGGCTGAGCCGCATAGTAGCACAAGAACCCTCTACTCCGAAACCGACAAGCCGCTGCATCTAAACTCCCATAAACCCAAACCCTTCCTCTTCCTAGGTGGATGTGCTACTACGCCAAGAAGTGGGATCCAGACTTTGTTGTCAACCTTGGAGACAACTTCTATTGGGGTGGCGTGAACGTGCAGTGCGGAGCGCCAATGGACAAAGTCGCGGACTGCTTGTGGGTTTAGGGTCTAGGGTGCTAGTATGCATTGATATATGGGCCTACGTAACTACCTATACTATTTTGGGGGTTCCAAACTGTAATTATAGTATAGTGGGCCGCAAAAAGCTGTTCTAATTATTAAGGCCCCTATGTTAAGCCTTCCTTCTTTATGTGATAGAGCTTTGTGCAAGCGTCGGGTGCGAGCTTCCGAACCGTAGACCCCTCATGCAGCCACCCCAACCCAAGATAGCCTTGCGGCGTAGGATCCGGGTTTCCAGTGGAGCAACATCTATGAGATTATGTACAAGTGCGACGGCCTGGACGGACTCTTGCCGAAGAATTGTTTCAGCATTTTTCTCCCCCCAAGCATTGCAAGCCGGCCGGCAGATGTGCAAGACATGGAGCGCATCAAAGGATGATTCAGTCGTAGGTGGATAGACAATGTACGTGTAATCCATCTTGCAAAGGGCAAAGACGATCCCTTTCGTCGCCCCCAATTGCATGTGGCTGAGGAAAGCAGTGGCTTGGGGTGTTGGGAAACCACGACTACGGTGGTTTCATGTTCACCAACGGCTGGGACCAGGTGGGCTGGGGTTCAGGAACATCGACAAAGAGACAGCGAGCGACAGAGAGAGGGAGAGCTCGAGAAACAGCACGAAGGTTTTTGCACGAGGAGGTTGTTTTCTGTAAGCACGAAGCAAAGGCAAGCATCCGCTCGCTTGAAACTCAATTCCCTCTTGAAACCTTCAATCGTAAGCCCTAAACTGAGAGCCGTCCAGGTGATTGCATACACTTGGTCGAAGCTGAAGTGTCTCAGAAGAAAACGCTCATGTGCCGGTTTGGAGTTAGGGTTTAGGGCCTAATGTAGGGACTTGTATTGTTGTTCCGGATTTAATCTTGCCAGCCAGGCTAGGTTTGGAGCTTGTGCCAGTGAAGTTGGAACACGAAGGAGGTTGTTTGTGCTCTGCTAAGCCTGTGCTTCGCCTCTACTATTTTGGAGGTTCCTTAATCATATGATTATGATTATAGTTTACTGGGCCGCAAAACCCTATTCCAATTTTAATGTTAAGGCCCCTATACCAAACCCTAAACCCAGCATCGGGGGTGAGGCGAAAGTGTAAGCTTCCGAGAGTGTCAATACGGCAGCCCATCCGGAACCCGAGGGGTAAGGGCTGCTATAACGGTCACTACCAGGATTGCGAAGGGTTACTTGTTTCCTGAGGGGCCTTAATGAGAAGACTAGGGTTTGATTAGTGGGTTTGCTTTGCAATGCTATACTGGAAAGGCTTGGAGTGCTGTTGACTGTAACGCTTCATGCTTGTAATTTGCTTGCTTAGTCTATGACTCGCTGCCAAGTTCAATTGTTTCAAGCTTTCCGGAGCAACCACTAGGGTGTTTTTCCAATTGCCATGGATAGCGCATCTCTTGTTCAGTTTGCTTCGGCGCTGCGCAAACATCGAGACAGTATTCCAGGCGACTTGTCAGACTTAGTGTTCAGGGTTTTCGATTTACAGAAGATGCTCTATCGGCAAAGGAGCTCAGGAACTAGTGACAGGGTTGGAAATGCCTGCGCCAGTAGGTCTATCGGGCGTAGAAGTGCTTGAACAAGGAAGAGGCGAGTCTCAAGCTTAGGCAGCAGCACCTTTGTGATGTACACCGTACTTGCCGATGCTTTCTTGCAGATGACAGAAGTCAAGATGCACGAAGAGCTCGCAGATGCCGGCGTGCTTTCAGAGTTTGATGAGAGCCTGGGAAAGGCAATGTTCGTGTCGCACCAGTGGCTGAGCGACACCCATCCTGATCCAGACTTCCAGCAGCTGAAGGTTCTGCAGGATGCACTAAGGAATATCGTTGCCGGAACCAGCTCAATTTCTCAAGCTCTGTTCTCAGAAGTTGTGTATGGTCGAAGAAGATGCCCTACAGCCGCCGACTTCGCACCCGGCCATCTCCACATTTGGTATGACTACTTTAGCATCCCACAAAGCGGCGGCCACCGCGCATCTCATGGCCGTCAGACAGCCATTCAAAGCATCCCAAGGTATGTGGCAAGATGTGAGTTCTTTGTCGTGCTATGCCCGGCTTTGAAGCACAGAGATCAGAAGCGGACTTTGAGCCATGCCACTTGGGGCGAAAGGGGGTAGCTGAGTTGCACTGGCATTTTTTGCCTTTGACGAGACACTTCTTCTCGCCTAATTAGGCCTAACTTTTGCCGGTTCTTTGTCCCGCAGCCCAGTCCAGGTGGTGTCGCACAGAGAGAGCTGCACGCGAACTGTCCACCCGCAAAGGTGGCTACGTCATTATTGTAGAGAGCGCCGTGCACCAGACGCTGCTGTGGGCAGGACTCAGCATGAGGGATGCACCTGGTGAAGGAGACTTTACGCTTGATGGTGACAGAGTGTTGATCGGTCGTATGGTCACTCAGATGGTCTGGTCCAAGCTTTTCTACTACCTCGAGCATCGACAGTTTCACAACTACCGATTCCTTCTGAATCTACAGGCAGCGCAGTACTTCCGTGCTCTTGACGTGGAGCCCATTGATGGCCTTGTTCCGGGCTTCCACACTGAGACCGACCCGAGTGTTGACTGCAAGGGCTTCATGCTGGAACGTTTCCTGCATCAGAACGGCCTCAGGAGCGTAAGAAACCCAAAATCCTCAGCCCCTGAATTTGCGAGATTTCGCGACTCCTCATTTGTCCTCGGTTTCTGCCGTCAGGAACATCTTCGAGCGGGATGCTGCAGGGTGGCCGCCCATTTGCTTTGCAGCGATGAGCAACAATGTCGTGGTGCTGCAAGCGCTTCTTGACCGAAAGGTGGATATCAATCAGGCTACGAGCAAGCCTGAAGCGCAGGTCAATCTTCCTGCCAAGCTGACGGCTTTGGCTATAGCTGTCTTAGTTCGCAACAATGAAGCTGTCGAGCTGCTACTGTGCGCCAGAGCCGACGTGAACTACAAGGATGGTTTTGGTGGCAATGCTCTCCATACCGCGTGTGCCGGGAACAATCCACACGGAGTACGTCTACTCTGACATGCTCGTGCCAACATGAATCAGCAGGCCATGCCAGGAATGAGCCCTTTTATGATCTCGTGTGCATGTGGAAGTCGGGATGCCATGAAGGAGATGCTCAGTCTGAACCCAGATTTGAGTTTGCGACACTGCCTACACGTCGCACTCATGTTCGCTGGGTGGTTCTGCCGACTTGGTAAATCTGTTGCTCGCTGCACGGGCGAATGTGAATGAACAGTTCCGGGTACAGATCCAGGAGCCGGGGTGGTGGCTTCTAATGAATGCCATGGGTGTGAGGCATCGGGTAAGCCCTTCCAGACTGACTCTGCTGGCTTATCATCATTACGATGCTACGCCGCTGATGTTCAGCATTTTGAGTGGTTCTCTGGATTCTGTGTCCACTCTGCTGTCAGCCCGAGCCCGAGTAGACATCCGAAATTACCGTAATAAAGCGGCATCCGATCTGGCACGCCAGATGCTCGCGCCATCGTGGTTGATCGAGGTCTGCTCTACCGAAGGAGAGCAAGACGCCGACGCCCCTGCCGAGAGCGACACGTTTTTCATTTGAGAGGTCTTGGCCGACGCCGAAGGCGCGTCCAAGTCTCACACCGTCAGTTTAAAATATTCTCAACTTCTCAACTAAAGTTGAAGCCTGTGGACCACTGGACGCGTTATTATCAACTAAAGTTGAAGCTTTTTGACCACTGGATCAGTGATTGCAAGAACATGTTGCACAATGTTGCGTTTGGTATCATGTAAGGCAACACAGTATCCTAAACCCTAAACCCCTAAACCGTAACCCCTAAACCCCTGCCGCATAGTCGAGGTTCAGCACCGGTCGATGGCTACAGCCGGCCTTGTACTACAAGTGCCCTGCCGCTTGGCTCGAGGTTTAGGAGCTTAGAGCTGTAGCGCTCAAAGTTGCAGGGTATAGGGCTTACAGGGTTATACAGGGTTTAGGGTTCAAGGTAACAAGCAGTTTTATCTAGGCTTCCAGGAGCAGGGCCTGACTGCCTGATATGGGGCTTGTATGTCTTAGGTGTAGTCTTTTAGTTTTGGTCCCTGTGTAGCTGCGGTCTAAGGTGAAATTTGAAGGCCATGCGGATTGAGGGCTTAGACCGTGACTGGAATTAGGGTCCAGGATTTTCGGGTTTCGGGGTTGGCGTTCAGGAACTGGAAGGGACGTGATGCATGCGGTCAAAACGAAAGCACAGTGGGGCCTTGAAGTTCTTGGCGGCCAGTTTGGGTTCAGAGCTTGTTCTGTTGGGTACCGGTAGACCAACAAAGCGCTAGGCATGATTGGGCAGTTCGAATCGGACCCCTACGAGTTTAGAATGTTGAGCAGTTTGAGCGAACGTTTCTCAAGCCCTCCATCGTCTTGTCACAAGGAGCTTCAAAAGCATGACGAAAATCCAACCCTGAGTCCAGAAGTCTGAGTTGAGGATTCAAGATGAAGGAGCCCGTGTGGGTTTAGATAAGATGGGCCGAGCAGCGTTAAGATTCTGATTTGGATAGCCAGCTTTGGCAGTTCAGTGTATATTCGTGCTCCTGGGCCCTGAACCACGAAGACGAAGATGATGACGCAGGTAAAGTTCAACGACTTCGCCATGGACTTCTTCTTCGTCGATTCGAACCTCTTCGATGCCAACGATTATCACGACGTCAGCGGCCACAACATCTGCTCAGGCAGGGGGGAATTCGGAGTCAGTCGATGTCAGTAGTCACGAAGTGGAATGAAAGCAGACAAGAACGAAGAACGAAGACAACGACTACCACGACGACCACATCATCAACAACAGCAACAACAAACACCAACGACAACCACGACGACGACAACAGTAGCTGCCACAATTACTGCTACTGCTACGCTGCTTCTGCTACTGGTTCTGCTACTGCTGCTGCTACTTAAAAACGATCCAGGGCACGTCGTAGTACAGCTATCATCATGGGTCATGATTTACTTACGCCCAATTTACCACCACCCATGAACCGCAACACCCCCACCAAGAACAGTACAGAAGTCCCAGTAGAACCACGGTAAGAAGCTCCCACATAATCCGACTTACCCACAAACTTCAAGCAACTGAGCAGAAACCTCGGAGGTCTCCACAACTACCCCTCTGCCACCTGTGGTCTTTCCGGCCCTGTATCTCTGGAGCAGCTGTTCTGCATGCCCCATTTGGGGGGTCTTTCGAAGTCATGGGTTAACATATCGATGCTTAGGATCCATGCGCTGTTCTGGCAGAGCTTGATGGGTTAAGTTTTGGCTGCCGTGGTCCTACCATGTGCTTCTACCAGCGTAGTTTCATTCATTCATTCTCTCTCTCTCTCTCTCTCTCTCTCTCTCTCTCTCTCTCTCTCTCTCTCTCTCTCTCTCTCCTTTCACACACACACACACACACACACACACATATATATATATATATATATATGTACTAGACACACATGCGTGCGTCCCACGCACTTAGTGTCTGCATCGCGGCGACGACTTTTTTGCATTGGCGCAGAGCTCAAGATGCTGGAAGAACTAGATCGCACGCGCCATTTGAGATGGAACTAAGATGAGGCTTATCCAGGGAGGCTTAAGGTTTAGGGTTTAGGGGCTTAGGGTGTTGGGTCTAAATATCTAAACCCGTCTTAGTATCTAAGTCCTAAAACGTAAACCCCTTTTTTTGTGGCCTGACCCTCAACCCTGAACCCTTGAACCTTAAACCCCTAAACCCTAAACCCCTCAACCCCAAAGCTAAACTCAAAACCGTAGACCCCTAAACCCTCAAACGCTAAACCCTGAACCCCAGACCCCTAAACCCCTAAACCCCAAACCCTTCCCTGAGCTCTTAAACCGGCCTCCAAACGAGCCAGTTTTTGTGTCTGCCCATCCCCGTGTAGGCCACATGAACCCCCCAAAAAAACAGGGCCCCGTTGGGGGGTTCGGAAACCAACGGGGAAGGGGTCCTATCCGTTTATATATATATATATATATATATATATATATATATATATAACATGTGTGTATATATATATATATATATATATATATGTTGTATACAGGTGCTACTTGTGTGTGTGTACATATATATATATATTATACACACACACACACACTCTGTATACCTGCATACATATGTTCCATTTTTTGTATACTGTCTTGGTTTCGGTTAAGGAGGACCTGGACATTTGCAATCATCACCGGGAATCATGTGAAAGATAGGGACCAGCCACACTGTCGTAGTTCCCTTCCTCCAAACTCAAAGAGATTATTGTAGTTCTGAGCTGAATCTCGGGCCCTGATGCTTCCACAACTGAGAGAATGATGTGCCCATGAGCATTGTAAACCCTAAAGTCCCATAGCATTGTACAACGCCATCAAGTTGTGGCTTGATGCCTTTCTTTAGTACATCATGATCATGGCCTCTCCACCCCCTCAAATAAGAACCGAGGCAGTGCTCGGAGTGGTTCAAGAACCTCTGGGATGCCGAGGCGAAGCACTGCAGCCTTCTGCGGTTTCGGTTCTGGGAGTAGTATGATTTTTTTGATGCGGGGGGTAGGGGGTGTACGGTCAGTGATTTGAGGGGTGTGCTTTCAGGTGTAGGGGTCGAAGCTTTCGAGTTTGTCGTGTACCGCTGGTTGCAGCGAATCGCCGCCTCGCTCTTATCCACGTTGCCTCGGTGAGCCATCACCTACCAGCTGCCAGTGATTATTGAGCGCCAGCGTTTCATTACAGCAAGAGTGTTGGTGATGCCGCAGTTACTTCATGATGGATGCTGCCAGAATTGAAGCCCAGAGTAGATCCCTAAACCCTAAACCCTAAACCTTAAACCTAAACCAAAAGCCCTAAACCCTAAACCCTGAGCCGGGCCATGCACAGCAAGTGGGTTGCCCTGAGCTAAAAAAAATCCTCTGAACCCCGGAATCCTGCGGCCGGAGACGGCAACCGCCTTAAAAAAGGGACCTAAATAATCATCAGTACTACTTGTTGGTGATTCCTTGTCATCATAATTATAGTAGAATGGGCCCCAAAACCCCATGCTAATTCTCAAGGCCCTTATACGATCCTTATACTATATCCTTATAATGCCCATATAGTAGTCCTGACTCCTTTAAAGGAACTCTATTCTAATTCCCAAGGCCCCTAAACCCTAAGCCCTTAAACCCTTTTGGCCTTAAGCCCAAAGCCCTAAACCCTACTTAGAGGATCATGGGACTTAGTAAGTAGGTTATTATTGGGGTTATAAGTCCCCTAAGTGGGGTGATCCTAATTATAACCTACATATAACCTGACGAACTCAGTCCCATGAGCCTTCAAGTAAACCCTAAACCCTTAATCCTTAAAGGGAGCCCTGTTATAGAGCCCTCATAGTACCCTTAAAAGGGACCCCTAAGCCCTACTTACTAAGTCCCATGAGCCTTCAAGTACGGGCCTTTCGGCGTTTCCCTTCGCCGCCAGGTCCAGTGGCTCGAAGAGGGCCTGGGCTCGTCCATGGCAGACTGGCAGAGCCTCTTCAAGAAGCTACGGTTTCGGGAACACTTCTGAAATGTGTGCATATATATATATATATATATATATCATACTATGTTACATATGTATATATCTACATATATATATATATATTATGGAAATATTGACATACGATAGAGGGGTGAATCCTGCTTCGACCCATAAAAGGTAGGGGTGCCCAACAGCAGCCGGCACGAGACACAGCAGCACATTGTTCTCTACGAGGCAGCTGCGATAGCATTCTGTTGCAAATTGCACAGTCAGCAGAAGGATGTATGCCATAAAGCGGTACACCCACCCTGACACAGCAAAACGTCCTGCCGGGTTACACGCGGAATCCTAGGCAGCAGCAATGCTGAAACCCTCTAAAACAAGCCTGTGCATCAGCGCCAAGGATCATCGCCACTCATTTCCCGCCCGAGCATGGCGTCGACGAGTGGCGACGTCTCTCCAAGAGCCTTTGGACTTACACTTGTTGTCGTTGTTGTTAGCAGCAGTTCGATAGCAGCCGTAGTGCAGTAGTAGTTGTTCTTGGAGTTGGAGTTGGGGTTGGAGTAGCAGCAGTAGCCAGCAGTTGCAGTCGCCGTATCGGCAGTGGCAGGATCAGAAGGGATAGCAGTGGCAGTAGCAGTAAGTGCATGTTCATGCGTGGGGTGATATTGCTGAGATTATGGTGTGGACCTGCTCTTGACCGCTCACCGACACGTACAAGAGGTGCACGTGGATGAGCCTTGACCTGCATAAATCTGGGGGTTGCATGCTGTCGCCAGGGTTTGGAATTATTAGGCTCAGCGGCTCTACGGTTAAGAACAGCTTGTATGGAGCGATGCAAGCAGTCTGGACCCAAAATCCAAAATCAGAGCTGCTTCGATTGCAAGAACCCAACTCCGGCCCTGTAAGCCCAAAGTCTCAGCTTCGCATCCTTGTTCAAGGTAGTGTACGTGGTTTCGACTAAACATATATATATATATATGTGTATATGCATATGTAAAAAGTGTAGACACATAGTTTTTCGTTTTTGTCGCATACAATTGAGTGTTTGCACTGTTGGATTTAACATATATACTTCGCCGTCTTTCAACAAAGCTTGGTCCGAAAGTCTGATGCTTGAGATCCCCAGCCAGGACGAAGCCAACCTGCTGAAACCGACAGCCTTCGTGGTGAGTGGCGGGGGCGGCGGCATCACATCTGAGGACCAGGGGGATACCCATAGCACAGGAGTACAACAAATCTTGAATGACCATTGCGCGTTCCAGAATACCAATACTGTGAAGATCCTCAGCTTAATCTTATCCTCATCATCACCATCACCGTCCTCAGAATCTTCTTCTTGATCTTCACCATCACCAGAATCGGCACCACCACCATCATCATCATCATCATCTTGTTCTTCACTGCCTTCATGACATTCCCGCCTTTCTGGCGTCGAGTCCTATCGGTTTAGGTGGGCATGAGATTATTGAACCGCAGAGCCTTCGGCTCCTTCAGGTCAGGTGCCTGTAGACTCAGACTTCATGAGCAATGCGTGGCCGTAGTGCTTTGGAGTGCGGGGTTGGCAAGATTCGGCGTCCGGGTGCAGAGCTTAGGAAAGGCGGTGAACTTGGGGTTGAATTCGCGACGAGCCCAAGGAACACAGCTTACAGCAGCAACCAAGTGACGCCAATGCTTCCAATGCCAGGCACACTTCAAAGGTGCAACCCTCAGACATCCAAACCCAAAGCCGAGAACTCTGCAACCCCTAAGCCCTAAGCCCTAAACCGAAAAGCTTTCAAACCCGTGAAACACCGGTCGCTGTCGCAGGCCGTTCCTTCCGAGAACGGCGAGGACGACCAGCCCCTTGGGGCCAAATCCCTAGGCCCCTCAAGGTTTAGGCCTAGGGTTCCTAGGGTTCCTTTAAAGGGGTCTATAAGGGTTACTACAAGGGGTCTACAAGGGTACTATGCTATAGGGGCCTCAATAAGGGTCGGGAGCTTCAGGTTATCGTTGCCGTCCCTTTCCCCGATGAAGGAGATCGGTGAAAGACACGAATACCCTGCAGAACTCCCCTAGGTCGAGTTTCCGCGATCCCTGGGAACCAAAGACCTGGATCATCAAACTGCGGCCGTACTTCAGGTATGGTTTCATGGACCTGACGGTCTCGAAGTTGCTTGGCTTGTGGCTTTGGGGTTTAGGCACTCAGTGTTTCATGTTGAAGGCTTTCAAAATGTGCTTGAGGCTGCTGAAAGTCCAGATCTATGATCGCTTGCATTTAGAATGATGTGTTGTGGCGTGCGTGTACATGCTGATGTTGCGAAGACCATGCTCATGTAAGTTTCAAACAACTGGCGGCTCTCGGAATGGCAATCATGGGGAGTTGCAAAGGGGCAGCAATGTCTGCACCCATCAGGAGTCTGATTGGCAACCGAGGCTTCGGGTGTTCTCTCACCCTGATCTTGTTCATTGCACCACCCGAGTACCAATTCGTGATGCAACATCTTCGTGTCAAGACTGTGTGGCTCTTGTGGTCGCACCTGCTTCACGAATGCCTCTGCAAACACCTCCAGATCAGAACATGGGAGTTTTTTGACTCCCTATCATCCTCAATGCTAGGATCGTTCTTATGAGGACGGCGAAGGGAATCCAGGAAATCCAATTGTGAACATCCGTCTTAAGGGTCGTCGGGCTGCTGCAAGCATCCAAGGCATGAGATCAAGATCACAGCGGTGTCCCATGGCGGGCAAATCCGGAATGTCAAGTGCCTGACACAGCGGCTGCCAGGCGACGACTTTACACAGGAGCCATCCGGGCTTGAAAGTGTCATCTTCCATTTAGGCTTCGCCGTGTTGAGTCTAGGCGCTGCGGGGTGGGAGTAAGAGCTGGTGTAACTGAGGCCTCATCTCAGATCTTTCTGCTCACAAATATGCTCTACGAGTACTTTCTGTGGGCTTCGTACGGTCGATTCCTTGAAGAGTTTTGAACCGAGTAAATTCCGGCATAGCTTTCACCTCGAAGCCAAGGAATTTGAACTGGCACGCCAGCCGCCAGCAAGTAAGCATGATGGTGGCAGTAGTGATAGCACTGCATGAACAGATTGTCGGCTTGATGCTGATTGCGATGAGGACGACTGCTACGACGATAACCATGCTCATGACGACAACTGTATTCCTATTTGATGGTTGTTGTCGACGGCCAACAACCATCCATTTGGAATACAGTTGTCGATGACGACGAAGAAGAACTGTTTGAAGATGAGCATCATCACGACGGAGAAGAGTGGCAGCAGCAAAGCAGTGGCCAGGACATGTAGCAGCAAGACGCAGCAAGGGATGATGCTGGTGCAGAGCCACATGTTGGGGAACTCTGTGCCTAGGTTCAGCACTGCAGGGCTCACGCATGTCACGCATCACTGATTTGTAGAGCTCCGAAGCTTGGCTTGCTGTTTATTGGCTGTCAGCTCCAACGGTCCGAACCTGTTCTGTAGGTTCCACGGAACATGTACTCATTCAGCACGCATCTTTGTGAGGTCACCAAAAGGTTTCAACGTTTTGAAACCCTGCCATCGCTTGTGATACAGAGTTTAGTGCTTTCGGTCTGCAGTCGTGATGCCAGCATCTGCCTGTCAGGAGCTGACAGAGGGGTCTCTGTGCGACAATGCGCCTCAGGGACTTCAGAAGCCACCCAATCCGAACATCGCACCGGTAGTGACTGACATCCACTGGTGAGGCCTTCTGGCAACCCGGTGTGGGATCCAAGCAGGCTAGACTCAGTACTCCCTGAAGCCCAGTTCGTTTCGGGGGTGCCGTACGTATTCAGGCAGGGAATAAGCTGTGCGCGTATGACTGAGGGTAGTCCGACTTTCTGCGACATGGACACCGCAAGACCTTACCGAATCACCCGCTGCCGCTCCAGCAGGAAGCTTTCGACAAATGAACTTCCTGAGATAAATCAGCAATGAATCTTGTGATTCCGACAGCAGCATCTCCGTTGTCGTTATTGTGTTTCGGTTGTTTCGGTAGCTGGGTGCAAGCAGGAATTCTTGTGGTTGTACCGGTAGGGGTAGGGGTCGCCACACAAATTGCAGCAGCAGTTTTCCTTACTATTTACTTCATCTTTTTTAGTATCATAACATGCGGTTATCATTGTTGTTGTTAAGCGTTTATTCCAAGTAGTAGTCGCAGTCGTGGTCGTTGTTGTCGTCGACGTCGTCATAGTCGTGGTCGTAGTCTCAGTATCAGTCGTAGTCGTCGTTGTCGTAGCAGTAGCAATAGCAGCAGTAGGAGTAGTAGGAGTAGTAGGAGCATTGGCGGCAGCCGGAGCCGTGGCAGTAGAAGCAGTAGCAGCTGCAGTATGGCAAGGAATATGTAGTATGCACGACAGTAAACAGACTTGCAGCTGCACAGGCGCAGAATTCTATGGTTTTGCAATTTCGCCGGGGAAATTCATGGCCTATCATTGTCATCAGACGGGTTCTTGTTGTGCCTGTGACTTTTTGGTACTACGACAACCCGCGTTTCACATCTCAGACCGGGTGCAGAATGGCAAGCCCCAGGCTACAAAGGCCAGGAGAATCCTTCACCTTAAGCCTAAGCCTCGAAACATCAACTTCTACATAGATGGATATATGCTCAGCCGCAGATTCGAGCTTTGAAGCCCGAGTTCGAGTTGCAATGATTAAAACTAGCAATCACCGGCTCTACTGTCATCTCGCACGGGATGTCCATATTAGAGTGCCGTTCTATGTTTACAGCAGTGGTGCTGATCTAGACTCATCCCGGCATCAGCCTGTCTGCTGGTGTACAGCGCACAGAGCAATATCGTAAGTTTCACCGATGTTCGCGCAAAGACGCTTTCCTGCAGCAGCAGCAGCAGCAGCAGCAGCAGACGGAAGGAAAGGCTGGCTCACTGGTTCATGTGCGAGTCGTCGGCAAGTTCCAAACAGGCCTTGAGGGAATCCGAACAGCAAGAGGGACAAAGTAGATGTTCGCCGGCACCCTCAACCCATGTACCGGCTTCGGAGTTTGGGGCTTTGGGTTTTGAGCTAGGCTCTACTTAAATGATGGATCGAGCGAAACCAGCATATCTCTGGCACTTTAAGTTGAAGGCGAACATTGAGTAGTGCACTCTTCAGGGGTGGCCTTGGTATGGTTGCTTGCCACAGTGGTCAAGCCTACCGGAATACACAAAGTTCAATAACATTCTTGCATTCCCAGCCCACTAAGAAGGACATCTAATGTTGACACTTTAAGCGCTTGCAAAGCTTTCAGCGCTAAGCCGTGAGGCCCCCGAAAAAGGGAAGCTCGGAAGATGGTTTGCAACGCCTTCCGGTTTGGCTCAACCAGCCCGAGCAGGGACAGCAGACACTGTGCTACACGACGACAGTGCAACCCAGCTCTGGGGCAGATTTGAAACTAGGTAGCTTGTAATTCGTTCAGCCCCCACCCGTGCAGGAAGAAAGGCAAGCAGAAAGATAAAAGTGACGGACACAAGCGTAATATACCTGGAGACGTCAGCAGCCGGACTGCTTCGGATAGGTTCTGAATCATAGAGCGGCATTAATTGCCGCGAGCAAACCTGTGAAAACCTCGAAGAAGCCCTCGAGCCTTCTGCTTGAAGGGCCGGCAGCTCTACAACCCCAAGCCTAAACCCTACGCTAACCCACACTCACAACACACTCAACTCTTCTAAGACTTCTGGCACTGCTAGACCAAACCTCACTAACCACCCCAACAAAAACCCTCCAAGAGTCATGGAGCTTCCTCCGACAATCTCGCGGGTGCCGGGGCCAAGCACCCGCAGAGCTCCTGCTACTTCCGGCCTTTTGGGGCGATGCGCTTGGCGGCTGGTGCCTTTGTCACTGTTGGGTAGCATTTTACCTTTTTATGGGTACTTAAACCCAATAAGGAATAAAAATGTACATTTTTAATCCTATCCCAACAATGAACTAGGTGCCTTTTTCCAATAGGGTCCAGAGCCAAATCTTAGAAGTTGACTCCGGGACCAGCAAGCCTTATTGGAAGTAGAACCTTCTAGGGCCCAGGATTTCAGCAACTAGTAGTTAATGCAACAGGAACGACTCGGGCATTTGAACAAGTATTATCGACATCATTACGGTCGTCATCGTTATCCGTTATCAACAGTTTCATCATCGTCGCAATCATTGCTATGATAGTTGCCTGATATTCGGTGATCGAAAAGATGAAAGGCTTTGCAACTAGGGATGTGGATATCCTATTTTATGTTATGCTATGGTATGATGTGCCACGTTATGTTGTTTTACGTTCTGTTATGTCATGTTCTGTTATGCTATGTTATAATGCCAATGCAGGTAACCTACGTACCTTGGAGTGCCTAGCATGAGGTTGCTGCTCCCTGCTTTTAGCCCGTCTTGGGTCTGTACCAGGTCACAAATCAAGCCACAGGTATGCGGAGCGAATGCTTCTGCACGTTTCATGTGGTTTTCTCATGTGACACGCCTGCTGCCGTTTTTCACCGCTGGAAGCCTTCTTGAAGGACCAAGGGCTCGCGGACCTAGTCGGTCCATGTTCAAAAAGGAGTTGGATGGGATTTGATTGTTACTCTAGACCGAGTTGCAGTGCGCCTCCCCATTCCGTGCATCCTAGGTTTTCCTCGGCGTCTGCTTGTCTCAGAACTGCCCTGGCAGTGGTGAGACGCCGCTCAACTTTGCAATTGCAGCCAATCCGTAGTTGCTGTGATCATGGAGGTACTTCACACGCAGAATCGCGAAAGGATCGTGTTCCATAGCAAATATGCAGTCTTGAGGACATTGGGTGTGATCCTGAGTTGTTTTAGGAGCAGCTGTTCTGAATATTTGCAGACATTACCATGAGTGGGCTCCAGCAGACAGGTGAAGGGACCGATGACGCTGATTATTATTACGATGCGTCTTACTCTTTTGCTCTTTTTTGGACTTGCCGTCGTTGTTACTGCTTCAGCTGCTACTAGCTAGGCTTGAGCATGTTCGTGTTGTTACATGATTCCCACCAGTGGTCTCATCATACTGAGTTTTGGGGGGGCTGACAGGGCACTACTGTGTTAACCTACGTACTAAACTGATCGATGACGCACGACGGATCTTACCCGAAGCCAGTCCTCCGTCGGCTTCCTGCTGTTGCCGTATTCTATTAACATAAACCGCTGAGGCACTCCAGCGTCATCTTAAAGATGGTAATATTAGCCGCTGTGGCTACTCCGGTCTCTCTATGACACAATGCGAACAGATGGCCTCTTTGTCTACATCTCCCGTCTTGCACAAGCACACCTGCAGCACCTGTGCCCAAATTGCAGCCTTGCCTTTGCATAAACCCTGAACCCCAAACCCCGTAGACCCTGAACCCTTAAACCCGAAACCCTGAACATTGAACCCCGAACCCAAAGCCCTATATACCTAAACCCCGAACCCTAGCTCACGTTGAAAGCGCACTCTTGGAAACATCAACTTGGGGCGGCTGTCTTTTTGCAAGCCCTTCGGAGGGGTCATCCCCAAAGACAAGAAAGCCGAAGAGCACGGAATTGAGGGACGTTAGTCCTTACGCTGTATTCATGAGCCCTTGGCAACTTACGGAACAAATGTTTGGAAAACGCGGCAAAGGGCTCCCTGGGAAGATGAAGCCTTTGGCATGATGAACCAATTGAGTGTTAGAGATCGCCGGGGAAGTCACCTACTGTAAATAGATCGGGTTCCTTACACATCTTGGCTCCTACTTGGAGGATCATGGGACTTAGTAAAGATTGGTTATAAGTACCTTAACTGGGGTTATAAGTATAGTTACCTTAATAATAACCGTAATTACTAAGTCCCATGATCCTTTAAGTACCCTAGGGCTGGGTATTTCGTCTGTCTTGCTTGTCAGGCTTACAGGCTGAGTTCGCAAAACAAGTTGTTTGTCTGACGTCGTCACAGGGGATGCAGGGGATCAACTTCTTGCCCCTGTATGGGCCTTCGGTGGTTTGAAAATTGGCTCATAAGGTGGTCTCACAGAACAAAATCGAAATCCGAAACTCCATGAAAATCTCGGTGTTCCTTACGAGTTGTGTTTCTGGTTGTGAGGGAGTTTAAGCCCAGATGCTACCGAACTCAATGCTTCATCGGTCTGGCTGACAGATACCCATAAACCCAAGCCTCTGAACCAGAAAAAACAGGAATGCTGTCCCCTGAACATGTCCATACCCCACACTTCCGCAGACCTTCCATCCAGAAACAACCCAAAGGATCCTAGGTACTGGTATGGGGAATACGTCCCCCAACAAATGTACCTCAAGACCCTGTTCTAATTCATAAAGAGCCCCTATTGTTTTCTGTTTGCCCTAATAATATACCTGAAGACCCTGTTCTAATTATAAAGGCCCCCTATACTAGATTTCTATATGCACGAGGTTCCTCACCCCACGGAGCTCACAGCCGCCGCGAACGCGGCTTCGAGCCCGGTCCGGATGGCGACGTGGACGGCCTGCACGGAGTTTCTGTTGTGGGTTTAGGGGAGTTTAGGGGTTAGGGTACTATGCTTGCTTTGGCTTCCTCATTTTCCGTGTGAAAAGCATACCCCCAAAGCCCTGTTCTAATCAAGGGGCCTAGTTTCTGGGGCTTTGCAGGTTTTCTGGGTGTTCATAGGAGTTCTTCTTTACCAATCTAGTTTCTGGTTCAAGGCTAGGGGCATTGGCGGTGCATCCGAAGGCCGAAGAGCCTTTCTCGGCTCATGGGCAGTCCGAAGGAAAGGAGCCGAAGTCTGTTGGACGAGCCACTCTCGCATGTTAGTACTGGTCGTCCTAGCAATGCTAGGAATTCTGGCCAAAGCAGAGGGACCTTTGCGACTAGTAATGTTTCCGAGATTAGGGGTATCTTATTTTGGAGTCCTTATAATAAGGATCCTACTATTTCGAGTATTATGTTAGGGTCCCCTATTTTTGGAAACTCCCATATTGCTAGTTATGATAGTAAGAAGACTATCTCGTCTACCATCCTTGCGACTCCCTCCGAAGCTTCTTGGAAATCAGCGGCTGGCCCCTAAACTCCTAAAGTGAAAGCCACAAAGTTGGAATATCATTATCCTAAACCCTTCTATGGTAAATTATAAGGTATCCTACCCTGAAACCATATTCCAACTTTCTGGAGTTCCCTATACGTCCGAAAGTTTCTGAACCTGAAGACCTTCCTAGACCCCCCAACTTCCCTGTAATGAAGGCCCCCTAATTATCTCTTAGTGAGAAATATCAGAGCCCTTTAATAAAGGGTACTTGGGGGTTCCTGCTCCTAGACCTAAAACCGCTGGAACCCACGCAGCCCAACTTCCCGAACTCCTGAACCCCGAGTCTCAATCCCTGAACCCTAAACGCAAAAGTCCCACAACTGTGGGTTTCGCTGACCTTAACTGCAAGGCGGAAAAAGGCATTAAAACAAATAAGCAAAAGTCCCAGCCGAGGCTTAAACAAGAGAGCCTCGTGGGATTTCCTGTTGGGGGCTTCCCCTTTTGCCTACGAAGAGATCGCAAGCAGCTCGGCCCATGCTTGTGGCTTAGGGTTCAGGTGTTCTAGGAGCACTTCAGAGAGACCTCGTTCAACAAAATTGTTCCAGGATTCTAGGGTTCCGGGTTCAGGAGGAGTTTGGTTACATGTTGGCCCTGCTACCGGGCCTTTCATACGATGATGGTCCAAGCATGCACCAGCCTGGTTAGGAAAGCCCTGGTGCGGTTTGCTTGTTACTTGAAGGCTCATGGGACTTAGAAAGTATGGACATAAGTAGGTTATAGTTAGGGTTAGGATAACCCCACTTAGGGGACTTATAACCCCAATTATAACCTACTTACTAAGTCCCATGATCCTCCAAGTAGAGTTCTGGATAAGCATCCCACTGTTTGGGATGTCCAGAACCAAGGGGCCCGAATGGTTCGTCGGAGTAGTCCCTAGCGTTCCCTCTGAGATTTACTTGCAGCACGATATACCCCGCAGACCCGGTTCTACTTAAAATTGTCAGGTTCCTACATTGACTGCCCTTAACACTTATTATAGAACCCAAGATCCCGTCAAGGAACCGGTAAGGGAACGCTACACTACACAGGGTGGGATGGGCCTTTGTCCATGTTCGTCGTAGTGGTTGACTACACTGTAAACCCCCCAAAAGACCAAAACCCTACGTAATTGCTTTCAACTCAAAGCCTCTATACACCCGTAACCACCTCGACGCATAAATCCGAGACCCGCGACTCTAAAACTGGTAAAGCCTAGATAAGAACGTAGGCCTACTAGTCAGTCAGGGCCCATTGAGTACTGGAGCTTCGGATCATCGTCGTAGTAGAAGTAACCGTAGTCGTCGTCGTAAATGGTAAGCTTGCAATACAGTAGTAGAAACGTGGCAGTATCGGTGGTGGGACCTCCTTCTTCGCCAAGACTTCTTCGCTAAAGCATTGGCCAGAGACCCGATTCCTGTAACCGAGGCAACTCCAGACAACAGGAGTACATGAAAAACATGCTGCTCAGCCAAGTCGATGATTCTGCTGTGTTGGAGTTGGGGGTTGTGAAGAGGCATTCTGGGGTTCTGGACAGGTGACTGGGCAAGTGCGGGTAGTTGCAATAGTTCCTAGGACCCAGAGCAGACCCTTATTCCCTTTTTTAGGGTTCAGGTTCCCTTTTAAGCCCCTTTAAATCAAAAAGGGCATCCTTTTTATCCCTGGGTTACTCTTTGGTCTAGGTTCGTAGGAAGCCACAATGCCGGCACTGCTCTTCGTGCGCGAGTTGAACCAGAGAAGTTTTGAGCTCACAGGGCCGATCACCCTGAAACCTTGCAGTAGAAGCCAGAAAGTTTGAATATCATTATCATACTCCCTTTAAGGTAAATTATAGGAAATCCTGCCATTATTCCATATTCCAACTTTCTGGAGTTCCTTTTAAAGGTGTCCAATGCACTTTGGCTCTGTTCAAATGTTGGGTTTTTGCTACCTGAACTATTTTCTTCAAACCTTAATTGGATTGAACACTTAGCCCCGAAACCCACCAGAAATCCCATAGCCTAAAACCCTCAGAATTGAGCCAAACTACTCGCATCCTGGAGGCAACCCCTCAAGCCCCAAGCCCGGAGCCAAAGGTCCTACTTGGAGGTTCATGGCTAGCTGTAAGTGGGGTTATAAGTAGGGTATAAGTCCACTTAAACTACCCATGAACCTCCAAGTAGATATCCCCAGACCAGGACTTTAACGTCCTGGACCACAAACCTATAGACCCTAAGCCTTCACCAGGATCATCAGACCCAAAACCCTCGGACCCGAAAAAACACTAGGCGGCGAATATATGACCGTCTCCAGTGTGGGCATACTTGTTAATGTATACCCCAAACCGCAAAAACAACTTTATTCCACTTGCTCCGGCAACCATATTCCCTAAACCCTAAACCCTAAACCCTTTACGCTCCTGAGCCTTGAACTTGCAAGCCCTAGAAGCCCCACAAAGCCTAGACCACAGGTTGTGGGAAGACCCTAAACCCTGAGCCCTCCTAAGACATCCTAAGACCACAGGTTGTGGGTAGATGACCTGGAAACTCCAGAGAACCAAAGCTCTCCGACGGCCTCCGTGGAGAAGACTCTTGGCAGCACTTCCTACGCCCGGGCGAGGTGTTCGATATGGGAGTTTCCGGAAATTAGGGGTACCTTATGTTGGGGTCCTTATAATAAGGATCCGGGATCCTACTATTTAGGGTACTATATTAGGGTTCCCTATTTTCGGAAACTCCCACATGAGACTCTAGTATAGTTTACATGAGGTTTACAGAGTTTGTGAGTTGGAAAGGGGTGGGGGGCCACCCTACTCCGAAACCCCTTCTGAGTAGATGGCTGGTTACATATATTCACAGTCAGATACATTCACGTCTTTGCTTGCAAAAGGCAGCTTCAAAACAGGATACATACGTAGTCTTACATATCCGGTGGCCCCTTGCTGACTGGTGATGTGGTGTTCTCAGCCGGCAGGTATCCACCAGCTTTCGTCGCCTACCTAGCGCGACTGCTGCTCGCACGCGACGAACGCTGTGCCGGCTGGTGGGCAGGGGCGAAGAGTGACGCTCGGAGAAAGACATCCCTCTCTCAATCCTGTGTGATTCGGCCGCTGGAAAGTTGTCAGATAGAAGGAATATGGCCTGTGGCTGTTGTGCGTATCTCTCTATCCTTGCACCGCCCCAAATTAGACGAAAGCCCAACTGCACTTCAAGCTATGGCTCTCCACTTTAAGGATTGGAGAGAAATCGTTTCTTTGCAAGCTTGCTCCGGGCAAGCTTCGTCCACTCCATTTGTCGTCAGCTGTGGGCATGTGATGCCGCAATATGTATGCATGCACTTCTGATATGTTTCAGCAGCACTGTGTTCTTGGCTGGTAAGTGCTCGCCGAAGTGACCAGGATCTGGGGCATCCCAGCAAACAAAGGCCAGCGGACCCAGCACCTTAAACCGCCGTCCTGATACTTGCGCCACTCAATAAACCCAGCTGCAACCACTGCCGAGGCTGGTGTGGAAACTCCGCAGGAGGTATTTGCACAGTTTGAGGCGCAACAGTTGGTTCAGGATTTTCTCGGTGTTCTGAGCCCTAAGCTCGTCTGCCGCGAGACACGTATGAAACTACGTACTACACTACGTACCACGTACTACCACGTACTACTACTACTACTACTACTACTACTACTACTACTACTACTACTACTACTACTACTACTACTACTACTACTAGTACTACTACTACTACTACTACTACTACTACTACTACTACTACTACTACTACTACTACTACTACTACTACTACTACCGCTGTTGTATACACCGAAAAGACAGGCGAGGCCTCTCCCGAGCTAAGAACCGGCAAAGCCAAAGTCGTTTCTTGTTGAAATCACTCCATTGCCGACTACCCAAACGATTCTTTGTTAGTCCTCACAGTGACGATCTTGCTACTTTGTGTTTAAACAGGGTTGGTCATTTTCTAGTTCTCCTATACGATTTCTGGCACATCTGCCGTGCCAACACTCAGAGCTGGGCAGGCAGCATGTGTAGAATCCAGGACATGACCGTCACGACAGTACCAGTGAGAGCAGCATAAATGAAAGCAGCGGCCGTGCGCCATCATACAATGCTACCAGTTCTTTTTTGGGCCAGTCCTCTGCAGGCTTCGGTCGCGAAAACGCTCTCCGAGAGCTGGCGCGGAAAAGCCGGAGCACTAGCTGTCGCACGGCAAGATTCTCTTTTACATATGTTCGTTTTCAGTTGAACGCTTAGGGCCTTTCATTTGGGGGATGTTGAGGGCATGTTTGGCACGACATGGCTGTCACTCGCAGATGAAGCAAGCACTGAACTTCAACAATCCCCGTGTAATTGGCTTATATATTACTTCTACACCCTGTAAGCTTGCTCTGCCCGATGATCCTGGATCCTCGAGCCTGGAGCGAAAAAACACTCTAAACCCTTAAACCCTAAACCCTTAAACCCTAAACCCTAAACCCCCAAACCCTAAACCCGTAAACCCTAAACCATAAACCCCCAAACCCTAAACCCTTAAATCCTAAACCCTAAACCACTCAAGCAGCACAAATCTGTCTCCAGGCAGCTCTGATCAAGCGCTTCGGAGGACGATTTCCCTTCGATGCAGAGCCGCAAATTAGGCGCCGGAAGTAAGGGACAAAGATTGCTGGCTCTCGCCACGACGTTCCCCAGAAGTGCATACTGTAGGGGCCTTCATCATTACACTATCTTGAGGGTTCCTTATAAATATAGTATAATGGCCCCAAAACCAATCATTAAGGCCCCAAAGAAGTTCCAAAACTCGGCAGAACAGCGCATGTGCCCTAAACCCGAAACCCATACACCCTCTGAAAGCCCGAGATGACCCAAGCTTTGAGAGGCTTTGCTTCGGCCTCCTCCCCGAGGCTTCCGGCAGCAGAACGCTGGTTTTAGTATATCATGTGTCGTATATAGTAAATAGTACAAGGGATATAGCACATAGTGTATAGTATATGTAAGCTGTATGTATATTTTTATGTATGTATATATATATATGTATGTATATGTATATACACATGTATTTGTTTTTTGTTTGTAGAACCTTCTTTTTGTAGTGATACCCACGCTGTGTCTTCCATATGAACCGTGTTGCTAAGTTGTTTCGGTTGCTCTCGCTGGCTTGGTGGTTGTTTTTTTGTTCAAAACTGTCTTCCTTGGCGTGGTAGGCACGGTGTCGGGGTTTGGGCTGTTGAGGTTCTTGTGGGGTTGTATATAGTCTATGAGGGTTTAGGCAATACAATGTCATACTGCTGATGGACAAAATCCTGCATGACCCTAAGGACTCTAAACTATAGGAACTATGGTATATTCCTTGTTTTGGGTAATGCAGGATTTTGTCCATCAGCAGTAGGGCTTCATGTGAGCTTCAAGCGTTTCAAGGCTTGGGTTCAAAGTCAGGAGCAGGGATTCTAGCTTGAAGTGTCAGCTGTTAGGGTTTAGGGTTTAGGGTTTACTGCTCATGTCATGTCGAAGAGACTTGAGAGTATTCTGCTGGTGGAAGGGCTACGTTTCCGCAAGTCCCTAATTGCGGCAATAAATACTATTTTGGGGGGTCCCTATTATACTTATAGTATATTGGGCCCCAAGATCCTATTCTAACTACTAAGTTTGGGCTTCATGAGAAGATGGTTTTCCCTAAACCCTAAACCTTAAACCCTAAACCCCTAAACCCTAAACCTTAAACCCTAAACCCCTAAACCCTAAACCCTAACCCTCCCACCAAGCGCAACCTTGCCGGAAGCCCTGGAGTGCCCTTCCCCCCAGTCTATTGGAAGGCAGCGCGCAGGAAGGCCATGTAGCAACACTCTTAATACAATAGTAGCAATTACATATGTATATATATATATATATATGCTAATATGCGTTTTGTGTTCGTTTCGAACTTCAAGACATTGTCCGGGAAAGCAGGATTGGCAACTGGAAATGCACGTAGCGCTAAAGTGGGCTACGAATGAATCATGGACTCCGCTTCTTGACCCCATGCGGCAGGATATTCTCCGGGGGTCGTTCTTCGATCAAAATTTTAGCACTGACCGCGACGAGGTGTGGCTTGGTGGCAGGTTAGCCAATTCTGTCTCCATTCTAAATTCCCTACAGCAGTGAGTCTAGTAGGATTCTGGATCGAAGAACCCTAACTGAAGCATATTACAGACAGCCTGGCACTCTACTGAGGCCTCAGGGTGTGGGAATCTACTGTAGGTTGTTTTCTCGGCTTTCGTAGGACGATCTGATGAAACCCCCGAAGGCTCGCAGAGCCAGTGAAATACGAGAGCTCTCAGGGACTTCAAAACCCCATAGTTAAGGAATATACCTTAAATCATATCAACGACCTTATTATGATTTAGGGTATATGTGTGAGTTCGTGTGGCGGTGGAGGTGGTAGTAGCAGTGGTAAGTAGGTGATACATGGTTGCGGCTAGTAGAGTATTTGAGGCTGATGTATCAAGTGGTAAGAAAAGTTGTCATAGTCGCACGGGCAGTTGCATCTTGAAAACGCTGGCAAATCATGAGCAGTCCCTGCTACAGTGACAGCACCGAGAGACTTGAGACCACCTAGGAAGAAGAAAAGATAGTTGTATAGTTAGCAGCACCAATAATGGCAAGCAAAATACAGAAAGGGCCAAGTGGAAAGCTAATCCAGAAGACAACCAGATCCGTCAGCAGGTCACGTGACGATACACCATAAAGTCAAGTACCTCTGCCAATACCAGTAAACCCTGGCCGGGCACTCATTTGTGCAAAGCATGCCCCCTTTAAGGATGGAGGTGTTTCTCGCCATCGACAAAGATGGCAATGGCATGTTAACGAGGCACCGGGCAGTTTAGTCTTCTGGGGAGTAACGTACGTACGTGGACAGATCAAGCGCATCGATTCAGGTCATTCAGGTTTCCTATATTCATAAGAACGCAAAGACAAGGAAATGTGCATGTAGTAAATTATATATATATATATATATACACATATTACATATATACATACACATACACTGACATGTATATACGCAAGCGTAATTGGTACTTAAAGCAACATATGTGCGTGTGTATTGTAATCTTGAAGCAGCTGCTCTAGTATTTTGGGCCCCGCACAGGGGAAAGGCCCGGATTTTTGGTCGGTACCTCACTCAGACTCCAGGTTGAAGGATCCCTGGCCTCAGTTTAGCAGCATGCAACCTAACCCCTAAACCCCTGAACCCTGAACCCTACTTGAAGGCTCATGGGACTTAGTAAGTAAGGTTATAAGTAGGCTATAATTAGGATAACCCCACTTAGGGGACTTATAACCCCAATTATAACCCACTTACTAAGTCCCATGATCCTCTAAGTAAAGTCAGGATCTGAGATTCTCGCCACGTATCGAAGTCAAAGGCCCCTACGGAACATGCTAAGACCATGATTCCTAGATCACTCCAGAGACTCCAATGTCCCTTAATTAAGGTTTGAGGGACCCCATGATAGTTTAAGGCATATTCCCTAATTAAGGAAGGTCAGGAAGAGGTTTGGGGTTTTTTTGGTTTGTCGCTGCGAAAGCAACGCCAGGATGTAAGAGGTTTGTGAAGAGTCTTGGCCGACATTTTCGGATATGAAAATCCTAAAGCACGGCGACTGCCGTAGAATTGATGAGGCTGTGTCTTTTCAGAAGCACTCATCTACTTGTGGCTTTCTCGTGCTGTGGGATGGGGCTTGATGCTTCATCGCGGGAGGGAGGCAGGAGCAGAACATGATCTTCAATTTAAATGAGGGAGAATGCGACGTCTGCAAGTGACATGCATGGTCTTTCAGAATTGGCCGTCTCCACGTGGTGTGACCCATCCTACTAGAGTCTGCCAATATGAGGACCTTAAAGGGGCTGCTGTAAGTTGCAAGCTGAGCTTCAGATGTTTGCTCCCCTGTTTGTCTCTCGATCTATGGATCCATTAGAAGCTGCCCCCACCCTGTAATAGTGGTATAATAGGAATATACTAGGGCCCTAATATAATCCTATATAATCCTTATGGTCACTATTACAGGGGGGGGCAGCTTCTAATGGATCCATCTATTTCCTGATTTTGTATAGGTGTATACCTGCATGTATAACGGCATCGGGCTTAGGGCTTTCATTCGAGGCTTCCTCGCTGTTTCTTTCACGGTCAAGCTCATCTCCCACTGTCGCCAGGGAGGAGATACAAGAAGCGTTTCAGCCGCGGCCTTAGTGACGATTCTGACGCAGCCAGGCATCGCGGGCTCTCTTTCAAAGATACGACTCGAGCCCCGCAGTGACAGTGAAGATAATTACTGAGGGCTCAACAGCAACTGTAATCAGCAATACTCACAAGGTTTTCAGAATGCAAGCCATCACTAGGTCTTAGCGATGCATATGCCCCAAAGCCCGAAAGCCCGGAAACGCTCAAGCCCCAAGCTCAAGACGATCCCGTGCAGAGGCTACTTTGCTTACGCCTTCAACCCGAAGAGGCCCAAACCCAAAAACCACTCAAAGCCCAAAGGACTCCTTAAGCCCTAAGGCACCGAAGACTCCCGAAACTTGCAGAACCCCTGAGCCGACCTCTAAGGTCCATAGGGGACGGGTGGCTGTCAAAGCCCGAAGTTGAGCAGATGTTGAAAGATGCCCTTGCCGACAGCAATGGTGAGGCAAGGGTTTCTGCCGTTGCCTTCAGGATTGTGGGGTGGTAAGTAAGAGAAGCACAAGTTGTGATCACAAGGTTTTTGTTGCTGTGAGAGTAGGTTAATACGTAATGATAGCATCGGCTACCACTGCACTTTGCAAAGTTGTACGTCGTCACGCAAGGACCACAAGCAAGAACCAATGTTGTCTCCCAGTGTGGCGTTGCTAAGGCCTTAAAGGAACCACCAGTGTCAGTGTGTTGCACGCTTAGAGTTTGTGCAGCTCGAAATACAGCTTATGGTTTATAACAGAAACCCAGTGTTCCGATCCCTGCCATCCGAAACCTTGAAACAAAAGCTTCCGGTCAAGCCATTTTTGGGAGCATCTGCTACTAGCGCGACACTTCCAGTCGAGTCCGTGATACCTGAAGACCATACGGTTACTAACCTCGAACCCGTAAAGAACCCTGAACCCTACACTGCCGCCGAATCGACACCCTAAACCCTGAGCCCTAAACCCAGCAACACTACATGCCGACAGGTAGACGTCGCCGGTTTCAAGGCCAAGCGGTAAGGGACTTCCTCATAAGATCCGGAATGCTGTGCTCGTGGCTTCATTCTTGTATATATATATATATAATATATATATATATATATATATACATATATACATATATCGATGTATTTGTATATGGTGCAGGTAAGGTTGATCGTGATTTGCAGATGAGCATGAGCTTGGTGAATTTGGTCTACGGGGCATCGGATTCGGCTTGCCGTTGAAATTGGGTGTCCAGCGAAGGGGGTCTAGCAAGCTGATGTCAGGTGCACAGCAGCGATTTCTACATGTGCATGGGATGCTTTCAAGGCAATTTCGGACCTTGGGTGTTGGGTAGGTCTCGGATGGAGCCTGTATAGTGCAGAGTGGGTGGGTGTGTCCCCAGAGGCTTCGTGGAATGTTGAGAATGCCTCAGGGATTCGGAAAAGGCCACTAGCCACATAGAGAAGGTTCGAATGTAACAGAGACCTTGAGTGTGACATGTCCATGTGTGGGCTTTCAATCGCGGGGGGTTATTGGGTACTGGTAGTATGTAGCACAGTGGTTGCAGGCAGGTGCAGACAGTTGACAGCGTGCCTTCAGTTCCCACTGCCCTTGAGCAGTCAAAAAAAGCAATCCAGACCCTCATGGAAACCAGTCGGCACTGGGGGAGTGGTCAGTTGGCGTCTTTGGTTCCCCCCTCTAGGACAAACTTTCCACTTGCTTGCTCAAGAAAATGACGGACTGAGAAAGCTTGTGAAGCAAACTGGTCTTGCCCCCCGACTTCCTGACTTCCTGGCCGACACCAGATGTGCTGTCGCAACCTGGGTCGGCAGGCAGCATTGGCAAAGTCGCTGACGGCACCGCGAGCTCGTGCCGAACAGGCAAAGTGTCGAGGGCTTCAGCCGCTCACGATGAACAGGGCCTTGGGTTTGATGATCTAGTGTGCTCTGGGATCTTCATGTTTGTTTCGAGTTATGCTCCTCCACCCTGAAACTTAGCTACACTACTTAAACAATCATGGGACCTAGTAATTACGGTCATTAACTATTAAGGCAAATATACTTATCCCCCCAATCAAGGTACTTATAACCATACTTGCTAAGTCCCATGACCCTCCAAGTACACAATGGATGGGATCCGGATGTTCGCCGCTGTTTGAAACCCCTGAATGCCACTAAAACCTCGGGCCTGAACCTGCTTCAAAGGCAGGACTATGATACTCTGGGGGCCTAGATAATTGCCAACACTAGTCTTTTAGGGGCTCGAAGCGCTCCATCAGCGGAGCTGGTTGTTGCCCCCAGCACGTATAGTGCGCCGCCTTTGAGCCATTGCGGGTTCTGGCGGTCATTTATCATCACCCTCCTGGCATAGGGCTCTGCGTCGTCGCCGAGCAGCTGCCAGACACGCCCTCCGACACGGGCGTAGGTTGAGGGCCAGTCAGGTGGCTCGCCTTGTTGCGCATCACGCGTCTTCCAGTTCTCTGGTGGACCGTGTTTTACGCATGGGCAGGGGCAGCAAGCAGAAATGGGACGATGGCAAGCATGGCTACAATCTGTGGCGTGGCTCGTCCTATGTGTCGCCCAAGAGTCGAGGGCAGCCTTCCCGGTATGGCCAGAAGGGGCAACACTGGGACTGGTGGGAACCGCAGATTCCGAATGCTCCGACCTTCCCTTCCTTCGACGCGGCCCCAGCTGGTTCGGGTGGTGCGCCACCGCGCAAGGATGCAGACGAACATCCGCGTCCTGCTCCGGGCGTATTCAAGGGCTTACAGGATGCTCTGAATGCGTTCAACCGTGCAGAACAGCGCGTGGAGCGCTTTGCCCGGACGCAGGAGAACACCAAGCAGCAGTGGGCGGATTACCAGCGCGCTATGAAGGAAGCCCTGGTGAAAGAAAAAGGCCGGTTTCAGGCCAGGATGGCGAAACTTGGCCGCGAGTTTCAGGAGGCAGAGATGCAGAGAGAGGCCGCGCGTGGATGTGTTCGGTCTTTCCACTTGGGAGAAGAGGTGCCAGAGCCTGCATCGCAGATGGAAGCGACGGATACAGAGGTGGACTCTATGTTCGAGCAGTGGATGGCCGAGCGGCCGCCTGGTACAGATTATCAGGAGATTCTGACCCGGGCTTTAGGTGCTCCAAGGCCTCCGATGGTGACCCCTACGAGACCTACCAGTTTGGCGCCGCGGACCCCCCCCTTTGGGGGTTTCCCTGCCAATGCACCGCCTTCCTATTCTGCTCCGACTCCTTCTGCGGTCGACGATCCGTACACGGCAGTCTCTCCTGTGCTCTTTGGTGCTGCAGCTCCACCTGGCACTGGATCTGTTGCGGCACCCCCGGGTCTGGAACGCACTTCTCCTTTTCATCCTGGTCAGCGTACAAGCAGGATGGAGCCTCGCCGTGGCGTCAAGGAATCCACCAAGATGGCGCCACCGGTGCCTTCTGTACATGGCAGTCTCGAAGAGAAGCTGCAGGCTCGCCGAGCTTTGAATCCCTTCGGGATTCCTCCGACTCCTCCCCCTTCCATTCCGGAGGGCGTGCCGAGTGCCGTTCCTGGTACATCGGCTCTCCTGGACGACGACAACGAGGAGTTAGATTCCGATGGGGGTTCGCTCTCTGCAGAGGAGCTTGCTCGCCTTCGTTCAGCCGGAGGCGGCCCCGCGGCGGCAGAGTGAGTAGGCAGGTCAAAGCGAACAAGTCCGGCAAATGGTGCCAACAAGTTGATGGGTCTTGCCGCCTACGGGAGCCTGACACTCGGAGTCCTATGGGAAAGGACTCTGTGATGCGCGTTTCCCTTGGGCATGGCTTTCTCATCGAACTTGTTGGTGCGAAGTGCTTTGGACATGTTCATACCTGTATAGCGCTTTTGTGCAGTTCCTCTTCTGGGTTCTTTGGGAATGTACAGTTTTGTAAAGCGCGGCTTTTGGGTGACCTGGATGTGCCTTCTTCCTTCGGGCTCTGCTTCCCGGGGCAGGTCTCTCTCGCTTGCCATGTTGGATTTCTTTTGGCATATGAATCGGGATATCCTCTGTGCTGCCCGGCTATTGGTGCAGCCTCCTGTCTGGGTATCACTTTGGCCCTTGCTGTGACAGACTCGGCGTCCGGGGTGCCTAACAACTACATCGGTGGCTCTGGGGTAGTGACCACGGTGACCGAGTTTGTTCCTTTTCTGGCTGGAGGCCAATGTGGTTTGTGCTCGTGTGTGGCTCAGAGTGGCGCCGGCTTTCAAGGCTGCCCTCTTCCAAATGGGCTTCGGTCCTCCCGTTCGACTCATCCAGTTGGTTACGCTTTGCTTTCAATAGACGAGCTTGCCCAGGATGATGGATTCTGCTGGCTCCTGTCGGTACTTGGCCTCCACTTGGCTGCGGCGACTCGTTCCATCTCGGGAGTCATATTCCTTTGCTTGATTACTTGCCTTTGCGGGGCAGCTGGATTGCAAAGCTGTTCGCTGAGGCGATCGGTGAGGTCTCCATCTCCTGTCGCCCCCCTTGGGATGCTCCGTGGGTTTGGTTGTTGTGCGTGCCCAGGGCAGCCTGTTTTGCACTGGGGATCTCCGCGTCGGCGACAGGGGCACCATTCGAATCGGCCGACCGTCCGGTGCAATTCCTTCAAAGGTTTTCCAGCTCTTCTGGGTTTTGCTCTCCTTGGATCCTTGCCTGGTCAGGTTTGGGCTGCTCCTCAGCAGTTACGTGAGCTGGTTCGGGCCGCTGCGGAGGTGAGTGAAAGCCGGCCTGATCCATTGGGGGTCCCTGCTGCTTCCGGGTCCTCCTTTGATGCTCCTGCAGCTTCCATTGCAGTTGATACTGAACGTCGGGTGCTAGTCCTTTTGCCTGGCTATGCTGCCCGTTGCATTAATCTCCCTTCTTGGCCGTTGCCGGCGATTGAGATTTTGATGTCCCAGCTCTATAATCAGTTGGCATCTGCTCTTCCTCCTGTAGCAGCCACCTTGCTCCCTGCCTCACCTCAGACGGTTCCTGGCCTTATGGTTGTTGTCCAGGTTCCTTCGTGGACTGAGGAGTCGGATAGAAGGATTGTGGTTTTTGACTTTACGCACTGTGGTGGGGCAGTCTTTGCTAAATACTGCCCAGGTGTATTGCCTTATGCTGACTTGGTGGATCTTGCTGGCCGTCACACTGCGGGCGCATGGGATGCTTATGCTGCCTTCCAATCGGATCCCATCCCCTATGGCTCTGGTACTGCTGTCGAGAACGGCATGACCATTCATTTTCGTCCGGTGCTCCTCAGACCTCCAGCCTGGCTCCCGCGCGCACTTGATTTTCTTGTTGAGCAGGAACTTTGGTCTGATCGGGTATGGGTTCCGGGCTTAGATGAGGAACCCACTAGATGGGTAGTTGTGGGTCCTGGTCCTTCCTTTCTGATCGCTCATGGAGCGGTTTTTGACGAAGACCTTCAGGCTAAGATTGCGTGCCGCGTCCGCAATAACGGTGAAAGTGTATCCTTCTCACAGCCGGCCTCTGCTTTGTTGGGTCAGAGTTATGCATTTGAGGGTCAGCCTGTCCGTGGTCTTGTTGCCGCTGTGCCAGGTCCCCTTGGCAGAAGGCCTGCTACGACTGTCTTCGTGGACCTTCGGCTTGCCGGGGGTGGCATCTCGGCCTTCGAACATGACCGACTGGCTCTTGATGAGGCTGATGTCCTCCGTGCCGTTCCACTGGGTGCCGTCTTTGGTTCTCAGCCCTGTGTCGTCGGGCCAGTCGGAGTCACATGGCCTGTTCCGGTGTCGCCGGGCCTCGTGTTCACTGTGGGTTTGACTCGGCATGGCCCTGGACATTCGGCTGTTGTCGGCCCTAGTGCGGATAGTGGGATTGATGCTAGTATTCCCCCCCGGGTTGCCCCTAGTCGAGCCCCAATTGATGATGCTCAGTCTGCGCATGCCGAGGGTACTCTCCCCTTTGTGGTTTTTGTTCCCTCTAGGTCCCCTGAGGTTCTTTGGGTTCATTTAACCCCTCCTGTCAGTCTTGAGTTCGCGGCTTCTGCTGTTACTGCGCAGCGCGAGGAGCCATGGGCTCTCTGGACGGAGCACATGGTTTTTGCCGACCCTCAGCCTGATCGGCAATTTGCCTCGATTCTCGCCTTGCCGGTCTGGGCTGAGAACCATGTTGGGGTGCTGGTCGACGCCAGACGTGTGACTGGGCGGCTTTTCGGTACGGTCTTGGATGCGTGGATCCAATGGGATGTGTTGCTGCGACGGCTTGACATCCAGTCTGTCGGTGATGTTAATGTCTATGTAGCAGGTCGGTTTGCCACGCGTTCGAGGCCTGTCACTCTCCAGCAAGGTGATACAGTCACTGTGTTGCCATCCTCCGAGTTCTTGGGAGATACCATTACTCTTGAGAATATGCTGCTTTCCTGCGAGGGATGGACCACCCAGTTAGACCTGCAAACTAAAGCTGAGCGCAGCTGCTTCTTCTTTCTCTCCGATGGGATGCCTTTTGTCCTTGATGTTCCCTGGCGTCAGTTGAGAGGAGTTGAAGAGATGAGAGCCTTTGTGGCTGCTCGGTTGGGTTATGCTGAACATCGTACTGCGCTCAAGCCTGCTGCCCCGCCGATTTGCGATTATGCCCATGATGGCATATTATGTCATGCAGTTGTACTGGCCACTGAAGCAGTTGCGCGTGTCCCGATTCCACCGGGCAGACGGCGTCGCCCACAGGTTGTTGTCTTTTACGACCTTAGGCTATTGCTTCAGGGAGTGGTCTGGCGGCTGTATGAGTCATACTTGCTCTCGCTTGAGGCGGTTGAGGCCGAGTTCAGTCATCTTGCCCCGGAGGAGTATCAGGTTTGCATTCATGGTGGCATTCCCGCACGAGTTGATGATGTGAACTTTATCAGAGTTGAGGATAGGTCCGTTCTTACGGTTGAGTTTGTTCCCATTAAGGACCCTTCAACGGCTGGGGAGGCTGAGGAAGAATCCTCTTCCGATGACTCAGGGAACGGCTCCAGTTCCAGCAGTTCTTCACCTCCCAGTGCTGCTTCTGATGCTGCGCCCCCGGCGCGTAGCCGTACTCCTCGGGGTTCCCGCAATCGGCGCTCGGGTGGTGCTTTGTTGCACACGGGTCCTTCGGCGGCTGCTCATGTGCTCGGCGCCGTGCTGACGCTGAGTGATCTTCCCAGGGCTTCTGGTGCCTCCCTTGCTCAACACAGTGTGACATGTTCTCCTCTTGTCTTCCGAGTACGGGATGCTTTCGAGCTGTGTTGGCTCTCGGCCCTTGTGGGTGGTGTCGGGGCCTTCACCTTCATTGCTACGGTACAGAGATGCAAGACTGGTGTTTGGCAGGTCGTCGATACTCTCGCCCGCTGCTGCAGGCTCCTTGTCGAGCCACCATGCCAGCGCCCGGCGGAGCGCCAGGCCCTTGACCGTGTCAGGAGGGTCACGTTGGATTTCGGGGGTAGCTGGCCTCTCCTCCCTAACCAATACCCCCGGCAAGTTCAGGGTCCTGGGGATTTCTGGTCTGAAGAGGAGGACTCCTCAGTAGAGGATGAGGTTCTGTGGACCAGCTTTACCATTCTTGCACCGGGCTACGCACCGGAAACGCGTCTGGTTCAGCTCAGAATGCCTGCTACCTTGGATGAGGCTGTTACGGCTGTGCACGTTGCGAGGAATGATCGTGTTGCGGGACGTTTCCCCCACTTAGTTGATGCTTCGCCGCAGCCGCTTCAGGGGCACGGCATTTTCGTCAGCTGCCCGCACTGGTCCGGCCCTACCCTGGTTGCCTGTTTTGACGTCTCCCGTATAGATGGGCGCATCTTTGCTGATCAGGTTCCGCCGTATTGCGACAGATACTCCTTGCTCCGCCTAGCACGGCTTGACCTGACATCTGGCATCGAGGTTTTTGTTGGTTACTACGATGTACCTCTTGAAGACGGGGTTGAGGTCCACATGTTTCCGGGGGAGACGGTCACCTTTAGGATGCCTGGGAGTCCTTTCCTGGGGGCTCTTTCGTTGACCCAGATGCTTCTGGAAGTGGACACATGGCGTCATACTCCTCCTTTCCCTGCTTGTGAGCCTGCGGATGCTTACTGCCTGGTCACTCCTGAGGAGGAACGTTTGTTTCGGTCAGCCACCGCGTCTCCCTTTCGTTACCGGCAAGCAATTGCTACTGCTGCTGCGATCCCCTATGACCGTCTTGTCACCTTCCCAGCAAGCCCTCGACAAGCGGATGTGGCTCTCTCAGGCTACACTTGTCGCACTGTCATTGCTGCTGCGGGCAGGCCGCCTGACACCCGCGAGGCTGAGTGGTTTCTTGCGATACTAGACGCTCGGCTCATTTTCTCAGGGTGGACGGCTATTGAGGTTTCGGATGGGCGCCTCTCCGTTTGGGAGTTGATCGATGACGTTCGTCATTCTGTCCCTGCTGGTTGGCTGCCGCAATTCCAGATGCCCACTGACCCGCATGGGTTTCTTGCTCTCTTACCCGGGCAGGTCATTGTTCTGGACATATACCCTGATCTTCCCGCGCGGGTTGGGCCAACCTCCGATCCCCCTGCAAATGCTGTATATAGGGTTGCGACTGACGTCACGGCGGGACCTGCTGTCCCGTTCGTTGTTTACATCGCGGATCGCACCCCTGAGTTCGTCGATGTTGCTTTGCCTGTCGCATGCCCGCCTGCTGTGGCTTTGACATATGTGAATGCTGTCCGTTCATCGACTGATAGGGTTTTCTTTCCTGGGCTTCTCGAGGTCTTCCCTCAGCCTGATCTCTCCTACTGCACCGTCATTGGCGTAGCTGACTGGCAACCGCCGGGGATCTTCATTCTATTTGACTGCCGTTTTTGGGATGATCGGGCCTTTGCTGCTGTTGTACCGTCCAGGGTAACCAGGCGGTCCTTGCTCACCATTGCCCAAATAGATGGCACTTTAGATGTGAGGGTTTACGTCCGTGACTCTCCTTGGGCATTGGATGACCACTCGGTCGTTGCGCTTCAAAATGGAGACTTGGTCTGCATTGCTAGGCCTGAGCATCCAGCTTTGGTTACTGCCTCAATGGCTGACATGCTTCAGCGCGATGAGGACTGGCCAGCTGGTCTTCCTCCTGGCACGTATGATGCACGAATCTGGGTTCTGTGTGACCCGGAGCCGTTTCCATTGGTTCCTGAGATCAGAGGCGATTTCGACCTTCGTAGTCGTGCTGCTGAAGAGCTCGAGATTCCCGGGGACAATCTTCGGCTCCAGTATCCCGAGCAGGTCATATGGGATCACGTTGATGTTGGGCGAGCCTCTCGCCTGGTTGTCGTCGTGCATGATAGCCCTGCTGCTGATGATGACCTTCCTGTCATCTTTGTCGTTGATCGCAGACCCATCTTTCTAGGTCTGGCAAGTGACACTTCGGACGACGGCTTTCTTGATTGTGCTGCTTATAAACGCCGCTTCCAGGGGATGTGTCCTCCTGGTTTCCGGGTGTGCCTCACCAATCAGGTCAGTGGTGACAGCCTTTCTACCGGACAGGTAAGAATTTGGCCTGGTCAGATCGTTATCGTGTCGTTTCAGGCTTCCCCTGATGTCTCTGCTCCCCTGTTGGGGCTTGACGGTAGTGTGGCTGTTCCTTCGACCTCCGCAGCTTCCAGCACCAATGGGGTACGGGGTGTGGCCCCTGCGTCTTCTCATGCTCCCCGACACGAGGTTGGGGGTCCTTCTTCTGCCTCCGACTCCAGATCGGAGCGACGTGAGGGAGAACCTGAAGCACTCACTGCCTTTTCTTACGCCTATACACGGAAGTCCTCTTCCCACAATGTCAGGAGGAGCGTTGCTGGTAGGTCGGCCTCCAGTCGAGTAGTCATGCGAACTTGCAGCTCTGACCGTCCCTTTGGGGTTTGGTGTTTCTGGATGTTTGCCTCTGTCCTCCTGGGCCTTCTTGCCTATGGTCAGCGTCTTCCACCGGACACTTGGATGGGAGGCCTATGTTATGTTGGCCTTCTTGTCAGGCTTTGCCGTTCGCCTTTTTTGGCCTGCGTTGCTGGGCTTTGCATTCTTAATGGGTGCCAGGGGGCCTTAATCCCTCTTGAGGCCGCGGGTGGCACTGAAGCTGGAGGTGGCGCCCCTCCCTTACCAGGCCTGCCGGTTGTCCTCACTGCCCCGCCTCAGGCTGTTGTCATTCCCTCTGGTCTTAGCCATGCCCCGCATCTTGTCGACATTTGTACGGGTTCGGCTCACTCGGATGCGGCTGATACGTGTGACGTTCTCAGACGTCCTCTTCCCACGCCGTGTCGTCAGCCTCGTACCAAGGATCCCTCTCGGGCTTCGGAGCCTCTCATCACCCTTCTGGAGGCTTCTTGCCGAGATCAAGGGGGCTTTTGTTTTTACGAGGCCGCTACTCTTCTTGATACCCTGCTGGATCATTTTGAGGGTTCTCGCATAACTGACGAAGCCATGAATGGGACTGCCCCAGGGCCCAACGGGGTTGAACCTCCGATCCTTATTCTGGATCAGCTCGTGCCCTCGTGTTCTGCTGGTGTAGAGACTTTCATGCTAGATGTGGGGCAATGTGTCACGCCGTGCCATGATGCTCTTTGTGAGCGCCTCTTCCGTAAGGTTCCTCATAACCGCCTTTTGGCTGCCCCTGCTGATGTTCCTAAACCTGAACGCTTTCGCGAATGGCTGCTGGCGGGTCAGGTTGGTAGGGCAATTTTGCCGTGGGAAACTCTGGTCCTCACTTCGGATGGGTCCTTTTGTCCGCGCACCGCTGCTGCTGGCTGGGCGGTGGTTCTTAGTGTTGCTGACCAGACCGGGGTGCTTCCTGGGCAATTTCTTGGGTGTTTCTATGGTCCCTGGCAGTCCGCTGAATTGGGGGTTGCTGCTGCTGCTGGGCCCAATGCATACTTGGCCGAGGCGCTCGGTCTTCTGTGGGCTGCGGTCGTTGCTTTTAAATTGCCACCGTGTGCACGTACCGTCTTTCGTGCTGATAACATCTCTGCCCTCCGAGGCGTTGAAGGTTCAGCGGAGATGTCGGGGCATGCTGTGTGTGTGGGGGCCAAGTGCTTCCACCTCGCTCTTCAGGTTGCGGCCGTCCAGGCAGTTTCTTACCAACATGTGCCGGGGCATGCCGGTGATGTGGCCAATGAACTCGCTGATGGGTTGGCCAATTTGGCACTTGCCTCTCGACAACAGTTGGGCTCGTTTG
Organism: Symbiodinium sp. CCMP2592; assembly: GCA_905221615.1. Taxonomy (NCBI): domain Eukaryota; class Dinophyceae; order Suessiales; family Symbiodiniaceae; genus Symbiodinium; species Symbiodinium sp. CCMP2592. Next base: position 251,297 of record CAJNDT010006223.1, read on the forward strand.
CCGTTGATCTCGGTGCATGGTTGAGGGAGGAGGCTCTTGCTGCTCGTTGGCTGCCGCATATCTGTCTGACCCGGGGCCGCCCTGGTGCTTTGCCCTCCTTCCAGCATGGCATCGTTTCCTGGAATCTTGACCCTCCTCAGCCTCAGCTCACTCCTGACCTTGCGATCGCTCCTTTTCTTCGTTCCATGCAACCGCCGGTCCGCGGCAGCTCATCTCTTGAAACGAGCACTGTTGACTGGACTGTGGCCACTTTTAATGCTCTATCTCTGCTCTCTGCGGACGTTGCGATTGAAGGTGAAGTGGAGGCCCGCGGTTCTGGTCTTTACGGAGCTACGGGCAGGACGGCCCTTCTGGAGACATCACTAGCTGATAGAGCTGTCTTCATTGCTGGGATTCAGGAAGCTCGCACCCCGGCCGGGGTAGTGCGAGGGCGTCAGTACACCCGCTACTGCTCTGGATGCAATGACCGAAGGTGTTTCGGTGTGGAATTATGGATTGGTACGACGGCTCCGTGGCCTGCGCATCGAGTCACTGTTTTAGCGACTGATATATGCCGGCTTCTGGCCCGTCTTGAAATCGGCTCCTCTCAGTTTCTTGTGTTCGTAGGACACGCCCCTCACCGAGCACATTCTGAAAGCAGCCGGAGGGCCTGGTGGGATGCTAGTCAAGAGCTTTGCCTCCGATTGTCGGATGGGGCCCCTTGGCTTCTTTTCCTTGATGGGAATTGTCGGGTGGGCTCGATCCCCTCTGATCACATCGGCGACTGTCACGCTGATGAGGAAGACCTTTCGGGTAGGGCCTTTCACAGCCTTGTCCAGGCCTTGCATTGCTGGGTACCGAGCTCTTTTGCACAGCACATGACCGGACCTGGTGGAACTTTATTGCAGCGCCCGTCAGGCGCGCTGCAGCGTAGCGATTTTGTCGGGTTGCCTATGCTTTGGCGTTCCATGGATGTGCAGGCGTCGGTTGACCCTGGCGTATCTGCAGGTCATGCGTGCGCAGATCACTTCGCGGTTGTTGTCAAATGCAAGGTCCGACTTGGTAAGGCCGGACTCACTCGCCGGGTCCGCATTGATGCCGCTGCGGTTGCGGACCCTAGCAATCATGCCCGGGTCTCTGATATCCTGCAGCGTTGTCCGATGGTGTCTTGGAGTGCCTCCGCCAGTGATCACGCTGCGCTCTTGTCGGAGTTTCTGTTTACCGAGTTGTCTCGCGCCTTCCCGCTTCGGGCCAGGCGTCTTCGTGCCTCCTTTTTATCTGAGGACACTGGGCAGTTACATCAACAGATTGCCAGGATGCGTCATGCCCTGCGCAACCGCGCGGCGGCGCTTCGGCTTGCCATGTTGCGCTGCGTGTGGCAGGTCTGGCGTCGGCCTGATACGTGCCTGTTGGAGGTCTTTTCCGGCACTTGGCTACACCGGTTGCGGATTGTCATCGCTCTTCTGGCACGGCAAATTGGCCTAGATGGGCGCACTCTCCGGCGCATGTGTCGTCAGGATAAGCGCCGGTATCTTGAAGGCCTGGCTGATGCGGTTGAAACTGCTCCCGCTACTGAGACGCAGGTAGCGCTTAAGCGCCTCCTTAGACCCCGAAAGTTCCGTAGGGGTGGTCCTTCACCGCTACCCAACCTTAAGGACTCCAAGGGCGCAATATGCCAGACATTTGCACAGGTTCAGGACGCGTGGCGGCACCATTTCTCTGCGCTAGAAGGCGGGGTTGAGGCTTCTCCTTTCACCCTGGCTACGGAGTGTCAAGCACGACAGGCTTCGCTTCCTGCTCGGGAGGAGCTGGTGTGCTCAGACCTCCCTGACCTTGCTCAGCTTCGGTCGGTGTTTCTTGGGGTCAGTCCCTGGAAGGCTGTCGGCCCAGACGGGGTACCCCCAGCCCTTTGTCGTTCCTTTGCGACCCCTCTTGCTGCGCTCTTCTGGCCCTTGGTGATGAAAGTCTTGTGCTATCGTGCTGAACCGTTAGGATGTAAGGGAGGCACTCTCCATCACATCCCCAAACCGGGTGCTGGCGATCGCGCTAGCTGCTCTTCAGAGAGGGGGATTCTGGTTCAGGGTGCCCTTGCCAAGGTCTTACACAAGGTTTTGCGGCCGATCGCTGTCAGGCATTTAGATCGGGTTGCTGGGCCTATGCAGATTGGAGGACGTGCAGGCAAGAGTCACACAATGGGCTTTTACTGCACACGTCTTTTCCTTGACGTTATGCGGGGGCGTACCCTTTCCGCCGGGGTGTTGTTTTGTGATCTAGCCGCGGCGTATTACGCCATTGTGAGAGAAACTCTCACAGGGTGTGATTCGCATAACACGCCGATTGAAGTCATTGCGTCCTCCTTGGGGTTAACTCAGGGGGACCTCCAGGCGTTGCATTTCTACGCGTCTACAGACCCCGTCTTGGGGGCTGAGGAGGCCGATGAGACCCTTCGCTCTATTGCTCAAGAGCTTCACACGGACACGTGGTTCATCATAAGCCAGGATCACACTATGGTCAAAACGCGTCGGGGTACGCGTCCAGGCTCGTCATGGGCAGACGTGTTATTCAGTGTGCTGTTCGCCCGCGTTCTGGAGCGGCGCGGCACTTTTACCGCTGATGGACTCCAACCGCGTGTGCGGTGGTCGGGGGAACGACGCCCGATGCTCTTTGACTCTCGGAAGGTTGGTACAGAGACGGCCATCCAAGACATAGTGTATGCTGACGATCTGGCTACCTGTGTAGTGGCGGAGTCCCCACGGGCGTTGCCTTCAGCCGTTGCTCATGTGGCTGGTTGTTCCTTCGACACCCTTCTTAGTCACGGCCTCAGGCCTAACATAGGACCCCGCAAAACATCGGCTATTCTTGCACCGGCTGGAGCTGGGGCCAGACAGGCGCGAGCATCTATTTTTGGAACTCGGAAGGGCAAAATAGATGTCTTGTGCGAGCACGTTGCCACGATTACTCTAGACGCTGTGCCCCACTATCGTCATCTTGGCTCGGTTCTGACGTTCAATGGTTCTTTAGTGCCGGAGGCTGCTGCACGTGTTCGCCTGGCAAAATCCCTTTTCAAGGAGGGCAAAGCTTCGGTCTTTTGCTCTCCGCGGATTCAGCTTCGCCGCCGTGTTCTCCTGTTCCGCAGTCATGTTTTGTCGGCCATGGTGGCCGGCTGTGGGGCTTGGCCGCTTCTGTCGGCTGCGGCGTGGAAGCCCTTGGAAGCTTGCTATTTCACGATGCTCCGAGGCATGCTGCGTATCCCCCGGAATGCGGAGCAGAATTGGACTGCTGAAAAAGTCCTTGCGACAGTGGGGCTTCCCAGTCTCCTTGGGGTGGTCTCCGCGGATCGAATCCGCTTCCTTAGTCAGGCTGTGCGATCGGGACCCGATGAGATTTTTGCTCTGATGCAAAATTCGAAGGGCGCCCTTGCGGCGCTTCAGTCGGCTGCGGAATGGTTGCAACAGGCTTGCTCCGCTACCACTGACTTGGCTGACCTTGACACCGGGTGGCCTGCTTGGCATGCTTTCTTGTCTGCGCCTCGTCGCTGCAAAGGCGTCTTGAAACGTGCGACAGCGTGGCATGTTGGTCGTGCGGAGGCCATTGCCATCTTCCAGGCTTTCTGTAGGGATTCTTGGGTCGCTATGCCGCCTCCTGTTGTTGAGCTGGAAGTCGCATCGCATGCGTGCTTGTTGTGCGGCATTGCTTTCTTCAACTGTCACGCCTGGTCCGCTCATGCGGTGCGGGCTCATCGCTTTCGTTCTAAGGCGGTCCGTTTTGCTGCGGGTTTTCGCTGTCGTGCTTGTGGTGCACGTTTCGCCACTCTTCTTCGACATCAGCGCCATCTCATCAACTACCCCCGGTGTTGTCAGGCTGTTGAGAGAGGTGGCCCTGCCTTGCTTGATGTTGACTCCTCCTCTCCAGGCCATGTTCAGCTTGTTTCGTCTGGGGCGGTCTGCACCTCGCATCTCCCGCCGGTTAGACCTGAGATTAGCGTCGATCTTCTTCGGAGGCTCCAGCATGGTTCTTTTGCCACGGACGAGGCCATCTTTGCCGAAGTGAAGGCGACGCTTGAACCCTTTCCTGTCTTGCGTAATACGCTCACCGAGTGGATTACTGGCCTTCAGGAGGGCCCGCTTCTGCAAAGGGCGCAGGATGTGCTTCTGTGCATGCAAGTGGATTTGCATTGCGATGCTGCCTCTCGCGTACCTAAGTCCCGGGGTGAGGAGGCTGCCGAGTTTGTTCCCCAACTTGAGCCACTGCCCTTGTGCTCCGACTGGTTTGCGGGCCCTTTTGTGAATGTCGGTGGTGAGGGGCTGGCTTGTATGCCTTCTTTGGATGGGGCACTACCGCCCGTCCTCACTAGGCACTTCTGGCAGGGGCCTCCCGAGGGCTTGGACTTTTCTGGTCTCGCCCTGTGGATTTCCCGGCCGCCCGCGGGTTCTGTCCCTTTCTGGGAGCCTGCCTCCTGCTCCCTCAGAAGTCTTCGACAGCATATCTCCTGGGTGCACCTTTTCTTTGCGTGGGTTGGCTTTGCCCTTTCCCTTGCGCGTCTTGGTCGCCCTTGTCAGCTGTCTTTTCCCTGTCAGCGTGAGCACGCAGGCTTGCTCGCCGAGTGGCTTGAAACAATCAGGCTCTTGACGCTTGGGCAAGTCGCGCTCATCGCTTGTTTCACTTCTTGAATTCACTTTTGCACGCGGTACGTTCTCGCTTGGACCTAGCACCGCCTGAATGAATGAATGAATGAACACTAGTCTTTTGGGGGGGGGTAGTTCCTGATTATAATTATACTAGTATAATGGGCCTCAAAGCCCTACTCTAATTATCAAGGCCCCTATACTACTCGAAGCCATCAGCTTATTTGCGTTGGGGCTGAAGCCCGCTGATTTCCTGCTACGAGCCGCCAGTCGCCACTTAGAGGATCATGGGACTTAATAAGTAGGTTATAATTGGGGTTATAAGTCCCCTAAGTGGGGTTATCCTAGTTATAACCTACTTATAACCTTACTTACTAAGTCCAATGAGCCTTCAAGCAGGGCCTGCCGGACGCCGAGTGGTGGCGGGATCCTGCCGCGCTTTTGCCGGCGCCCATGCTGGAAACGGCGACGTCAGAGACCCGGTCATGCTTGAGATTAGACGAGCTGAGTCTTGGTCTGAGGTTGAGGGGGTTGGGCCCTAAACCTGGGCTTGGAGTACCATACTTGAATGCTTACTTCAAAGTCCAGTAAACCCTAAACCCTGAACCGGGTTCAGGGAGACGCTTTATGCATTCATGGCTCCGGGCTACAGGCGATGGTCGAAGTATGGAGCGAAGAAGCTTTGGGTGCAGGTAACTTACAATCCTCGAGGCATTCTAGCTCTGCAAGTTGCTCTTCTTGTGAACATTGATGAGTGTTTTTTGTGGCTGTATTGTGGCCTAGGTAATGTCATACACATTTACAGATATGGGCGTTTCCGAAAATTGGGCGTACCTTAGGGGTCCTTATAATAAGGATCCTAGTATTTAGGGTAATTACTATATTAGGGTCCCCTATTTTCGGAAACTCCCATATCTCCGAGAAAATCACTTTCTCTTGTCTCCCAGGCCTGCTGTCTTGCAGGAGGCTTATGAGAAATACAGGCAGGACGGTGGCATTCAGGTCCCTTCCTCAGTCCTTTTTTGGGCTTCAGGATTTAGGGTTTTAGGTTTAGGGTTTAGGGGTTTAAGGTTTAGGATTTACTGTAGGGTTTTTAGGTCCAGGGTGTAGGGAGAGGTGGCATGGGATGGGAAGGACGGCCCTTGATGGAAGTCATACGCCGCTGGGATTCAGAAGCTTGGTATCGAATCAGCCCACAATGGTTTCCCATGGCTGACATGGTCTTGTCCGAGCATGATTCGATCTTTTCTATGGTTGCGTCAACAATACTGCTCGGAACCATGCCTTCCCAACGGCGCTGCCATTGCTCTTGCTGATGCTGCTGCCACCGCTGCTGCTGTTGCTCCTCAAGCTGCCCCAAATTTCCACCCATGATGCCGGAATTCCGATGATGACAATTTCAGCGACTCAGTAGTGACTATTGCTAGCTTGCGCAGGGCGACTGCTACTACAACTTCTACTACTTTCACTATTTGCAAAATGCAGCAACAGATACATTGAGACGAGTTGCACTCTAAGCTCTATGGGGGTTTAGTAGGGATTAGGGTTCCCGTAATAAGGAATCCCTACCCCAAGAATCTTAAACCCCCCTTTTGGCATCCCATCATAAGCCGCAGAGCCGACTGCTGAAATGCTGAGGCCCAGCCCTTGCAGCGAGAAAAGCCGCTGAATCTCCGCACATATGCGCCTGGCCGTGGAAGTTATTGGGCTTTGGGGTGTAGTGTTCTAGATCTTTAGATTGTCTAGGTTCAGGGCGTGAGTTTGAGCCTGTGTATTGTTGGATGGGTTTTTTAAGCTTTGGTCAGAAATTCTGATCTTTAAACGTATCTTTTCTACAAGCATGAACTCGTAAATCTAGGTACGTGCTCAACTCGCCCGTATTCGCTATGCTTTTGGCAATCTGGCTGAATTCACGGGAGGTCGAAGCCGATTAGCTGGGGTGATGGGTGTGTGCCGACCTAATCCCTTGACCTACATTCCGACCTGTCGCAACCAGTAGCCTGCATTTTCAGCGTTTCAGGGTTTGTCCGAGTTCAGGGTTTACATGAGGCGGACCCCGATGGCATTAGGTGTTGCTCGGCTTCCGGCAGGGCATCCCGAAGCACCAGCAGTCCTTCTGAACCTTCGAAGGCTTTTATGTCAACGTCACAACCTATAGCTAGGGCTTGCAGGGTTGCAGCAGGTGAGGGGTTGGAGGTCTAGGAGTTTAGGGCATCGGCTTTCCCTCTGGCTTCGTGATGATTTGTTTCCCGAAGGGAGAACACAAAACACATGCAAAATTCCTTTGCCCACAGCCGAGGCGCTCTTTACACTCGCAGGCAGGGGTGCCACAGAGTCTGTTGCAATTTTGCGACTCTTCGTTTCTCGAGGTACTTATGCACATGTTGGATATTGCGGGTTAGGCTGTGTTGATTTGGATCCACGGTTCGACGTTTCAGGGTACAGGGGTCAACATGTTCAGGACTGCAGGTCAATATCTCGACCCCAAAGCATAAGAGAAGAAACAACACCAAGAGAAGCGACAGCCACAGAAATTGCTAGCAGGCTGTTGGTGCGAAGGCCATAATCAGTACAAAGACGGGTTGTGAGCATCTTGATGGTTGTGAGGAGTAGTTGTGACTACAGCTACCCACCTTCATTGCTTATGACCGTACTGACCCCCTGAACCCCAAAGCCCGATACATCCTAAACCCTCAACCCACACCTGACGGGACATCTTGGAGGAGCCTTGGCATGTACATTGACCCATGCGGCGCTGGTGCCACTAGATGTGGCCTGGGCCTGAGACTTTTCAGGTCTAGGGTTTTCAGGGTTCAGGGTTTTTAAGGTTTCAGGGTTTAGGGCTTATAGCATTTGGGATTTGGCCTGAGACGCCTTGCTTCAGCACAGAATCGCTAGAACTTCCCGAAGCTTCCCCGGCCACCGCTCGAGCTTGCAAGCCTCAAGTTAGGGACCCAGAAACACATAAGCATAAGCATTTTGCAGGGATATCCCTACCGGGATACCCCTACCTTATTTGTAAGGGGGTTAATTGGCGATATCCCTATCCTAATTTTTGCCTATGTGCTTATGTGGGGCCGTATCAAGATATCCCTACCGGGATACCCCTACCTTATTTGTGAGGGGGTTAATTGGCGATATCCCTATCCTAATTTTTGCTTATGTGCTTATGTGGGGCCGTATCAAGGATCCACGTTGAATTCATAACATTCTTGGAAGGGATCGGAGTATTCAGTGTAAGACGCAGGGTTTGATTTCTGAAAGTCCCCAAGGAACATTCCAGAATGTCCAAGCTCTGCAGTATCCCTTACAATGCCCTACAACCCAACTCAAAATTTGAAATGACCTCGCCATGCTGAAGGCATCATACCAAGCCATGGGGCAGGAGAACGCTCGCAGGTGTAGGGTCAGGGTTTCAGTCCCCAACTGCAGAAGCAAGAGAAGTGAAGGACAATTATGCGAACAAATAGAGCCCTTGCAAGTCACAGTTCATATATATATATATATATATATATATATATACATACATACATACATAGATATATATTTATACATACATACATATATATGTACATAATCATGTCTGTGTATAGTTGTGTATACTATAGTCCATTCTCGTCTTAGTCTATTCTATTACGTCATCTTGTATTATATTGTCATTTTTTACATCTTTATATCAAACATTATGTTATTTAGTTTACAGAGACAATGGCCTGAAGTGAGGTGAAGACTTTGCAGCAGACGGAGCCCGGCCGCTTTGGCAGCCTAGGGCTACTCACAGCCGGCCATCGACTCGTGAAGGAGTCGCACCTTTCTTTTTGTCGGTGGGGGGGAGAGGGTTTATAGGGTTGACGGTTTAGTCGTTTAGGGTATAGGGTGTATAGGGTGTAGGGTTTAGAGTTTAGTTTAAGGTCTAGGGCTTAGAGTAGAGATTCGGGTTTAGGGGACAATTGACAGATTGGATAGGGTGAGGTCCAGGAAGTTGAAGAGGAAGTTTTATGTAGGAGCCTGAGGAGTTTGAGCTTGTTCGCATAATATAGGCGCCGAAATAATTACCAATACCAATTATATATTAATATATACATATGCATATATAGTTATAATATAATGGGCCCCAAGGCCTTATTCTCATTATATCAGGCCCCTATATAACCGTGACCGCACCGACTTCGGGATTTGGACGCTCAGATGGCCTTCTCCAGGCGATCCGAAAGAAAGGCTCCTTTCTTTGAGCAGTGCGCGCCGTGAAAACTCAGCCCCGATACCCTTAAACCACTCGGAAGACAGTGCTTCAAGTTCCAGCAGGGGCTTGAACTAGGCATGTTCGGGGTCGAAGCCCGTGAGGAAATCGGGGCGTTTTCGACACTGAAAGCTGTGGCTGCTGCAGAGTTGGTTTGTCTTCTTTGAGGCTGCCGACATCCAGAGTCCGGTTGGCGCTTCCAGAACGATTGGGTTTATGGTTCATGGTTGGGATTGGGTCAACCCCCACATCACCACTACTGTCATCGCTATCGCGTGTAGCAACATCGTCATGCTCATATAAGCAGCAGCACAACCATCATTCTAATCAGGTGAGGGCCGGGACCCTGCACAGCAGCAACTGCGTGAGCAGACAATCCACCTCTTCGTTTCACTGCCGCCATCGCGGGAGTGTTAACGACAGCAATAGCGTAAGTAGCACCAGCATTGGGAACCGTGGTGTCGCCACACCGGGGGGGTCGTCCTCCTGGATCGTCTTGTTCATACTTGTCATCGTCTTCGCCAGCATCACAACCAGCAACACCAACAACGGAATTCTTCAACCCGCTACGAACAAATCACATACGTACATGTCCAACCCGCAGCCTCAGCCCTTCCAGCGGCAGGAAAGTGGCCTGTCAGCCTTGTTTCTGGGCCTTTGGCCCACCCTGGCAGGCTACTGTGGTTTTCGGGGCTGCCATGTTTACGCAGTTTGCTTGTTCGAACCTAGCTGTTCGCTTTTGCCTCGTACGGTCATCGTTTCTCAAAATACAGCTTCGTGCCAGAACGACAGTAAAGAGAGCAGTAATCTAGATCAAGCCTCATGGTATCTCGACGGGTTTGTGGGGATGTTCTGCTCAGAGAAACATAGGGCTGTTTCTCAGGAGTGACACGACAGGAGGATTCGGGGGCAGCGTCTGAAAAGCAAGGTTGCGTTTGAGTGGTTATCAAAATTATGGCAATTATGGTCCCTTTTTGGGTCCTTAATATAGTACGGCACCTAATAATTAGGGTACCCAAAATGGGACCATAATTTTGACAGCCACCCATATGCATAGCTGCAGTCGATCAGCGAGGATTCTGGAGTGAAACCTTAAGGGAGCCAGGCAGAAAAGGCTGTGAATCACTGAGAAGTTCCACAAGCTCACGTCATAGTTCCTACGACAAAGCCGGCATTCTTGGTGTCGTGGGCTCTGTCTCTTGATACTGGGGATCCACTCTTAGTCATGGATTCATAGATGCAGGTTACATAATCGCCCGAAGTCTCTCAAACTAGTAACTTTACCCTTCAGAGGTTCGACAGCTGCTCGCGTTGAGGATGCCAAAAAGCCGTTACATCGATGCTACAGCAATCCGAAAGGCCTTTCCCCGCGCCCGAACGTAGAGTCCTCATGTTCCTGTGGCCATAAAGAGCTTCAGGCATAACCGAGGGAACGTGATTTATTATTGGTAGCGCGGGGTGCCGTTTGGACAAGCTGCCTACTTGTGCGAGCCTCTCCGCCCTGCTGGGCTTCCCGCCCCACAAACCCCAACATGTAGAGCTACGGGGCTCTTCGCAGGCTCTTCGTCATGTTGTGTAACTTTCACTATTACTATGACGATTACTATTACTATTACTTGTTGAGGCTACACCTGGTATGGAGCTTCCGTGTTCCCGGGCTATGCAGCTTGGCTTGTTGATGGCTCTCTCATTCGGGGCTCTGCTCTGAATCAGGGTTCTGTGTCGGGTATCTGTGCGAAGACACCCAAGGAGCCCTTGACTTGGAACATCTTGGAACAGCGGGGTAGCAAGACTGTCTGGTTCTTAGTAGGGAATGGGGGAATGGGCTATGGGGACTACTATTGGGCTACTATAGGGATCAATTCCCCTATTCCCTTCTAAGCACCAGACAGAAGAGGCATTCGCCAAACCATGTTTCGAGTGCGTGTTTGTACAACTCCAGACTCCGGGACTTGAGTCCCACTTCAACTCACAATGCCATGTGGAAATCGCGAAGTGAAAAGAGGCAGCAGACTCCGGCAAAGACTCTCTGAACTTCAGGCGTCCATTGAGTACGCATGCAGCGGACAACCCTAAACCGTATAAACTCTAACCCTAAACCCTCAATCCTAACTTATACCAGAAACTCAAAGAGCTTCCGACAGCCCAGAGCCTTAAAGCCCCTGTTAGACCCGGCGTGGAATCTAAAGAAGAGCCAGCGGCCTGAACCTCGAGGTCAATTGTAACCACGTTTTCATATAGGGGCCTAAATAATTATCAATACTATTTTTTGGGGGGTTCCTGTAAAAGGAGCTAGAAGAGCTACTATAAGGGCTACTAGAAGGATTTAGTTTTTGGGCCTAGACCCGTAACGAACACTGTTTTGGGGGGTTCCTTATTCTAAGTATAGTATAGTAATGGGCCCCAAGACCCCATTCTAATTATTAAGGCCTCTATGGCAAGGGTCTCCGTGATGTAATGATGATAACAGTCACACTTCGTAGTGGTATGGGTGCTCAAAGCCCGAAAGAGCCCTACACCCTACACCCTACAGAACTTGCAGCACCTTAGCCTTAGTTTACAGCGCCCCTAGGGTTTTAAAGTCTTGTTCATATAAATCATCTAAAAACCCGAGAGAATATCAAACATGGTTAAACGGGTGGTATGGCAGAAGATTCAGAGCATCAAACCCAGGAGCTCTTCAAGCGGAAGTTGATGGAGGTGGCGGGGCCACGGAGAGCAGCTGCTGGGCAGGAAGATCTGTTGGGTTCAGTATGGTACGTTCTTGGTTTGGGATTTGTAGGGTTTAGGGCAGAAGGATATCGGGTTAGGGGTGTGTTTAGGTTTTAGGCTTTTTGGGGGGTCGGGGAGATGCTGTTGAAGATCTGGGGCTGGAGTTCTAGGTCTTAGAGTTCGGGGTTTGGGATTGAGAGTTTGGGGATTCAGTTTTTGTCCGGGGGTTGGGGGCTTTGAGGGAGTCTATGAAACTCACGAGTTACGCCGCAATCCCAATTATCGTCGCTTGGGTTTTCTCGTTTTCGTAAAGATACCTGACGTCAGTTGGAAATCGCTAGACATTGCCACCCACTTCTACATATGTCTTCTGATAGCGAATAGTTAATAACCTTCTGCCAGAGGGGAGGCTCAAACTAGGCTTTGGAAGGTTTGGTGTCAAGACCCTGAGTGTTTGAGCCCTAGTGAGACAGCAGGGCCCCTTGTTTTTAATGTCAGACTTTACATCCGGAGCCGATAGCCTCAATTCGTGAGAATGTGAGTGCACGGCTTCACAAGGTAAAGGGGTAACATTTCCTGTGGTGTTTGCCTCCCGCAGTTTCTGTTGTCTTAGCAACAACGTGCTCCAAACCCCGAAGGAATCCAAAACCCCAAACTGTAGATCCCTAAATACCACCCTCAACCCTGAACCCTGACCCTGAACCCCATAAACCCGAAACCCTAAACCCCCTACACCCAAACCCTAAACCCCCCAAACCTCCTAAACTTAAAACCCGACTCGAGGTTAGCCTTCGGATCCCCACGATTCTCCTCGCCGGAGCGATGGCGACCTTCTTCGCGTGCATAGGCCTGGGATGCGGGGTTTAGGGAGAGTGGCGACTGCGAAAGTCTTGAGTAGGGTTCTTGGAAGGTTCTATGGGGAATTTGGAGTTTTGGTGTTCTAAGGTTTACAACTTTTGGCTGGAATGCGGGTTTGGGTGGACTTCGTCTCTGACACTCAGGACAGAGCAGCCAGTGGATGATTCCAGCTGCATGACACTCCCCAGGGCCCCAGTTCCCTAGATGGACTACTGGGTTGCACATTCCATGGTTAAACTAGCTGGAGCCCTAGCCACTGTTCCGAACAACCCGCAACTTCAGACTCTGATCTACTCTAGTGCCTTCCACTCTATATGGGAGTTTCTGGAAATAGGGGACCGTAAGATAGTACCCTAAACAGTAGGCTCCTTTTTGTAAGGACCCCAACGTAAGGTACCCCCAAGTTTCGGAAACTCCCATATCCCCAATCCGATCCAATCCCTGCCTTGCACCAGGTGTGGCCCCAGCAGAGGCCGGCGGACTGCAATCCGCATTCAAAGCTGGCATGTGGGTGTTTTCCACACTCAGATGTAGGGTTCAGAGTAGGACACACAGTACAGGCCTAAGCGTATAGATTTCGTAAAGGACAGGTTGGGCTTCGTCATTTCCCGGGTTCAGACTTCTGTGGCGAGTCACCCTGCATGCATAGTGTCCTTTGACAGGCTCGGAGGAGCAGAATGCTAACTTTCTACGCGAAATTGCACCCGAAACAGCAGACGTCGCAGCAGTCTTGCACGTTGCAGCACTAGAAATGCCCGGGGTACTTTAGCAGCGTTGTGCCTTCCGGCTAGACGGCCGAAAGCTATGGCACATCCGTCGCTCAAGCGTGCGGACGAGTTCTTGGAAGTCTTCAACCGCAAGTTTGACAAGAAGTACAGCAGCATAGAGAGCTTCAATGCTGCACGCAAGCCGTATTGGCAAATGATCCTCACAGGCATGGAGCGCGCCGAAGCCTGCAAGTCCTGCCCCTTCGTCCGTGCCATCGTGGCCATGGAGGTCGCAGTGCGGGCAGGGCACGCCGGAATGCTACCCCCGAAAGCTTCTGTGAACATGTTCAGTGGCCTCGAGTCGAAGTTCAAGATTCCCATCGAGACTTCGAAGGATGGGGTTGACTTGCAAGATGAGAAGATCCCAGCCATACTTGGGATGGCCATCCGAGGACTCCCGTCTCGTAATGAAATACCAGCGCCTGTGCTTGCCCGGCTACTGTACGGGGCCGAGGGCCTAGCCGTTTGTGATCACATCACTGGCTGGGTTAAGCAGGGTAAAGAGCTGTCCTACTGGGAGAATGACTTCAAGCACTTCGCAAATTTGCTTTTGGACCACCTCGAAGTCGATCAGGAGTCTCGTGACGCCTTCGACGGCAAGGTAGCCAGAAAAATCGAGGGTGCCAAAGCCCGTCGCATGGAGGGTATGCAGCGCAGCATGCAGGATGGGTCTTTGCAAGAGATGCTGCAGCAAGCTATGCGGCCCAAGATCCAAGAGTATGAGGGAGGCCCCTGGCGCCCGATGACAGATGAAGAACTGGAAGAAGAGCAGCAGTTCATGCGCGGCCAATCCTAGGGAACCTGCTAGTTTGGGAGATGGGAATGCTACGAACGCATTCATTGAGGTTTCGCCTTCAGATTTAGTGGCGCTCTCAAAAGCTCGGAGTCCGTTTTGCGACGGCGAAGGCCACATTTGACAGGTTCGAGTTTCCCATGATTCCTGCATCTGACACCCAAGTATGTGTCTATCTATATATCTATGTGTCTCTCTATCCATGTGTAGGTATATGTATAAGTATATGCTTACCCTGACAAGATCTCTAGGATTTACATGCGTATACTATTTGTTGTATGCACATGCATTTACATGTACATATACATATTCATATACATATACATATAGATATACATATACATATACATGTACATATATACATATACATATATACAGCTACATATACATCTACATATACAAATACATATACACATACACATACCTATACATGCATAAGCATACATATACATATACATATATACATTCATGTGTACGTATGTATGTATGTCTGTATGTATGTGTGTATGTACATACATACATACCTACATACCTACAGACGTACATGCACACATTAGGCCCTGAATCCGCAAATTGCTGCTCGGCCTGTTCTCCTTTGATTCGAAGATGCTGGACCCCGGCATAAACTAGCGGCCTAGTTGAAACGACAGCTTCTTAACCTTAACCCTTTAACCACTCCACAAAGCTGCAGCGGTGCTGAGGGCGTATATTTGTTACTCAGGAGAACGGACAGACATGAGGACATGGAGTTGAAGTGCGGATTGCGGGTATAGCTTTGGTTTGAGCTTCGACTTAAGTTCAGGAAGCGGTGCACGCCCCTGCACCCCCCCAGGCTACAGAAACTAGACATCCCCGATAAATCCAGAGGTCCCTGCACTCAGCACCGTACCTACTTGACTGAAGCGATCAAAGCTTTCCGCCTTGGGCTGTGAAAGGCTGTGCGCATTCGAACCGTGGCGGAGAGAGGCACTGTGAACTCCGGTTTCGCGCGATTCGGTTTTGCAGGAGGTTGAGTCGTCTTCAAACACAGACTCCCAATTGCAACACCGAAAGAGCATTGAACTCCGAGGGCCGAGGGGGGTCTTTTTTGGGGGACTCCAGGTCTGACACGCTCGAGGACGTACAGACCTCAAGCAATGCAGCATCTGTTTGGCACCAGAAATCACCGTCGTTTTGGACCCATTCACCATCATCGTTTTCGCCATCAAGAGCCGCACCATGATCACGACATGTTCAGTAAGAATCAGCATCATCGCCAGCATCCTTCCATCGTCGTCATCATTCCCGTCATCCTAGTCATCACTAGCAACAGCAACAACAAAACCAACGGCAAAGACAACAGAACCGTCGTGATCAACGCCATCCCTTCAGTCAGCAGATTCAAGCCCACAAAAGGGCTCAACCCTACAACCCTAAAGCTTGCGCCCGACGCATCCCTCACCACCAGCGACCCTGAACCCTACGTGAGGCTTTTCCCCCGATTTTCTGAGCTCCTGGCACCACCTTTTCGCTGGCTTTCCACCACTGCTCCTGAGACAGGCCACTTTAGGGCTCTTTGGGTGTGCGGGTAGGGATCTTAACTGAAGCTTTAGGTTTTTAAGGGTTCAGGCTTTATGTTTCGGTTGATTGGGCAAGGACTCGGAAGGACATGCACCCCGAACCTACAGCTAAGGCTAACGATGCGTTAACGTTCGGTTGTGAAGATCTGGAAGTCCGAGAGACTTTGATGCGGGCTGTAGCCCTGTAATTCCCAAATCTTGAGCTCAGCCATGAGTTTTGGGGATATGCTTCGGTGCATTAATCTACTTCGTCCCTCATCTGCTCTAAATTCGGGAGGAGGTGCCGGTTGGTGGGTTGAGTTCGAGACAGTTGGGTTGCAGCTTCAGTTAGGTGTAGGCACGGGAACTTATGGCACGGGGTTGCTTGGATCTGGTATACACAGGTCTGCGGAGATCTAGCAGCGGATCGTACGCCTCCCTTTCAACCAGACCATAGCGTTGAAACTTCAACCCTAACCCGTATCGAGGTATAGCCAAAGCCCTGATCCCTGACACATACTGTTTCCCATCATCGTCTATGCCACGGAAGAACGCACGACCGACCACTTCACAAACCCTGAACCCTCCCGGCTTTAAGCCCCGGAGCTCTAAACCCTGTAAACCCAGCATAGAAGGGCCGCAAAGAAAACACAACGTGACCCGAAGCCCCGAACAACTCGAACCCCAAAACCGGATGCTGCTGCGGATCACCGGGAAAGTCTCCAGGTTTTCTTCGGAATGGCCAAGTTCCTGGTCTTCGACACCGTGGCAGCCTCAGCGCTCCGTTACGAATGAAATGCGCCACTACAGTCTGTGTAAAAATTCTTCTTGAAGTCTTTTGAGGGATAGAAAGAAGGTAGCATTAGAATCAGGGTTGCCATTACATAGCCATGCTGGAATCTATAGACGGAAAACTAAGCTGAACCCTAGAAATCTACAAGCACAAACCCTGAGCCACGAAACCCTAAGCGATATCACATCGCTGAGGCAGTGTCAAGCTGCTTGCCATCGCCCACAACTCCCTTCTGGGACATAAGTATAAGCATATCCAGATGAGGTCGCAGCAATGGTCTACCGCCAGCTACCTTGGATGGCGAACAGGCACGATTTCAGGGGGCGAACAAATCTTCGGGGTTCTTTGATGCATGCAGGCCGCAATTACTGCCCCTTTACGCTACCGGATCAATTGTTTGTGACGTGTCTCTATATTCACTAGGCATAAATAGAAAACATAAACATAGGCAAAGCATGTTAGACATATCTGAAGATATCTACTTGAAACATATAACACTGTAGGATGTTTACCATATAATACACCATAATATAGTATGATATATGAGAACTTGAGAACTGAATCGAATAAAGTAGGATTGAACAGAATACAACGCAATGCAATATAATACCCTCCACTAGAATGTCCTTGGAATGTGTATATATACAATCCAAATATATACATATATATAGAGAGAGAGAGAGAGAGAGAGAGAGAGAGAGAGAGAGAGAGAGTTATGGTTCTAGCGTCGCAGCAGGACCCACCAAGAGCCATCGCAGAATCTACCCCCCAAGAAGCGGCTTCGAATCCCACAGGAAAGACCTGCTTCTTATCTCCGGCGTCCCCTGCGAACCCCGACCCTCAGTAGCCCGAACTCAGCCCTGTGGCTACGAGAGCTCGCTGTGCAGGCATTAGGATTGTTGGGCCTTTATAGGGGTCGAGAAGAGGGGCCTTAACGATTAGAATAGGTTTGGGGGTATATGAGACTATATAAACTGTAAGAAGGATAATGAGCATAATACAACAAAAAATGCTAGTAATGAGCCCTACACGCACTAGTGCTTCTTCCGACTCCTATAGTGGGGGCTAGGAGTAAACCAGGTTTGGGGCTTTTCCTTTTCTTGGGGCTTGGGGCTCAGGACCTAGCTTAGGGTTTAGGGTTTAGGGTATCAAGAGGCTTTGCTTCTGTAGGTTCGAGGGCTTTGGGCTTAGGGTTTAGGAGGAGGTTTCAGGAGTTGGGCCTGCAGTCTTCGAGTTCGTTGACTGGTTTCTCTTTTCGGAAAGTCTTTGAAACTCTCCTTCCACCCTTTGGGAAATCAGCCTGAGACCCTAGATAGTAGCTTCTTGCTAGATACCATGGGTCCCAGGTTTAGTCTTACAAACCCTACACCCTACAGCCTAAACCCTAAAGCCTATCCCTAAGCCTGAGCCCTGAAGTTTAAAGCCTAAGCCCTAAACCCTAAACCCCAAGCAGCTTGCCAGGAAAGGGACTTCCTCCATGGTGTCCATGTTTTCCGGCGCCGTTGCAGGCTGGGTTTCGGGTTTAGGGATGTAGGCCTTAGTTGCAAGAAAAAGGGGCCTTAATATTGAGGTTAGAGTTTTTTTTTTGGGTGGTACTTTTCTATAACTACAATAAGGAACACCCAAGACCCGATTCTAATCATCAAGGCCCCTACAGTAGAAGCTTTCAGAGACCCGGTTCCCTGGCAGATTCTTGCGATGCAGGAGCTTGTCGCTCGGAACTCTCCATCTGTAAACCTATCACCCTGTGGCCTTGTGAAATGAGGTGCTGCAGGACAAGGGTTTGCAGATGTTGTTTAGTTTCGTGTTTTTTCGAAGCGCTGGTTTCTGCCCGGTTCTTTCGGTTTGAGGACTTCGGGCTAAGTCTCTCTTGCCTGAATGTTGCATACTCAAGGTTCGGAGTGTACTATCGTACTAATCTCTGGTTAAGCTTCGGCATGCCCCCCCCCCGTCAACACCCAGCTTGTATGTCCAACTAAAGGCTTTCTATCAGAATTTCTCGATGCTAGAGCGTTGAAGTCGGTTCGGTTTCGGCATTTGTTTGACCAGCTTTGCAGGCATTATCTCCACCTTCGTGAGCCAGCCTGCAGACGCCATCCTCACGTGCATGTCGGCGACCCCTCAGCTAGGCGCTTTGAGCCCTGATGCTTGAGGGTTTAGGGTGTTCAGTTTTTGGGCTTCGAGGTCAGGAAAGGGAACCAGCAGTTCGATGGTCCAGGATTAAAGCTGCTAGTTGCTTATAGTTGCTTATCAGTTATCCCTACATGATTTCTGCTGCTGCTAGTACCATTCCTGTTGCCATGAGGGCCGAGGTCAGCATTTATACCGCTGGCAGTCCTACTGCTGTCACAGAGGGAGACAATGACGGTGAGTTCTTTGTGCAAATGTGCAGCCTAGTCGAAATGTGAGGTTTTCAACATCCTCCATGTCTATCTCATCAAATGGCTAAGAGTAAATCAAACGGTTAACAGTACTGGAAACGACAATTCTCATAGAGAGAGAGAGAGAGTGTGTGTGTGTGTGTGTGCGTACGTGCATGTTATGTAGCTTGTTTGTTGTCAATGATGTATTGTAATGGCCGTAGTGGTTGTACCAACACTTAGTTAGTACCATAGCATAGTTACGGAATGGACTCGATGACTTCAGGGTTCCACCTACAGCTACTATAGTGGCCCTAATCATTAGAATAGGGGTTCCTTTTAAAAGGGGTCCTATAGGGGTTACTACAAGGGATCTAGAAGGGTACTATAATATGTAGTTGTAGAGCAACTACCGCTTTGAGTTGAAAATCTCGTCGTCCACCGAGTGGTTTGTGGCGGGGTGCGGACGCCGTCGGAGCCAGTTCTGAGGCTAATGTAAGGGTACTTAAAGGATCATGGGACTTAGTAATTTCGGTTATTATTAAGGTAACTATACTTATAACCCCAATTAAGATACTTATAACCATACTTACTAAGTCCCATCATCCTCCAAGTATGGAATGCAGTACTGGGCTCGAAGGAGCAGAAGGGATGTTGTGGCAGCCACTCTTTCATTGCAACCAGTTCTTTCAATCCCTCCACGCATGTTTTGGGGAGAATGCAGCTCTTAGCCGAAGCCCTGAAGCATCAGGCCCTAAGCCTTAGATCCAAGACCGAAGCCTGAGAGGCATAGCAGGAGCAGCATCAGCCTTGTGGAGAGACGGACTGCCGGGGTCGATTCTGATGGCTTTTGGGGTTTAGGGGTTTGGGGTTTAGGGGTTTGTGGGTTTAGGGGTTTTGGGGGTTTGGGGGTTCAGGGGTTTTGGGGTTTTGGGGTTCAGGCGTTCAACTTTGAAGGGTCCTTGCCACAGCCAGCTGTTCTTGAAGTACAGAGGACACTGCAGATTTCCATGGGCGTTGACACTTTGACTACTTGACTGCTGTAGCCTTGCTGTCATGCAGTAATCGTTGTGGTCCGAATGAGACATCTGCTACACTGAATCTTCATGATCGGTGTTTGTAAGGGATCTGACAGAAGTGCTGCAGTCCCCGTAGATAGTCAGATTGTTGCGAGGAATTGCATGTCTACACCTGGTGGTGTTGCACTGCCAAGTTGCTTGTCGTGCATCGATGTGGCATGAGGTCCCACGAAGCTCATGAGGTTGACGGACCCCTCAGAAATCATTGCCTTCTAATGTAGGGGCCTAAATAATTACTATTATTATTGTTAGGGTTCCTTATTCTGAGTATAGCATAATGGCGCTTCGTGTGTCAGACTTCCCACCTGTCTCTCATGTTTGCTACCTCCAGCATCAAGCCCTACCCGACCCAAATTACACAACACCTCGAGAGCCATGCAGAAGCCTGCTCTTGCAGGACAGTTCGGTGCCTTCTACGCGGGCTTCTGGGCGCGCAAGAGAACGTGGAAGCACCTGCGAGGTTAAAGCCCAAACCCTACTGACCAGTTTCTAACCCGGTCAATCCCTACTGACCAGTTTCTAACCCGGTCAATCCGAGAGCGAACTTAGTGTAAATTGTATTGAATATGGGATACCCCACAACCCTAACCCCTTAAACCCTGAACCCTAACCCAAAACCCAAATTGTTTCGAATCACTAACTTAAAAGTTAAGACCTCTAGAGTTGGCTTTACACACTAAGCCCTGGTCTCTCGAAAGCCGCTGTGCCAGACCACCACCACCAAGCCCTGAACCTTAGGACCTCGAAGCCTAATGATTTTGGCTGCAGGGGTTCAGGTCTGGGGATTTGGGGGGTAGTCGGGGGGTTCGGATGTAACGGTTCAGGGTTTAGAGCGTCGAGCCGTTCAACTTGGTTCGATTGAGCCTTTCTTGGAGGTGTTAACCTGAACTTTCGTCCTAAACCCAGTCCTGAAGGCCAAGACCGAGATCCAACTTTAAATTTCTAAACCCCTCAAACCCTAAACGATTAAGCATCCATCAAACCCCGGGAGCCCCGAAGTGAAAAGGCTCCAAACCGAGGTTTCTCCACGAGGGCCGCGTGGGCCGCCGCCATCATCGGAGGGCCCGGGGTCTCAGGAGTCGGGGTTTAGGGTTCCAGAAATTCCAAGATCCCTTAATTAAGGTATATTCCTGAGAATCATATTAGGGATCCTACAATGATTTTAAATGTAAATTCCTTAATTCAGGGGTCTCAGGAGTCGGGGTTCAGTGTTTCAGGAATTCCAATATCCCTTTATTTAGGGAATATTCACTACTACAATTTTAATGCAAATTCCTTAATGAAGAGGTCTCGGGAGTCGGGGTTCAGTGTTTCAGGAATTCCAATAGCCCATTAAGGATTATTCCTCAAACCATATTAGGGATCTTACTATAATTCTAATTTAAATTCCTTAATGAAGGAATATTCCTTAAACCAGGTTAGGGATCCTACTATAATTCTAATTTAAATTCCTTAATGAAGGGCTCTCCGCAGTCGGGGTTTAGGGTGTAGGGGGCCTGAGGAGTTGGGGTCTCAAGGAATATCGGCGCCTCAGGAATTACCAATACTATTTTTCTGTTCCTTATTATAGTTCTACAGTATCATATAATTAACCCCAAACCTATTAGAATTTGTTAATAAGGCCAGTACAGTATGTACTTTGTTTCGGGCTTGCGGTCTTATTTAATCACGGGTGCAGCGTTTCGGGTTTATGCACATTGACGTACAAGTTTGTGCATTTCTTGCTGTCAATAGTACAGGCATTACTGTATTCTGAATACGAGCACGTACGTAGTTGCAATGTCACTTCATCGTTTACTCGAAAGGTTGCTGCTGCAGCCGCAATAGTTACCAATAGTTACAGTCACAGTCAGACCAATTTCGAGCATCGTTTATCCCAGCGAGAGACCCGCCCACTCAGTGCTAACCACCCCGAGCTCACACAAGCTAAAGCCCGCACTTCTGACGTAGCTTTCGGAAATTTAAACCCCAGCAGGCTAGACTCTAGTCTGGAAATCGCAGTCCCCGAAAATGCTTCAGGTGCCCTCTCACTGGTCAAGAAGCTTTTCCACTTACAGGGTCCCAGGGGTCCTTACTCAAAGCACATTTTGCTTCCGGTGCCTTCTTTGCGGAATCTCCTGACTGCTGAAGCGTGGCGAGGCAATTCCTGCTGTATGACGTGGCGAAGAGGTGACTTTGGCCAACTTGGAAGCCCGTGGAGGGAGCCTTCAGGGTTGACCGGTTCCGCTGTGCACGAATCTTCCCTGATCCCAGAAGTCCTGCAACCTGCCCAAAGCCGCCCTTGCCGTCAAGCAACCTATGCCATCACACCAACCCGAAGCTTGAATCTTGAAGCTCGACATACTCGCTAAAGTTCTACACACCCTGAAGCTCTGAAGCCCCATCCATGTTCCCGAACGAGGCCCTGAGGTAGAAGTGTGTGTAGGTTTGTTGGGAGAAGTACGTTCTTTTAGTCAAGGGGGGCTGTGGGGTCTGCAGGGTTCCAGACAGTCGGATATTAGGACTAAGGCTTCTGCTGAAGGTTTCAGGCTTTAGGGTTGAGAAGTTGTTTGTCTTATCGGCTTCTGCATGGTTTGATTCGGCTACTGGGTTTGATGGGATGTCATGGGAGATGTTATGGGACGGTTGATGATATAAATCCTGCGTGACCCATAATAAGGAATAGACCATAATCCCCATTGTTTAGGGTCCTTAAGGTAATGCAGGATTTATATCATCCTAAACCCTAAACCCTAAACCCTAAACCCTTAAACCCCTAAACCCTAAACCCCTAAACCCTAAACCCTAAACCGTGTCATCAACAGGATGGGTTTTCAAAACATCGGCACTCCTTCACTCGGAACGCTTCCAGCCCCCGCCGAACTTCCTTGACGAACCGAGGATTTTTGGGGTGACTCATGGGGATCTCTCCCAGCTGCTCGGCTGTTTAATATAGGGGTTTCCGAAAACAGGGGTACCTTATTTTGAGGTCCTTATAAGGATCCTAGTAAATAGGGTACTATATTAGGGTCCCCTATTGTCGAGAAGTCCCATATAGGGGCCGAAATAATTACCTATACTATTCTTGGGGGCTCATTACTTTTATTGGAGTATAATGGGCCCCAGAACCCTATTCTAAATGGTAAGGCCCCTTTATTAGGATTGTGTGGATTGTAGGATTCAGGGTTTCGGGTTTAGGGTCTCTAGGACCTGGAGTAGGCCCGTTTTTCCCTTTTTTAGGGTTCACGTTCCCTCATATGCCCCTTCAAACCAAAAAGGGCGCCCTTTTTATATTCCTGGGTTACTCTTGGGTCTAGGGGTTCATAGTTATGAGTTCAAGGAGCTTATTCCTAGGTTACTCTTGGGTCTAGGGGCTCAAAGTTGTGAGTTCAAGGAGCTTGGGGCCTGTTTGGGGTTTAGGGTTCGTGGCACCGATTTCGTTCAGGTGTCGATCGAGAATGGAAATAGATCTTGCTTGCGCGTTGGAAATGTTCATGGTTCTTTGGGATCTTTCACTTTTGAACATGTGCCGTAGAAGTTTCAATCTCTTGCAAGCTTTCTGGTGGTTCAACCCGCTCAACCCCATGAGCCCTAACCTCCGCAACTTAGGTGCGGCCGACATTGACTAACAGACCCATAGCCTGACACATTATGTTCATGGCTCGGCTGCTTGAGCAACGAAAATCTCAAAGCGCCCTACACCCCTCAAGCCTGAACCTTAAATCCTGAAACGTATCCCAGGCTTAGGAACATGACCTGGGTGGCGTGTTGGATTTTCCAGCCCGGGTTTCCGGACTACTCTGCTGCCAAGGACTGCCGACGCTCTCTCGACGGCATTACGCAACGATCAGGCCCGACGGAACACGGCAGCTGATTGCTTAGGGCTTTGGGCTGCAGGCCTGAGCCTAGACCTTGCTGCATGCACCCAGACAGGAGGCCCCGGACATTCACTTCAGTCTCAAGTCTCAAGTCCTCTGCAACATCACACGCCCCGCTTGAAGTTCGCGAAATAAAGACCCTAAGCCGACCCTTGCTGGTGCTCGTAGCAACACCTAGCGTGTCAAGCTGTTCAACAGGCGGTTCGTTACTATTGACTATAATCATCCTGGAACTCAGACGCAATCCGCGGAGGTCTTCCAGCCATCACAGCCCGGTCTCGCAGGCACCGTCTTCGATGGGGTCGGGGTAGGAAGCGGCTGGCAGCTGGTTTTAGATTCCAAAAGGAGGCCCCCTGCATAAGTGTCATTTGCACGGCATGGTTCCTTCCCAGAAGTAGTTATAGCAGTTATCTCAATACGAACTTAAGACCCTTCTGGTGGACTTCTGTTTTGATCGCGCATTATTATGTGTTTTGTTTTTTTGTAAGGGGGGTCTTGAGCTTTGAGATGTGAGGGTCTTGATTCCCGTTCTTGCAAGATGGCATGGACCGGCGGAGCAATTGTATCAATGTCATGATTCTTGGAGCTACTTTCATTCTTGTGAATTGGAGTTCTTGGCTGAAGCAGTGGGGTTAGGGTGTGCGTAGTAGGGTTCGGGGACGTAAACAGCAGTGTCAGTGTTACGGCCAGGGTGCCCTAGAGAAGCTCTAATGTAAGCTCCAATAGTGCCAATGTCGTTCAGCTACTCCTGCCTAGTTTCACGCTCTGCCAAGCCTGGCAAAACCAAGGATAAACTTCCATTGCCGAGTCTGTGAGATCCCACATGCCGTATACAAGTAAAGAAGGAGACTTACATTCCTAATGTCATCCGTGGAGTCATTATGTCATAACGAGTCTCGGACGACATACGTATGGCCATATGTATCCCCAAGCCCTGTTGAAGTTGCCCGGATGAGCCAACCCTAAACCCTAAACCCCGAAACCCTTAACCCCACAACCCTAAACCCCTAAACCCTAAACCCTAAACCCCTAAACCCTAAACCCCTAAACCCTAAACCCTATCATGCTAAGGCGGCCCCCGCCCGCGAACTGTGTCTGCGACATCGCGAAGGCTACGAGTGTGGGATGGAGACTTGTGGTGGCATGGGGCTAAACCCTTCTAAGTGGGCTTGCCTGCGGATCCGAAGAATACGGTAACTTGTCGGATGCGAAGTTTAGACAGGTGCAAAAGTGCAGGGTTTGCTTGAAGGAGGGTGCAAGCTTGTTTGCAGGTTCTGAGCCGGGTCTCTATTCAGCCTACTGGTAATGCTCATTGTGGAGCCCTTGTATCGCAAACTCACATTTCTCGCAGATGCGACCGCGGGCTCCATATTTCAGGTCAAGGGCTGCCCTTATTCAATCAAACTGAGATTCCCGACAGAACCCTCGGAGGTCTAATTAACAGTGGCTTGCCCCCAAAGCTCCGAGCCCGAGCACAAACAGGTTTGTCCATGGCAGACTGCGACCGCCCGTCCTCGTTGGAAGAAGTTGGCTTCGGAGAATCCGATGCCGCTTTCTCAGCGAGAGGCCGTGAGGCTGGGGTGCACGGTTCAAGGTGCAGCCTGACACTTCCACTTCTCCTTGTCACCCTGAACACCCCATCATCATCAGCATCTGACAGTAGATTGCATCCGTTTCTACAGCAAGACCGGTATGTCGTCGCCAACATCGTCATTTCCCATGACCAGAGCCATCCCCGTCAGCATCATTATGTTAACATCGTCATCATCATCAGCATCATCATCAGCAGCAGCAGTAGAAAAACACGAATTGGAGGAAGAAGAAGAAGAAGCAGGAAGGGAGCCTTTCATTGTTGAAGCTTGTTGCTGTGGTTCTTCGTTCTGGCGCAGATTTGTGGTTGCTCTGATGGTTTCCGTTTTTGCTAGTCCTGCTGTCGTGCATACTTTCGCATTTGTCACACAAGACTTAATGAATAAAGCCCGTTGTCGATTGTGGGAATAGCAGCAGCAGCACCCGTAGTAGAAGCAAGAAGTCGTCGTGGTAGAGCAGCAATAGTAGTAGTAGTCGTCGTCGTCGTAGTAGTAGTCGTAGTAGTAGTGGTCGTAGTACTACTCAGGAGAAGAAGAGGAGGACGAAGGGCAGTAGTCTTCGTTGCACAAAGCCCAAAACTCAAATCCAGCTCGGTGCCCCGAGCCCCTAAACCCTACTTGAAGGCTCATGGGACTTAGTAGGGCTTAGGGGTCCCTTTTACAGGGACTTAGTAAGGTTACATGTAGGTTATAATTAGGATAGCCCCACTAGGGGGACTTATAACCCCAATTATAACCTTCTTACTAAGTCCCATGATCCTCAAAGTAAACGCCCTAAGCCAAACCCTTACAGTCCCCTTAGAAGGAACCCTTGCAGGAGCTTCAAACCCCAACGCGCCACAAACCCTGGTTTAGGTTCCCTTATAACCCCCTTTACCCCAAAAAGGGCACCCTTTTTATTCCTAGGTTACTCTTAGGTCTAGCTGATGTCCCCGGAACTTACCGGGATGGCTGCCTCTTGCAATGGAGTGCTCGGGCTTCCCCTCCGCAACTCCAGAGCGAGTGGTTTGAGGGTCCAGGTTTAGGGTACGGGGTAAAATCCGCCCTGAACCACACCAGAAAAGCCCTGACCCTGAAGCCCCGAAGCCGAAAACACCCTCAAACCCGGCCGGAAAACAATCCCAATCCCTACAACCACACAACCTCCCTGAAATAAGGACTAGGGTGACCCCAAAGAGGTGGGGAAACCACTCAAGCACAAACAAAAACTTTTAAACCCTTGAGCCACGTGTCACGTTGGTACACTTCTCGATGTACCTTAGTGTGTCATCCTTGCGCAGGGCGAGACAATGCCATGCGACCTGATTTGTGCGTGTCTTCTTACGCAGGGGCTTTGCTTGCAAGGCCCCGTGCCTCGCATAGGGTTTAGGGTTTAAGGGTTTAGGGTTTAGGGTTTAGGGTTTAGGGTTTAAGGGTTTAGGGGTTTAGGGTTTAGGGGTTTAAGGGTTTAGGGTTTAAGGGTTTAGGGTTTAATGGTTTAGGGTTTAGGGGAGCGAGTTTGGGTTCAGGGCATTGGGAAAGGTTTGAGGGCCGTTTTCATGTTTTGTTTAAGCTTAGCCTTAGCCTTAGCCATCAAAACGGGTTTGCTCGAAGGAGCGGGGAACTGGGCCAAAGTTTTGTATGTAGGGTTTCAAGGTGTAAGCAGGACATGCCAAAGACTGGTATCTAGTGACATTGCACTCGACCTACATGCCCATCGGAACGCGCACTGGAGCGGAAGGGTAAGCTGAGTGTCCCAATACCGTTAATATTGCGGAAAGAGTGCAGGGAATTCCCTGCGACATTCCGCCTGACACCGATTTCTTCTCGCCTGCCGAGTTGTGCAACTGGCAGGGGTAAACCTTACCTTTCGCGAGAGAGGTGGAGAGGCTCACGGTCATCAACGCTGGGCTTTATGATGCTCCCGTTCCCTGCCCGCCCTCAAAATCCCTAAACACCCAGGACCTAAACCATAGAAGGTGATGCACCCCATACGCCCCGTTTCGACCCTGCACCCCAATGCGAACCCTTGGAGCTTTGGCCTCCAGCCACTCCACATCTTGCGGGCAGTCCGTGGCAGCAGACCCTTGAGCTTTTCTCTGCTCTCAGCAGACCTTTTCGCCCGGGTCGGTGCGGAGTCGGAAAAATATGCCAGCTTGTTTACTCGGTTGGTTTCATGGAATTTCATTACAGCCTGCTGACGAGTATTGGCGTAGGCAGGACCAAGTAAAGCAGCCGCTGCCTCTTTAGCACTACCACTAAGAGCTTCATGACCTGTGCGTGAGCCATGAAACTCAATATCATGATCGTCATCATGTTGATGCGCCTTGCTATCGCCATAGTGACGGATGGATGGTCAGGTTGTTCATCACATCTTCGATGAGTCGAAGAAGCATGGGGTAGGACATCAGACGACCCCCTCCCTGCACTGCATGCTCCTGGGCCCCCAAAACAGGGAACCCCACAATCTAATGTGATACATGTTCATGCCGATACCGTGCAATTCACATCCCTCGGCAATGTAATTGCGGCCGCGGCCGCAGTGCAGTCCTACTCTTACTGAAAGATACTTCTGCGCAGAGAAGACGACCACTGGCACTGTGGCAGCGATGCTGATACTTGCAATGACGACGACGAGGAGGATGATGGTGGCGATGATGCTGAGCATGATCATGATGGTGATGACGATGATAATGGTGAAGCTGAAGGTGATGGTGATGATGATTGTCATGGCGATGCTGATGCTGATGGTAGTCCTGATGCAGATGCTGATGGTGATGATGACAACGGCGATGATGGTGATGATGGCGGTTGTGCTGGTGACGACGATGATGATGGTGACGGTGGCTATGGTGATGGTGGTGGTGATGGTGATTCGTTACGGGAATTCGTCGCGACTGCCACGATGTTCTTCATGCAGCTTATGCTGTTGTTCGTGTCTTGCTCCGGATGAGGTGGCTGGCGATGAAGATAATGGAGAAGATGAAACTAGCTACCGAAGATGTTGCGCGCTCGAATCCTTGCTGCATGTTATATACACACTTTATGGCAAAGTGCGGTCAAGTGAAGTTCTCGCGGGCAACCTCCTGTTCACAGCCGCGTGCGCTTCAGGCAGCCAGACATAGACTCCACATGCTCGAAATTCACAGCACAGAACCGTCGACTCAATAGCTGTCCGAACCATAATGCGGTTTAGGGTTTAAGGTGCAGGCCCTAAGCTCTGAGATCTTCAAGCACAAGGCGACAGCCACAAACCTGACGCTGCGCTCCATTCGCAGCTGGCAGACTCGCGCGATTGTGCAGAGGTGTCTCGTATAAGGGAATCCACCGAAAAGCGCTGCAGACGGGGACCCCGGACAATTTACCCAGCAAAGTGTTGTCAGGGCTCTTGCTTAAAGGGCTTTGGGATTCACCATTTATTCGGGTTCAATGTTCGAGGTTTTCTGGTATATAATATAGTAAGTAGTGTGACTGGTAGGGCAGGGGTACTCCTCACAGCATGCATGTCTTGCTGCAGTTAGCATTTTCTCAATCGCACTCCTAGCTGCATCTCGCCATGAACCACCCCCCCTCTCAAACGAAAACAAAGGTTCAGCGCCACTTCCGAAGTTTGATCTAAGCAGAGCTGAGCTGCGCCCCGAAGCCGAGTCCTAGCTGGAGGCACGACTCCTCCGCAGAGCACACCTAGGGCCCCGATTCAGGATACCGCCGGCAGCTGTTGCTCCTGCTGCTTGATGATCAAGAAAGATCTTTCGGGTCGTCTGAGTAGCACCACGATAGCAGCTACAGTTGAACCAAGGCTCTCTCGTAGTTCAGCACAATTCCATCACCAGGTCGTACGGAAAGGCGGGATGCAAGTTCAGGATGTAACTTCTGTTGGACTCCTTCAAACGTCTCAGAGTTGACAGCCGCGCTCTGCTCAGCTCGCGTTCACCGCCCTCCAACTCTGGAGAAACAGTCATCGGGGTTGCAGATTGTGTACTGCGTATATCAACGGTATTGTGATTTCGACGATCAAACTGAACCACATCCCAGAGTCTCAAGTTTGTCAGCTCCCGAAGTTTCGACATACCCGGCCTGCAGGTGTCTTCATCACCAATGCTGCAGGATACTGCAAGGCTCGCTTCTTCAGGGTCTACTAGGAGGTTCATGGGTAGTTATAAGTGGGGTTATAAGTCTCACTTAATATGGGTTATGAGTATAGTTTCCCTACTTATAACCCACTTGTAACTAGCCATGAACCTCCAAGTAGTGAGTAAGGGCAGTACGAAGCAGAGGAATTTGGCTGGTCATGGTATCAGAAAGTTCAAGGCCTTTAGCGTCGCAAGGGGCTTCGGTAGGATCTTTGGAGCATCCAGGCAAAGCTTTCGAAGTTTGTAGTGTGGGGGCCTTAAAAATTAGATCAAAGGGACCCCCCAAAACCCTGTTCTAATTGTTAAGTTAAGGCCCCTGCTTGAATGATGTTGTGCTGGGATTGCAGCAGCACGGGCAGAAGCTTGCGAATGCACAATGAGTCGAGCAGCAGCAGTAGAAATCGTCGTGGTAGGAGCAGCAGGCGAAGTGGTCCCAACAGAGTAACATTAAGGGCGTTACAGCAGAAGAGGGGTGTTGGTAGTAGAGCGGTACAGCGGTGCAGTAACTCCTTTAATTGTGCTGGTGTTCTTGCTCGCCGTGGCCACTGTTCATGGGCATAAGCTCCTTCTATATGGGAGTTTCCGAAAATAGGGGACCCGAATATAGGCCCCCAAAATCGTAGGATCCTCATTATAATATGGACCCCTAAATAAGGTAACCCTATTTTCGGAAACTCCCATATAAACCCTAGCCCGTTCTTGTCGAACTGTTAGCATCTGAGGATCCTTAGGCTTTAGGACTTGGGCACCCCCTTCGGAGATCGCAGCCATGCCGAAGCAAGCACCGCTGTGCGAGGTATCTGAACAGCAGGTATGGAAGCAAATGAAGCATCAGGAAGCTGTCGCAAGGATAGGGGTTGTAGAGTTAGACCCTTTTGGGACGTTGGGGTTTGCGCACATCACGCAGTCGTGAAGGCAGGACGCGTGTGGCGGAAAGTTTTGAATTAGGGTCGCAGGTGCCCCGCTCACATGTGTTCTTGACAATCTTCACGATTCTGGCTTTTGTGTTGTGGGCCCCACTTCACGGTACAGTCTTTCGTGTTTTGGGCAAACAACCCTAAAGCCTAAACCCCTAAACCCTAACTCCTAAACCCTCTGATGAAGAAGGAGATGGCAGGGGACCTTTAGTGTAGTCCTCTTACGAGGGAGACCTGTCGCTGCGGAGAAAGGTCATTGCTTTAAAAAACGCCCCGACCCTCAACCCCCCCCTAAACCCTAAACCCTATAAACCCTAAACCCTATAAACCCTAAACCCTATAAACCCTAAACCCTATAAACCCTAAACCCAAAAGCCTCAAAGCCGTGGAGTCAGAAAGGTCGCTCTCGCCGCTTGAACGCACCTCCTCGTCCGTTTCCTCTCAGACTAAGGCCTGGAGCTTAGTTATTCCCTCTGTGGCTGGGTTAGGGTTTAGGCTCTAGGGTTTAGGGTTAGGGTTAGGGTTTAGGGTTAGGGTTTAGGGTTTAGGGTTTAGGGTTAGGGTTTAGGGTTTAGGGTTTAGGGTTTAGGCTTGGGTTCAGGATGCAGGCTTTAGGGTTTAGGGTATTTAAACCGCAATCAGTGAAATTGGCGAAATCCGTAGAATGAAGATGACGGCACTGAGACTCAATACGATCTTGCGAGGCTGAGGCTTAGCCTTGCAAGATCGCTAAGGCTAATAATATGGGAGTTTCCGAAAATTCGGGCTACCTTATTTTGGTGCCCTTGTAATAAGGATTCTACTATTTAGGGTACTATATTACGGTCCCCTATTTTCGGAAACTCCCATATGATAATACAAGCATCTACTGTCTTCAGTGTAACCCTAAATCCTAAGCCCTAAAGCGATTTCAGCTTGAGCTTTGGCATCCTTTTCCCATCCGAGGATAGCAAGAATGCTGCTACTTCCGAGAGCGGGGTTCAAGGCTTGTGATATGAAGGACGACAGCAAACTGCAGTCAACGCCGTGGTGGCAACCATAACAATGGTAGAGGCAGCGCTCAGTGCTCATAGTCGTATTCAACGTTTTTGGTGTCTAGTCCCTTTTCGATTCATTGTGTTTGTGCGAGCTCGCATTCTGGGTTGTGCTTTGGGATAATGTTTAATTTCCCTTATTTCCTTATACAGGGAACCTATTCATAATTTTCGAAGGGTTTAAAGCACAACCCAGCATTCCCTAAACCCTAAACCCCTAAACCCCAAACCCTGAACCCGAAACCCCTGATTCATGGTGTTCGTACGAGCTCCCATTTCGACGGGCACCTCCAAGTGAAGCGCAATGCAGCGAAGCTTGAGGCCTCGAGCTGCTCGAACATCACCGAGGACTGCGCCACCTTCGGGGTAGAGACTAACGGCTTCCGGGGGGTTTAGGATTTAGGGTTTAGGGGTTTATAGGGCTTAGGGACCCTACACGTCAATTAATTTAGGTTACCACAATAAACACCATATTATGTACTATAGATCCCTACTTGATGGTTCGGGTTCCAGGGAGCCTCTTTTCAGAGGAAGCGGTCCGAGGTATTTTTCGATCCCGAAACCTCAGATCTCACAGCTCTGAAAGCTTCCAAAGCCCTACATTGAGCTGCGTCTCTTAGGAAGGCTTTGCCGCAAGGAACGCTGCGTGACACTCCTACACTCCTGATGCTGAACCCTACCTTAAGCCGGAATAACCTAGCTTTTTAGGGCTCCTTATTATGATTTTCTTATATAAGTCCTTAAAAAGGTAGGTTCTTCCGGCTCAAGGTAGCCAGAATCCTCACTTCCCCGAAGGCCCCGAAGCCCTAAACCCGAACCTTACGGCCGATGCCCCCTCGGGAAGAGGTTACCCGTGTTTTGCGCAATGAGACTTAGCAACCAGGGCCCTAAACCCTGCCCTACCCTCCAGGACTCAACGTGCTGCAGCCAGACCTCGGGCGACTCGCCGGCTCAGGACATGAAATCGTGCTGCCATGGTACGATGTAAAACAGATTTTCATCATTAATATAATATCATGTGTACACTATACTATGTAGAATGATGTACTATATTAAATACGATCAATGTAGGTGGGATTGTAAAGGCTTGGCCGGTAGATCTGTGAATTCTAAACTCTACACCTTACACCTATATGGAAAACAGGCCCTTAAAGGAGAAACAAAAACTATTCCCGTGTTTTTCCACCCTGAAGGAGAAGGGTCGGAGACAGCACGGCCAAAGCCCTGGTCCTCTTTCGGCTAGCAGCGGCGTTCGGGCAAAACGAACTATTCAGGGTCTTGGCTTGTATAAACTGAGGGCTCGAGATTTATCATTGAGGGTCCTGGCTTGTACTGTTTCGGGTTTAGGGTTGTAGTCATGTCCGGATTTGGTCGTTTGGAATTCGCGGGCTTTAATGGTTTCTGTATGGCTTTCTGGCTTCACATGGACCGATCTGCCCTAGAAACCGACTCCCGACCAGGCCCCGAGATCCTGAGACTTTGGGGCCTAGGTTGAAAGGCACAGGATGACCTCTGAGACTACATTGCTGTAAGAGTTATCGCATTACTGTAAGGGTTCCCAATAACCCGTATATATCGCGGTGAGAGTTACTGCAACACTGTCGCTGCATGGGGTCAGGAGTCGAAGATCGGTACTCGTGTGCAGAACCACTCGCTCTGCAAGCTAAGGGTTTAGGGGCCAAATCTTTAGGGCTCCGGGTTTGGGCGGGACTGCTGTCTGCTTCAGTTTCAGTCAGGATAGTATAGCAGGTCTTTCCCGAGTTCTGTAGAAGACAGCTCGAGAGCTTCTTCTGAAGGCAGATTTGGGATTTTAAATTCTAATCTTCTAGGTGGGGTCAGAGCCACACCCTTGTCTCAAAACCCCACAACACTCGACTTTACCAAGTCGCCGCTCACACACCAAAGCCACGCAGATGTGGATCGGAAAAGAAGACACAGCGCGGCATATTGCCCTAAGGCTCAGGCTTTACAAGTCGAAAGCGGAACATCCCGAACCTGCAGGAGGACAGGGTTTGGGGGTGATGGGTTTGGGATGGTCGGTTTCAGGTTTTAAGACGCGAAATCCGGAGAGATGGCTTTCGGGTTTGGGCTTCGAGTTAGTGGTTTGGAGACTTGTGTCTTACTTTGGTATAGAAACGTACGGGCCTTAATTATTACCTATGCTTTTCTTGTTTTTGTGAAGGGGGGGTGCTTTTTTTCTTGTGGGGGGGGGGTCCTTATTATAAAAGTATAATGGGCGCCAAAACCCTATTCTAATTATTAAGGCCGCTATAGTATCGAACTTAAAGACCCAAATTATAGGGCCTTGGGCTTTAGGATTTGGTGCTTCGGGCTTCACAGGGTGAAGGCAAACGGTCTCAACACAACATAAAGGACCAATTACGAACATGCTTGTAACAATAGTACTTGATTACAATACGTATTGTAACTCGTAGACTAATAGCAAACTTCATCAACATCATTGTAGAATAAAAGGACCAAGGCCTTAGGAGTTCAGCTACGTGGGGCCAAGGCTACAGAAGGAGGCGACTGGCTCAATCAGGAACTCTGTGGAAAACCTTGCCATGTTCGTTTACAGGGTTCCTGATAGCCCTTTCGGGTTTAGGGTCCCCTTGTTTAACTCGTTTACCGGGTTCCTGATAGCCCTTTTGGGTTTAGGGTCCCCTTGTTCAACTCGTTTACAGGGTTCCTGATGGCCCTTTTGGGTTTAGGGTCCCCTTGTTTAACCTGAATATTCGGAAACAGGATGCCCATACCATAAAGGGGCTACTCAGGAACCTATTTGAGGGTTTACCTGGAGCCTAAAGAACCTACCGTTTGAGGGCTCCTTACTATGACGTCCATGATTTACAAACGCCCTGAAAAAGGTTGGTTATTTGGCGTTAAGGCGGGGTTTATAGTATAAACCCAACGGATGATCTGGGCACGTATGATATTTATGTTGGGTAGAATAGGTGCTTTTGGTAACGGTGGCCTAGGCCCTAGATCCTCCAGCGGGTCGGTGCCTTCTATCTTGAAACTGCTAGTGGTAGACCTTTCCCAACTCCGAGCCGTTCCCAACATGCAATATCTAGAAGCCTATGCCATAAGACCTGCATGACCATCAATTCTATCCTCTGACTTAGAAAAGTCCGCAAAAACTGCAGCCCCCGAAAAAGACCTGTCATTCTTGAGCGTTCAGCGGGGTTAGCTTTTAGAGCTCAGTGTTTCGGGTTTCGGAGCCTTTGGATAGGGCAATGCAGCATTGCTGTGCTTTGTCTTGGTTTGGGTTTGGGAATGGCTTGCAAGCATTGGTAGTTCATTTTGGTGCTTGTTTATACTTCTACATGTTTTTGACGTACTGGCACTGCGTGTAGCTGCTCAGGGACCTTCGGAATTTCGGTAGCTCTGACACTCGTTGTTGCCTTTTTGGGGGCTTACAGGCCTGGCATGAACCCCAGCATCTGAGTGCCTGCTAGATTCTACAGTTGAGGGTTTAGAGTTCATCGTTTAGTTTTAGGGTTTAGAGTATAGGGTTTCGTATTAAGGGCTTAGGCTCTGCTTTAGGGCACAGGTATGGAGTGGAGGGAGCGGGAGCAAAGTGGAACCGAGTTTCAGAGAGACTCTGAGTGCCACTGTCCAGGACAGGATACCGCCGTCTCTTGGACCCTGAATAAGATGAACCTGGGTTTGGAGTACCATACTTGGATACTTGTTTTGGTACCTGTTCCTTAAAGGAACCATTGTGGAATGAACGTCTATATTTTTTCTCCCTGGCTACTTGAAAAGTCCAGTGAAAGTCTAGGCTTCAGGGAGAGTTGGGCCGGCTGCCGATGGTGGGCTTGTCTAGTTCTTCACTTCCAGGTTTCTTACTGCTTAAGAATTCGAACAGGGTTCGTGGACCTTTGGGAGTTTCCGAGAATTAGGGGTACCTTATTTTGGGGTCCTTACAATAAGGATCCTACTCTCTGAGGTACTCTATTCGGGTCCCCCATTTTCGGAAGCCCCCATATGAAATCAAGGAGCTGTGAGACTGTGAGGAATACTCTGAATGGAATTCGGATTGGGGTGCCTGGGCTTCTTCGTGTTTTACCGGCCCCGCTGGATCCTTCTGACCCAGGCTGGGATGTAGGGTTGGGGCTTTACCACTCGGGATCTCGCTTTTGGGGATTTGGTTGTAGGGCTAAGGGTTTGGGATTCAGAGCTTTGGGGGATTTGGGACTTCGGGGTTACTGATCACTGGGTTTAGCATTTGAGCTGTTGACTTCTGGGTGTGGCTATGAGTGATGTTCGGGCATGTCAGAAACTGTACGTACGGCTCAATACCGAAAGCCTAAACATTGAGCTTCCGCTCCAAGACTGCGCAACCTTGCAACAGCCATTACTGGGTAGCATTAGGGAGACCCCTTCAAAGGGGATCCTTCGTAACCCTATATACTTCTGGTTCCACCAATCCTAACTCCTAGCCAAACGGATACGGACAATGCGCAACCAGAGTTTAAACCGTAACCCATACACTGACCGTGGCAACCCAAAGCCTTCAGAGCTCTTATGAAGCCACATAATCACATGAAGACTGAACCAGATAGACACCCTATGATTAAGCCCTGTAACACCTGACCACTCTCTTACATTATATGATCGTTTGATATAGCCCCTAAAGCCTAAACCTTACATTACTGCACGACCCTGGTACAGCTTGTACTCTGAGGTATCCATTCCCGGCAGATTTTGAGTTGCCCTTCGGTCAGGATGAGCGGGTCAATGCCCACTGCCTCAGAGTTTCGGGCTTTGGGACACATGCTTCGAAGAAAGGTTTCGAGGTGCCAAATTTAGGGGCCCTGAAGAATGATTCAATTCTTGAGACGTCTAGAGTCCAGTGCATTGTGGAGCTTGGGAATTGGAATTCGGTTTCTGCGTTTCCGGCAAGATGCCGAGCGATATTGCTGGGTGATGCTGGGTGCATCGGTTCAAGCGTCCGCGTGGATAATTATGTGCTTTGCCCTCGAAAGGCTTCGCATGATGCAGCTGTCGGCCATCGTATTCAGAACTTCCTCCGGTTTTAAACATCCTACGCAGCAAAGTGTCGATCCCTTACCCCTCCCCTTCGGTCCCATTTGGAATGAGGACGTGGAGACTTTCCATCGTCGATCCTCAGCTCTCCCAGTATTGTGACTCCCGGCCTGAACCTAGCAGTTTGAGGTCCATGGCTTCGAGGTTCGGCGTTATGGGTGCAGTCGACATAGGAGTCTGCTATCTAGTAAGATTGGGGGATAGCCATCGTGGTGCCATGGCGCGGATCCCCACCCTTTGGGCCATGACTGCTCTTCTGGCCTTCCTGCACTCGCAGACATTCTGCACCCACCCGGTTTGGCAACACTTCCCCGGGGCCAGTCAGCGAAACAGAGGCACCGTTCCCTGTCGGGCCTATGAGCCACATGTTCCACCAGCCGACAGACTCGCCAACGTCTGGGACCTGCCCGCGGGAAAGTTTGAAGAAATGGCAAATGCCGTCACTGCCTCCAAGACCAAACTGCCCGAATGGTTTACAGATGAAATCCGGGAAGCTGCCGCAGCAGCTGGAATCGCGAAGATTTCGGAGATCTCACTTGCTGGTTCGGAACTTACGAGAACTGCCATCATGTTTTCATCAGATTTGGACGTAAATGTCGACACCGTGGAGTGTGTAACGCGATCTCAACGAAGCAAGTTCAAGGACTTCTTGGTCAACTCAATCGTCGGGCGGTTTCGAAATTGGGAATTTGAGCATATGGGAAAGAAGTGCATTGTTCTCATCCAGACGAACGCCCAGGAGAATACTCGGGTGGATATTGCCTTCGTCAACACGTGCTTTGACGCCGGCATCATTGACCGCGGAGAGAACGTGGCCTTTTTCCGAAGCAACGAAGCCGCGCAGCAAGCCGTCAGGATGTTCAAGCTTGCCTTCCTTGATATGTCCGGGCTGTGTGGCTTCCACATAGAAAGGCTCGCAATGGAGTTGTGCACAACGGCCGGGAAGCAGCTGAAAAGTAGAGACCTGTGGATACGCATGCTACGGGAAGTGTGGAAGCTGGGGCCGAGCTTGCGTCTGGTCATGAAAGAGGCCTTGCTAGAAGTTGAGGATGACCAGAAGGATGTACGGGATGCGCAGCTTCATGCCCAAGTTACACGAATGCGGAACGTCGTGAACGATGCTGGGGTTTTCGGAGCCGAAGCAATGCACCCCTTGAGCGCTTGACGCGTCGGTGCACTCCGTACCAAAAAAGTGCACTCAGTAAGTGCCGTGCTGGAGGCAGCTGTCATAGCCATAGCAGCAAAGATGAAATGGGGGGGCGGGGTTGGGGAAACGCCGCGTGGCCCTTCCGGGTTTCCGGCTTCAGGGTTTCGATTTCGGGTTCCATCCTGGGAAGTGCGCTTGCTCCCGTGGACTACCTGGAGCCTGTGGTCGCGGGCAGTGTCAATCGACACAGTCTATATGTGTACATACCTATGTGGCTATGTGTGTATGGAGGAGAAACACGCACACACACACAAACACAAACACAAACCTGCCTGCCTGCCTGCCTGCCTGCCTCCCGGCCTGCCTGCCCACCCACGTCCCCACGTGCTCTCCTGGCTGCCTGCATGCTTCCTTGCATGCATGTATACATACTAATGCACCATACAGACATGCAATACACCCCAAACCCTGGAACAGAGACGCTCAAGCTCAGACCTCCAAGCTGTGGTCTTCTGCTGTCGATAGCA
The DNA here is from genome assembly GCA_905221615.1 of Symbiodinium sp. CCMP2592. Classification (NCBI taxonomy): domain Eukaryota; class Dinophyceae; order Suessiales; family Symbiodiniaceae; genus Symbiodinium; species Symbiodinium sp. CCMP2592. The sequence continues at coordinate 289,276 of CAJNDT010006223.1, forward strand.
AGTTGAAACACGTAGAAGTCCGCACACGACAAATTTCGTCTAGCCTATTCTAGCCTCCTTAACAGTGATCGGGCGATTCTTCGGCGGTTGAGCCTTGACACAGCATGTATAAAATGGGTGGTGTCTTGATCGTTCTGCTTGTGAGCTGCTTCGATTTTGTTGACGCCCAGGTGATCTCGCAGTTGTGCGACTCACCGGGAGGTGCGCTTTCGAGGTCGTTCTGTCATTGGGACTCTTTCTTGAACCCAAAGAAACAAGTGCAAAGTACCCGTGCCTAGATTCTACACAGCGCTACGGCTGGATGAAACTGCAGTGACACGAGGACGGATAGCGCTTGGGGGGATGAAGGTGTAAGGGATGCCGCGCTGGGCCTGAAGATAGGTCAAACAGGTGTGATATCCAGAACGATGGTGAAAGCTGCATCCAGAGAACGGGACGGGTGATATGATTGCTAAGAGTTGCATTCGTTACTGCAGTCTGAGGCCTTATTCAAGCCGACATAAACGAACGGCGAAATTTCAGAAATTCCCGAAGCACTCCCTAGCACTCTTCACCCCCGTACTCCGTACTGACCGTACAGTTACCTGTGCTCGAATTTATGACGTCATTGAAGCTGGATCGTTGAGCCGAGAAGCCTGAAATTCAACCCTGAAACCTTGAGGCCCATCAACGATTGCTGTGCTCCTACCCGGAGTGCACGGTGGAGTTGGCCCGCCATGGACTTGGTAACTGTTGTGTATGGGGTTACAGGGCGTGGAGTTTCCGGTTTCGGCTTCGTGTGGCGTTTCAGGCTCAATGTTTCGGGCTCTTGCAAGGTAGATAGACTGTTGTCGCTGCCATCACTAAGGCGTACTTTTCTTTGCAGGACTTCAAATTTTCGAACCTTGATGATTTGGGCTTCAGTTTGGGGTTCAGAAAATATGAGAAGGTTGGGAACCCTTCGACATCCCTCAGCCGCCTGAGATGCGAGTAACAAGACTGTCCTGTCTCGTTTCGTGGCTTTTTCTGTGGGTTCTGATCCGGTATTCATTTCCGTATGCACGATCGTCTACTTCTCCCTCGCCCCTAAGATGGACCCCAAGCTCGGAACACTAAAGCCCCGGAATCCTTAAGGCCCCATGTACGTATACATACATTACATGTATACACATATGGACATAAGTACCTGAGACATACGTGAACGATAGCATATAAAGTCCATGTGGAGACACGAAATGTACGTGTGCATGCAATATACATATATATATATATATATATATATATAGATATGTACATATATGTATTTACATGCTTGCTTACATGGATATGTGCATGCACGCACGTCTCTGCGCAAGCGTGTGTATGTCTATAATATGTGTGTGCATGTGTATATATATATATATATGTATATGTATATGAGATGTGTGTGTGTGTGTGTGTTTGTGATTACATGTGCGTGCGTGGCTATGTATCGAGTCAGACGAGGTTGTCTATAACATAATTGTTTCGAATGGTGTTGGCTGAAAGGTCTTTTTTGAGTTTGCTATTATGATAAATGTTGGTCACGCAAGTCATCCAGCTTTTCCGAATCGAGCGAAAGAATGAAGGAGAAGGGGCTGACGGTCCCACGTATCCAAGCCCTGACCTCCAGCCTTTCTCAGCCCAATACCCCCGACATCGTTGAAACGCCCAAAGCGAAGCTGCAGGTGCCGCGAGCCGGGGAGCAACTTTGACGAGAACTGTTTGTATGCCATGGTGGCTCAAAGGCCACGTGCTCGGGTTGAAGAAGCTCAGCAAAGAAGGTCCGGAGATATGGTGATAGTTCACACGTATTTGTAATTACTTCAATGCACAAGAAGCCCTGTTCTAAATATCAGTGCACATTGGATTAGCGAGGTGTTCTTGTGCTCAGGGTAGCTGAGTGCCCCGAGCCCCAAGATCTGAGCTGTCAGCAATCGAATCTCCTGAGCCTGGTACCCTGCTTTCAGGCTCTCAGGGCCCTACAATTCCAACACCGACGCTGTTGTTTTCGCACTCTGGTTTAAGGGTGCAGTGGCTTGAGGATGGAAGGATGAGGTGTAGGATGGTGTAGGGTTTACAAAAGCCTAAAACAATGTTCAAGAATGTCGGCCCCGGGCATACGCGACGCTGCAGACATCTCATGCACAGTCTCATGTCAAACGTCACCTACCCCCAGCCATGTTCAGAAAAGTGTAATCAAGGCTGTTCTACTTATCCTGACACCTCTGAAACCCTGCAAGATCCAACGACATCAGGTACAAGCCTCATCATAATCATGAGAATTGTAGCATGCCCCGACGTTGGAAGTTGAACAGTAACCCTTGAAAGTAAATGCATGTAGACCGCTGGAGGCTTCAAGAGCTGGGTCGAGCCGTTGACGTGTACCGTTGCTCCTGGCAGTTTATGTCGGCCTTGCACGTTTAGTGAAGGAACCCACTTCGAAAAAGTGCCCGCTTCCATTTTCGCCAACAGGGATTCGTCACCGGGCGCATCAGCCCTGCGTGCTGAGATTTCGAGTTCGCTTGTGGCTTTCGTAGGCCTCGCTCCACCAACTGCTGCATGTCCAAATAGACCCCCAAGCCCAATCCGTTACTGCTACTGACTGGAGAATCCGAAATTCATGATTCGGAAGCCGTGGCTACAAACGCTCATGGTTTGAAGTGCGACGCCGCGGTGGTGTGTCCACTTGTGCGAGGATCCCAAGACCCAGCGAATAGGGCCTCTTTTGTTTATATGTAATAACCAAAGCCAAAACCCTGGCAGAGCCTGACATTGCTCAACTCTGCACACGCCCTGCCCGCTGCACCTGAAACCTGAAGACCGAAAACAACATGAGGCCCGAACTTCCTTCCACTGCGCTGCTGTTCTTGTAAATGCCGTCACTTCGACATTGCTGTTTCACCGTCCTACCTCGTTTGAAGAAAATCGTCGTCGCAGTACAAACCATCTTCCTGTTCTGATCCGTCTTGCTTCTTGTCTATGCGTGTCATGATGATCAAGACGGTGATGGCAATTCTCTTGATGATGGTGACGGTGACGGTGGCGACGAGGCGGGTGAAAGCTGTGATGTGGCTAAGGCAATATAAACTCAACCAGTGTTCTGACAGCTGCTGTTGCGTTGCCGCAGCTTGAACTCGTGGAAAGTCCTTCTCTTGTAACGCGAGTGCGATCAGCAGACCTAGTGGCCTCACAGTTGTCATTATGGTGTCCATATGTTTCCCGCCTCCATAGTCCTCTGTCGAGATGGAAGCAGTCGGAACACAACTGTGATGAGTAGCCAGACGAGGAGCACGCAGAGAAGGACAAAAGAGGAGAGTGTCATGCTGCAGATGGACGAAATCGAGCATTCCTGAAAATGGTTAATGACGTTATAAGGACTGTATACTCATTGTGGCGATGCCGGAGCCTAATATCAACTTCGCCAGGTGCCCGACGATGACATACTCCCTCAACGCCGTCTGCCACGTTCTGCAACACGCACTCAAGCAGGCTTTGGGCGCTTGCCTTCGGGTCTGACTTGTGCGAAATTTGTGATTCAGATTAGTAGACTTCAAGCAGGGTTTGGATTGGGGCGGTTCGGGCTTGTGGTGGTAGGACGTGTAGTCTGAGGCACCGAGCATTCAGTCGCCTAAATACAACAAAGGGTACGCTAAGATGACATGGTGTGCGTAGTATGGGGAAGGTGCCTTCGGTGACTCTACTACGTTTTGTAGCAGCAATAGGACATTTAGATCCGCTTGTCTGGAAGTTAACTGGTTTCTGCTGGTGACGACGATGCTCATGGTAACAGGACTGACGTAATCCCTAGTAGCTGAGGGGATACACTTTACACTTTTGGGATAACATTACCCACAATAAAACTAAAAGTGTACACTTTTCGCGGCTCATGAACTCAGCAACTAAGAATCGGAAACAAGCCCCTTTGGCAGAGAAGGCGTTCGAAAGCATTCGTGCGATGTTCATTGACGAAGCTAGTGTTGCCATTGCCTGCTTGGTGCCCGGAATCCCGAGCCAAGTTGCCAAATGTAACGACTTGCTCAAGCGAATGTTTTTGCTCTGGCTTCTGTTACCATGCCATAGCTTCGGGAATTGGAGCTTTAACCCTAAACCCTTTAAGCTTCAACGAAACCTTAAAACTCCCACAGAAGCCCGCAGGCCAAGCCGATGCACTAGAAGCCTCGACCCGAAGTCGGAATTGTGCGCTTTGTATGTATATGTCATGTTATGCGTGTGTATATATCATGTATCTGTACATATGTATATATATGTATAGCGAGAAAAATATTCATACCCAGGTAAGTGTTAACTTCTAGACTTGTGACCAGAATACTATTGATCCATTTTCAATGGGTGGACGTTGTTATCAGATGCCTCTGCGCACCGCGAAATTCAGAGTTTCAAACTTGCGAATGCTGCTTTGGTCTCCGGTCTCGCGAACCAAAAGCACGAATTTCAGACAGCACACACACAGACGTGCAGATAAATCTCGGAATCCGGTGCTTGGTGGGGCTTCTGCTGCAGGCACAAAGAAGAGGGAGCCACGCGATCAACGTGGTCATTGTCGGCCATTCCTTAGGTGGCTAGTGCTTTCGTGTGCTGAGTCTCGATAGTGGGGTGCAGTCTCGCTAGATTTTGACAGGTATCATTGAAAGGTATCTAGATGTTCAGCTCGACCTTTTAAATCTAGGCTTGGCTTCTTCGTTGGTATGTGCACGGTTCAGAAAGCCCGTTGGCCAAGAGTTCTCATCTCATAGTTTATCAAGAGGTTTCCACTTGCCACTCCACGTTTCAATTCCCCACCTTCACCCTGCACAACATTAAATAACCAGGGCACCTCGGGCCGGAATTCGGGTAAGTCGAGACTCCAGGCCCAGTTCCTACACCGTACCCCAATTCATGTTGCTTTTGAAAAGGTTTGCTCTATCTCCATGTGTACATAGTTCCTTGCGTACCTGATGGAATCTTTGTACATGCACACACACACACACACACATGCAGATACAGCGACATATACATGTGCCGTGTGGAAGTTCGCATATGTGAGTCTGTGTGGGTGTGTGTGCGCATCTTCGCATGTATGTATTGACGTACATATGTGCGATATGTGGGCATATGCATATATATATATAGTCGCCATAGCAACGGCCGCAAAAGACTTCTACGGCGCGCAGCGGCAGGTGGCCAAGTCGCACTGCACTCGGCTGCGATGTTAGCTCGGCTCAAGGAAGAGAGCTGGGACCTCGGCAGGCTTTGTCTTCGTATCATACTATGTATGTTTAGAATATTTTCAGTAGTATCTATTGTAGGTATATGTGTTTATATATATGTGTATTTATATACACACAATTATACTTGGTGTCTCTCTCCCCCGACGTTATTTCAGTACGGCTTGAGGGGCCGGTGTTGAGGAATGAGGATGCTCGAAGTGGTAGGGGGGTTGTGCAGCAAGATTGGCTCTTGATGGCCATGAGGGGGAAGGCTCCACCTCAATGCTGATTCGGGATCGCGGCGCATGATATTGAAGCTTCCCTTCGATACACTCGCTGTGACCTCCAACCATCCAGTGAACTTTGTAGACCTGCGCCACCCAAACCCGCCAATCCGAAACCCAAGCCCACGCACCCTTGGAAATCCTGAACAGTTGAAGCGCCTAGACACGAGACCATGCAGGGAACAGACAGACGAAAAATGCAGACACACTCTCACACCCACGCAACGCAGAAAATGAGCACCATCTAGCTCAGGCCATCTTTTCCTCGAGAAGGGTGAAAGCAGCATGGAAGTGACAGGCCCTGGAGATGATAGTCATCGTAACAGAGTACCAACTTCACTAAAACATGGAGGGGTTAAGGGTCTGCGGTTGAGGTCATTGATAGGAGCCATCGTAAGAATATCACTTAGGAGCAGCACGAATGGTGGTAGTGGTAGTAGAAGTAGAAGAAGTACTAGTACCAGTACTAGTAGTAGTAGTAGTAGCAGCAGCAGGAGTAGTAGTAGTAGTAGTAGTAGTAGTAGTAGTAGTAGTAGTAGTAGCAGTAGTCGTGGTAGTAGTCGTGGTCGTTGTCGTGGTCGTCGTAGGAACAACAGCAGCATCAGCATTGCTACTAGCAGCAGGAGCACTAGCAGCGGCAGCAGCAATAGTAGGAGGACGAGGATCAGGCAGTAATGCAGCCGCGAAAATGCTGCTTGTAAGATCATCACCAAGACACCACGATTGTAGTAGCAGGTGCTGGTACGAGATGAGCAACATCAATGATGCTCGAACAGATAACGGTTGCAATCCGACTAACTCGCCTCATACACGAGCACTGGTACAGAAGCCAACAGGACAAAGCAGCAGTGAGCGGGAGGACTAAACACAGTAGCAAGAACATTTAGTGCGGACAGCGACTGTTATGATCGCAGCAGGGGTGGCGAGAAACCTCGTCATCGTGCATCTACTTGCTGCTTTTGAGGAATGCTACCAACAGTAATCAAGGTATGCAAAAGCCCTAGTTGTGGCAATCGTTCGATGAAGTGGTAGCTCTACTGGAACATTGCTTGTGCCTCGGTGCCAAACAAGCCATAGCCTCCTAATTATCAGAGTCATATTCAGATTGACTTTACACCCTTGTGAGACTCACAAAACAAGCGAGCTGTTAACATCATCCTCTGCCTTTGCCACGATCAAGCCATGTACTGCCCGACATGCCAGGCAATCCGGGTCGTCACGGTTTAACCATGTCACCTCAGCAGCAACAGTCTCATCTACTGCCGATGCAGTCCAAGAAGCTATAGTGGCCAGGGCACATTCTAAACCGACCGAAAGCTGTAAAAAGAATCATGAAGGGAGCTCGAACCTAAAAGCCCAACCATAACCATAAACCCCTCATTTTTGTCCCACTATCAGCAAAGTTCATGTGGAGCCCCTCATCCCAGATTCGTGACCCAAACCCTAGGCCTGCCATAGTCTGGAAGCCCTGCACTTGCAGCTTCAGGAAACAAGGGACCCAGGATGACCCAAGTATAGCCTTCCTACCCTCCTATTGCTGATGGACAAAATCCTGCATGACCCTAAGGACTCTAAACTATGGGAACTATGGTATATTCCGTATAATGGGTAATGCAGGATTTTGTCCATCAGCAGTATCATAACGACCGTTAAAATCATGCACCCCAGCAATCCCCAAGTAGGGTGCAAAAGACACGATCCTCATATTAAATATGGTACCCTAGAGACCCAAGGCGGGGATCCTTCCTACGCTGAGCAGTTCATATTATTCCTAAACCCTCAACCTCTAAACCCTAATCCCTAAACCCTCAACCTCTAAACACTAAACCCTAAAACCAAGAAAGCCCCAAGAAAGGGAGCTTCCCTTCGCTTTCCGAGCTTTGGAGCCATGGTTCCCGACAGTAGGAGCTGGCCCCCCGAGCTGAAGGAAAGCCGGTTTAGGGGTTCAGGGTTTAGGTGTTTTGTGGATTCAGGGGTTTGGGGTTGAAGGGTTCAGGGTTTGGGGATTTAGGGCTTAGAGGTTCAGGGTTTAGGGGTTTTGCGGATTCAGGGTTCAGGGGTTTTGGGGATTTAGGGCTTAGGGGTTCAAGGTTTTTAGGGGTTTTGTGGATTCAGGGTTTAGGGTTTGAAAGGTACAGGGGTTCTGGGAATTTAAGGTTTAGGGGTTCGAGGTTTTTAGGGGTTTGGTGGATTCAGGGTTTAGGGGTTGAAGGGTTCAGGGGTTTTGGCGATTCAGGGTTTAGGGGTTCGAGGTTTAGGTGTTTTAGGGGTTCAGGGCCTAGGGGTAGAGGGGTTTGGGGAGCAGGGAGTAACCCTGCAGCGTAGTATCAGTACGGGTGATTATTCAGAACCCTCTCATATTATCTTTGAGGTCTGATAGGAATGTTCAAGGACAATAGCACGAGTGCTGACACCCTCCTGGTGGATGTATAGCACGCTACTCCGGCAGGATAGCTCTTGTCGTATGGGTCGATATACGAGATTTTTGTTAAGTTCAGGATTAGGGGCTTGCAGGGAGGGCTCATTGATGGAAGATCTTTCCCGCTAAACTCTGGACCAGAAGCCAAAATCCCAACCATGAATGAAGCAGTGCTGGACCACGTGTTCGCGTGCCAGTGTTGTCTTTGCTATGTCTCTGCAGAGTTTATTTAAGGTTATATGTCTAATGGCACCTGCAAGTTCTCTAGAGATGCATCCCACTTCCTGCTTCTGTGAGGGGTTCGTCGAGTACTTGAAGACCGCCTCTGCACGCTCAGGCAGGCAGCTGCTTGCAGTGTTGAGCTCCAGGAGTCACTAGAACAAGGTGTTGTGTTATGGATTTGCAACAGCTGCCTAAGAAGCTCGCAAGTACGTCGCGGCACTCGCAGGAATACCGGCGACCTTGCTATCAACACCAGGTCGCCATGCAAAAGGCCAACCTGTTTGATCAAGCTAGAGACTCATTGCTGTAAAGACCACTTTATACATGCTGCAAACTCACTGATCATGGTAGATTTTCAACCTGAAGGCCCCAGAGCCTCGAGCCGAAAGAGCGGTAAAGCCGGAAGCCTAAGCCACGACTTAGAGGATCATGGGACTTAGTAGGTAGGTTATAATTATAATTGGGGTTATAAGTCCCCTAAGTGGGGTTATCCTAATTATAACCTACTTATAACCTTACTTACTAAGTCCCATGAGCCTTCAAGCAGTGGTGTATCTGTGCTGACACAGGAGAGGAGGCCTGCTTGAATGAGGTGAAGGCCGAGATACCCAGTCTTTTCGAGGCCGGAAACGATGCGTTCAGAGCCAGAGGTTGATGCTTCAGGGATTCAGGGCTTTGGACCTCCGAGCAGTTTGGGTTTGGGTAACTCGAGTTTTTGGCGATTGCAGTGCAATTGTCGCCGGAATGCGACTGATAGCTCCTTCGGTTCCTGCTTCCGGTGTAGATGCGATCCCGGGGCTCTTTCTCTCGATGTCACACTGCACAACTCCCGAATAGCGCCAGTCTAGGCCACAGCTTTGTTGCTGCACACATTGCATTCAGTACTCTGCGTATGTGAGGGACCAGAAATCACGTCAAGAACCACAAAAACTATCGAACTTCCGGATTTCCCTTCTGGGGCTTGCCGTAGGGCGACCGATGACCCTGCATGCGTCTGACCGAAGTCGCACTTACAACCTCGAAACCCTCAATCTCCAACTCGTCAGCACCTTAAATTCGGATAGTCAAAACCCAGACCCCTAAATCTCCAGTCACCCTCCAAAACCCTGCACTGCCGCCCCTGAACCCTCAACTTTGCACCGCAGTGCGTTTGGTGTCACTAAACTACTAAACATGTTTAATATATCTTCCGTCGATCTATTTCAACACCAAAAGTCTTCATCCACCAAAATATTTTCCACAAACTAGTTTGCACCAAAAGATGTTCGCCAATGTGTTTAACGAGGCGGCCCCGGCGATCGAAAAGCGCCTCTTTGCGATCGAGGCGGAGGCCAGGAACGCATCGTGCATGGTGTCTGTCCTAGGGATTAGGGTACTATAGGGGCCTAATGAATTACGAATACTATTTTGGCGGCTCCTTATTATAATTATAGAATAATACTCCCCCCAAACCTATTCTATTTATTCAGGCCCCTATGATCGAAGTTTTAGGGTTTAGGGTAAGGTAAGGGGTTTTATGAAGACGGCCCCATGCCACGGAGAGTTGTCCACACCCACTACATACGAGCTCAACCATGGTGGATGCCACAGTTGCGCCTTTTGAAGCGTGGCGTTCGAAACCAGCGAAAACTTCGAGGAGTAAGCCTCAATCGTCCAAGAACGTCTCGAGAGGCCCAAACCTCTCGAAGCCATTTCTTCGGACTGGCGCAGGTGTCTGCGCTCAGGGAGGACCTGTCGCGGAACCTCGAGGAGGTTGGGCAGTTCAGCATGATACGCTTGTCGGACACATAGATACATCAACACACCGACAGACAGACGCGCAGACACATAGACAAACAGACACATAGAGATACGGACACACATACACACACTCGCACCCGCGCACACACACACACACACACCCGCACACACACACACACACACTCACACGCACCCTCACTCCCTTACTCCCTCGCGCACTCACTCAATCATGTGTCCTCATTCTGCTTTCTCGGCGCTGGCTCCTCCTGACAACAACGTTCGACTACACCATTACCGGCCCGGAGCGATAGAAGGGTTATTAAACGTTCTAGTGCGTGTTGCTGTTTGTTGCGTTGTTGGTGATGGTGGTGGTCTGTTAGTGTTGGTGTCGGTGTTGTCGTTGTCGTTGTCGTTGTGGTGGTTGTTGTTGTTGCTGCTGCTGGCTGTTGATGTTGCTTTTGCTGCCGCTTTTGCTTATGCCGTTGCTTCTGCTGTTGTTGCATATGTGTATATATATATATATATATATACGTATATATACCCATACATATGTACATGCATACATACCTACCTACATACATACTCACATTCTTGCGATATGTGTTTGGATTAAGTGGATTCTTATTTGTATATTACGTGTGATTTATTGTTTTCCATGTGTTTAAGTATTGGTGAATTTATGTTCATGTCTGTGTTGTGAACGTGTGTGTTGTGTGTAGATGCATGCATGCATGCATGCCTACATTGGAGAACTACTTCCTGTGCTGCTCCTTCAGCATTGGGCTTTAATCTCGTGTCTACAGGCCGACTTGCTCTTTGCACCCATGCTCTATGCCAAACCATGTGCATATGAGCAAGCTTGAGTTGTGGGGCCGTGGAAGGAGGCTACAGGCTCGAGATGTGAGGAAGTACAAGCTGAGATCATCCAATGCCCGGCATCCTGAATTGCGGTCGACCCCTGGATTAGGTGGCCAACTGCCACAAGATCTCGACCGGTGCCACGGATGCTGTGTCCTCGATACGAGCACTGTTGCCGCTCTCTTTGCCACGGGACATCAAGGAGAGACTCCCACAGTTTTGAGTTCAGAGCTCAGGGATTTTGCAGGTTTGGGGTTAGAGATTTTGGATGTTTAAGGATGCATGCAGCGAAATCATTGAAGCTGCTAGTTGAGAAGGTTAGCTCTACGGACCTGGCACATTGTCTCTTTGGGATGTCTCCCTAAAGACGGAGGCAGTGAAAGTGCGAGAAAAACCATGCCTACAAGGCAAGCATCCACTTGAGTTTCTTCCCACAGAGAATCTCACAACGCAAAGGCGAATCACAATTATGGTCGTCGTGCTCGCAGTGACTCTGACTACATTCCCCTCATCATGAATCAGCGCGAAGATCAAAGACAAAAGCGCCACCGCCACCGCCACAACCTCCACCACCATACCACGCCAACGAAACCAACAACCTGTCTCTGTGCAATCATGGAAGGTACTCCTGCGTGAGATGCGGGCCCTCTTTCAGAGAATGTGGCGGATATGACCCCCAAAGACTGGTTTAAGAAGCTCCTTTAAAGGGGTCACTATACGGGAACTATAAGGCTTCCTTTTTTAAAGGGCTCTATAAGGGTTCCTTTTTTAAAGGGCTCTATAAGGCTTCCTTTTTTAAAGGGCTCTATAAGGGTTCCTTTTTTAAAGGGCTCTATAAGGGTTCCTTTTTTAAAGGGCTCTATAAGGGTTCCTTTTTTAAAGGGCTCTATAAGGGTTCCTTTTTTAAAGGGCTCTATAAGGGTTCCTTTTTTAAAGGGCTCTTTAAGGGTTCCTTTTTTCAAGGGCTCTATAAGGGTTCTTTTTTTAAAGGGCTCTATAAGGCTTCCTTTTTTAAAGGGCTCTATAAGGCTTCCTTTTTTTAAAGGGCTCTATAAGGCTTCCTTTTTTAAAGGGCTCTATAAGGGTTCCTTTTTTAAAGGGCTCTATAAGGGTTCCTAAGTTACCCCAGGGCTCTCCGGGTCCGAGGGGTGCTGCAAATATTTCTGCCAAGCCTGAGCGAATTGAATGGCGAAGGATCTTAAAGAGTCGACATCCCGGCTTGACACGGAGATGGCCCGGGACTTGGCTTGTCGAGATTTGAGCCATGTGTTCTTTACGAATCATGCTCAAATGGGCAGTTTGCTAAATTTGGCTCCCTTTTTAGGTCCCCCAAATAGTGCGGCACCCTTATACGTGTCCAAACAGGACCCTAAAAGAGAACCTGCTTCAGAGAACTGCCCAAATGTTCGTTGCAATGCAAGCCGAAGGGATTGTTGAAAACTTGTGGGCTTAGGAACACTGCCTGGGCCCCCAGCAATCCTTTGTTGTACCCTGAACATCCGCTACTCCGGACCATAAGGGAGTTTCCGGAAATAGGGTACCCTAATATAGTACCTTAAAAAAGGAGGATCCTTACTCCCATAAGCGATTTGGTTAGGGTCAGGTTTGGAGTTGAGGTTTTGCTTATGGCAAAGCTCCCCAACGGGTTTGTATAGAAGGGAACCTACCACTTACGACCTCTGTCCAGGGCCCCTTGAGCTTCGACGCGTCGATCGCCAGTGTCGTAAACTGCCGTTGTAGAATAGGGTTTGGGGGCATAGTATACTACAAACACAATAACCCCCTCTAAAAAAACCTATTCGAATTGTTAAGGCCCCCTACATTAACAAGCAAAGCTGCAGAGAGACTGGAGCTCTAGGGAGGTGTTCCGGTATCCACTGGCTTCAGCACCCTGACCATGACGAGTGCTGCTTCGAAAGCCCTAAACCCGAAACCCTAAACCCCTAAAACCTAAGCCCTAAACCCGAAACCCTGAGCCCTAAACCTTGCATCCTAAACCCTACTTAGAGGATCATGGGACTTAGTAAGTAGGTTATAATTGGGGTTATAAGTCCCCTAAGTGGGGTTATCCTACTTATAACCTACTTATACCCTTACTTACTAAGTCCCATGAGCCTTCAAGTAACCAGACAAGTGCATTCGGATCGCTGGTTTGGCTCCAAACCTTCTGCCGAGCCGAGGCGAACGCCCACGACCTTCTTGGAAGGTGCGGCTTCGGACATTACAAGTTTAAGGCTTGGGGCTTGAGGCTGTTATAAACTTTAGGGTGGGTTTTTGGGGTGTAAAGAAAGAAAGGCGTCTGTTAGGTCAGGTGGAGGGTTTGGGAACCCGTCCCTTTCCGAGCCGGATGGCCTTTCCGCCCTGGGTCAACCGGAAGAACCCCTAGAATACCGAAAAATGGTTGCACTGCTCACTGTTGCAGCTTTTCTTCCTTTGGAGCGCAGTTGGCTATAAGTTCGTTTAGTACCGACCACTCTGCGACCTACTATATATAGGTACAACCTGCTATAGACCTCCCCAAGCCAACCTAAAACCTGCTATAACCTGCTAAGCATTTAGGATCGAGACTGCGCTTTCTCTGATGACAGGCAACTTGACGCGGCTACTCCTCAACACTGAACCGACCCTCACGATCCATGCTAACCCCAAGACAGACCCTTCCAGGGAGCGGTAAACAGGTGTGATGGGAGGTCCGATTGTTCGATTGTCGTTTTATCGGGGTTGGGAGGATTCTGTGCATAGAATGGTTTTTGGCAACTCCGCTTAAACCCAGTTCGAAACAGCGTGGTGGTATGAAAGCTGCAGTTTTTACGTGGATCGGTCAAGGAAGTTAAGCTGTTGGAAGGTTGGGTCAAGGAGCTTGATGCCTAAACGAGAGAGTCTTAAGGATTGCAGTTTACCACATGGCTCACGAGCTTCATACAAAGGACAGCCATCATCGATTCTTGTTCTGCACCGGAATGTTGCCAGCATCAAATGAGACCTAAAGTTGTAAAGCAAAGTCACAAACAGCCTGAAACCAATATGCACCCTAGACCCTACCTGAAGGCTCATGGGACTTAGTAAGTAAGGTTATAAGTAGGTTATAATTAGGATAACCCCACTTAGGGGACTTATAACCCCAATTATAACCTACTTACTAAGTCCCATGATCCTCTAAAACCGTACCGTCGTCCGGCTGCCAGGGTTGAGTCGCGCTTGGAATCCGAGGCGGTAGTGTCAGGGTTCTCGTAAGCAGGGCCCCAGGTTGGTCCAGAGCTTGCAGGGGTGTTTAGTATAGGGGTTTTAATAATTACCTATACTATTTTGGGGGTTCCTTATTATATTTATAGTATGATGGGCCCCCAAACCCCATTCTAACTATTCAGGCTTCTATAGTAGTGGTGTCTAAGCTTTTTGTTGTCGGGTTTCAGGTCTGCAAGAACTCATAGGTCATAAATTTGAGGGTGCCCTCAAAGTCATTTTTGGATGGCGGATGTAGAGGTTCGGTCTTGAACTTCGGATTTGGTGAGTTTCAGAGGCGAGGGCTTCGGGCCAAAGGACACGAATGTCAAATGATTGAAGCACAAGCTGGCAGATTTCGGTATGCGTTTACGGTTTTTGTGGTAGAGGACTAGACAGGAGTGATGAGGAATGTGGCGGACATTCATTTTCCGTGTCATGTTCCATTGTTTTCGAAAAATCGATCGAGGCATGAGGGAACGGTCCCGGAATTGGCGCTTGCCCAAACACTTTATATCTTCTGCCATTGGCTTGGCAGCCTCCGTCAACCCAATCCAAGAAAGCCTCATTCGAACGAGAAGGGCTGTTTTAGAGTATGGCGAGCACTGGAACTCAGTTTCGTATAAAACGAAGTGCAAACACTCCAAACTGTGAAGCCTAACCTAACCCTACTGAATCCTGATCGAATCCTAAGCTTCTAAACCAAAAGCCTTAAGCCCTAACCCTATATACCCTAAACTTGCAAACGTCAACCCAAGCAAGCTTCCTCGAAAGGTGTCCCGGGCCGTGGATGAGAAGCGCCGATCCCAGAATGCCAGAGCTGAGTTGGGGTTTGGTAGGAATATGGGAGTTTCCGAATCAGAGGGGTCCTTATTTGGGGGGTCCTTACTATAGGGATCCTACTCTTTAGGGTACCATATTAGGGTCCCCTCTTTTCGGAAACTTCCATATGTTGGAATGTCTGTTGTACCGGATAGCGTGAGTTTCCCAAACTGTTCGTGGAAGGAGGTCTTTGATTAGGAGGGGAGCAGTCACAATTACCTGTATGGATCACATTGACAATAGCGCCATGGCCTCTTCTAGCACTACGACCGTATATAACAGCAGCGAGAACCGTCACGAAGATCATCACTACTGCTGAATTGCACTATTCATCACAGTACTCGTGCAACATCATTGGTCTTGAAGGATGTCGAAGAATAGCAAGAAGCAGCATCACGTGCAAACTCTAGGAATGAGAACAACAGTAATGTAATCTTACCAGAAGCAGACTTAGAGAAGCAGCACCTAGAGCATGAATAGCTGTGAAATATCTCCGGCTCGCTCCGTCGCTTTACATGTGCCCAACACCCAATCACGCCACATGAGGCACCTACATATTGAGGAGGTTCAACAGGTCCTCAGGGGGCTGTCACTAGGGTTTTATGCGGTGCATTCCGATGGCTTAAAATTGAAGTTGCAAGGACTGAACCTAGCCCCCCAAAAACCTGTCGAACCCCGGCCCTAAACCCTAAACCAAGCCGGCTGCTGGATGTCCCACCTTACTCCTGGTCCCTAGGCCCTGAACTCCACACCCTGAATGCTTGAAGAGCATGCCCGCGAAGTCTCGGACATGGAATTCCTGAGGCTGGAAGAGCTCCACAAGCAAGTCCTGGACCGATTAGGGTTTAGGGTTTACCAAGCGTGTTCTTTGGTCTTTTCTGAGGCTTTGTGGTTTGACTTTCGGAATCAGTTTTTGGGGTTGGGGACTTCGGAATGCGGTGCTGGGTTTTGCAGCTTCATCCGATCAAACTGGCAGACCCCACGTCACTTCCGCAATTGAGTGAACTTGCGCTGTACAAGCTTCTTGGATAAGAGGGGTCTAAAAAAGTACCATTTATTATATCTATAGCATAATCGGCCCCAAAACCCTGTTCGAATTATTAAGGCCCCTACACTAAACCCCCATACTACCCCTTGTAGTAACCCTTATAGGACTCCTTTTAAAGGATCCCTACATTACCTGCGCGGGCCGAAAGCAAAACAAAAAAAGGCAGAAAGCTCCCAACAGAGGAGCTCCGATCTCAGCAGGCTGCGTCTGCGGCAGGCGGGTCAGGGGACAGTCGGTAATTTTCTTACAAATTCGTGGCTTGAGGCTGATTCCCTCAAGTAATAGTACTAGAGTTTCAGAGTTCCATGTTTTTACCCCCTCAAGTAATACTCTAGTACTGGAGCTTCCGAGTTCGATGATCGTCTTTTACGTAAAGCTTTGGATTTGGCTGTGCCATCGGAGCGGCGGTGCTTGCTTTGCTTCGTGCTGTGCTCCTCTCGCTCTCTCTCTCTCTCTCTGTCTTTTTCTCTCTCTTCCCTTCTTGAACAGTGCATCTCTCCACCCAATACCGGGGCCCAAAATCGAGCCTGAAATGGGTCTCCCCCAAAAGCTGCTAATCAGCCGGAGCCCCAATGCCGGACCCATATCAGGACCAATTCCGGCCTTGGTTGGGAGTTTAAAACAGTCTTGAATCTGCCGGAAGCCAGTGATGTTGTGCCTGTTTGTTTCAACTTTTTGCCGAAATGCGACACTGATGTTTGTGTCTGCTTCGTGCTGCAACCATTGTTTTGAGGCTGAAGATGGTCGGCACGATGCAAGAACCATCTTGGCACCCATAGCACTTTTACTATCGAGGTCACCTGCTATGTCCCTCGGTAGAGACCCTGAACGGCCATGGGCTTGTCCTGGGTGTGCTCCAAAACTTGGAGGATCATGGGACTTAGTAAGTATGGTTATAAGTACCTTAATTGGGTTATAAGTATAGTTTCCTTACTAAGCGTAATTACTGAGTCCCATGATCCTTTAAGAAGGAGTTAAAGGCGTCCCGCTTTTCGAGATTCGGTGCTCTTGGGGATCCGGAGTGAATGTATAAGTTCAGAGAAGGTTGCGGTTTGTCGCTCATGGGGTTTAATATAGGGGCCTCGATAATTGCCTATACTATTTTTGGGGGGGGGCTCCTTATCATGATTATAGTATATTGGGCCCCGAACCCTATTCTAATTATTAAGGCCCCTATATTGGGGAGTTTGAGGGTTTGGGTTTCGGGTACCAACTGCCGATAAGCTGTCCAGGTCCTTTGCCGCGGCAGATGCGGCGGCAGGAGGGGGTCAAGATGGCGTGTGCTCTATTGACTCCTTTCGACAAAACGGCTGAGCTTTGAGCTCGACAGGACAGCCTCGCGCAGGTCAGTGATCAGTGCAGTCAGCCACGGGCTTGTCCGGACCAGCTTGCAGATTTTGTGAGTCGTCGGGGTTCGTCCGTCTTAGCATTGGCGGGCTTTCGGGACGATTAGGGCTGGCTTGAAGTTCTGGGTGTCCATCCGCTTGTTAAGAAAGGACCGACATCCGCCGGGACGGTCCTACATGGTGTGCGGTTGGTTCACGCCCGCGCACTTGTCGTAACGGGACATTAGCAAAACACTAACAGACGTGATAGATTGGTATAGTCTGCATGTCTAGTGAAAAGAGAGAAACATAGCATACTAAACAATACTTTGGGAAGGATCAGGCGCGGCCTTTGGACCCTCAAAGCTACAAGCCCTCAACCGGTAAGCTTCACTGGGTTCCACATCCTGGATTGAGAGCTGTGAGGATGTGGGTGTCGGGACTCTGAATGCTATTGGGGTCTTCTGGCTTACAAGGGGTTTCTGTGGGATTTGCCGCGAAGGGTTGTGGCGGCCTGTTTCGGGACACGGCATACCATTAGAATCACTAGAACCTCAACAATCTGAATCCGGTCTTAGGCTTTTGGGGCTTTGCAGGTTGTATAACGTCTTGAGGCGAATTTTGAGAGATTTATGATGGACTCTTGGGGCTTTGCAGGATTTTAGCCAGGTTTCTGGACGCCCCCAAACCCCATTCCTCCAAAACCAGCAGAGACCAGCAGGACATAAGCCCCAAAACCTCGAAAACATGCACGAATGCACGTGGGCGCAAAGCAACCACCTTCCTTCTACACACCCAAACCTGAGCCCTAAATCGCAAGTGCAGCCACCCCTGCCAAGGCTTAGCACCCGCATGGGCAAGCTGGAGGAGCCATACCGTGCTGGAGTTAGGAATCACAGCCGGGGCATTGAATCGGTTCATGACATGTTCATGATGTAGCTTATACAACCTACAGGAATTAGAAGCTGAGTCTTACCGAATGTAAGCCTGCATGCTTCAGAGCTTCACGGTAAAGATCTTGAGGTTTTAGACGTGCTGGGTAAATGTTTCCCACCGCAGAGGTTAGGCGGCACTGCGCTGTTTAGGTCATTGGGCTTGGGGTGTCGCCGGGGCTGTTGGGTCGCCATTTGTGTGTATGCGAGGTGCGCAGTTGGCAATGAAGGTTAAGTTCAGGAGTCTTGTGGCATGTTCATCCACCGAAACCAGCAGCCAAGCAAAAAGTGGACATCAGCCTCACGGCGGTCTCAGCAAAAGGCATCCAAAGCACCGCCCAAGCCGAGCGCAAAGGCCACCCCAGCACCGCACAGACCGAGCATCGTGAGCATAAGCCGTGCCAGTGGCCAACCGAAGTATCGGCCAAGCCGAGCATGCTGAGCATCAAGCTCCGGCTAAGAAACAGCCATCCAAAGCAAACCGGACAAGCCAAAGATCACGAGCGTCAGTCTCAGCGGCCACGGAATAGAAATGCCGCCGCAGCCATACTGAAGGAAACAGCCCGCCTGTAGTAGTTGGTTGCTAAGTTCTTGTCCACCATGTTGTTTCGTCAGGAGATGGTGTCGGGTCAAGGACGCCAGTTGCTCATTCAGGACCCCCGCGAGTGCGAAAGCATATCTCCTTCATGGCAAGCCGTAGTTTCCTCAGCAGTTACGGCGCTCATGATAGTCTGATAGTCATCACCACATGATCACCAACTTGACGTTACGAGATGCTAGAGCGCTTTGTTGCTTCTAGAAGCAGACACGCCCAGCCCCTGGAAACCTTAAAGCAGCTTCTGTGCTGCAGAGACGGTGAAACCGGTGGAAATTGAACACCATCTATCATCAACTTCAACCTCCACAACCTCAAGCCCAAAGTTTCAATTCCCCCGAAGGAATGTCATGTTCGATGCCCACTGCTAGTTTCGGGGCCATAAACAAGCTTGCGAGCAAACAGCTATGCTAGGCAGAGGACCAACGCAATGTTCAGCAGCGCTTGCTCGAGGCACCCCGTTAGGATTTCGATTCTCGTTTGCGTTTTCATGGTTCAGGCTGCTGGAATATACTGCATTAGGGAGTTGAGTGGGGCTCGCCTTAGGGGATATCTGCTGCTGCAGACTCCTACTGGCGTGGTGGGCCTCCTTCTGCATTAGGCTTGGGATGGTTTCCCAAGAGCTGTTGAGGGACACTCAGGGACTGGAATCCTGGGCCAAACTCTACACGAACCCTCCTATCCTCCATTGGTGGAAACCCTTCCGTGCCACGGGAAAAACCCAACCCGAGGGCGGCATTTGGCGATGCTGTTGAAGTTGATGTCTGGTCTTGCAGAAGTACCTATTCTCAAAACAGGGCAAGTTGGGGGCCCTTCGAGTACGGGAGTGAGGTCTTGTGCGATGGGAAGTAGAATTCCCCAATCGTCCCGAAGTAATGATGCATACAGCATACAAAAAAAGCGAACCCAAAACAATATGTGAGTTTCCGAAAATAGGGGACCCTAATATAGTACCCTAAGTAGTAGGATACCTATTATAAGGGCCCCCAAAATAAGGTACCCCTAATTTCGGGAAACCCCCATATCTATTTGTTGGAGCATAAGGAACCTAAGTCGGGAGTCGGCTTGCTTGAGCTGTCAGGGCCGGGGCGGAGCATTGCAGTTTAGAGTGCAGGGTTCAGGATCGGGTGGAGTAGCGTCCTTGTACTTGTGGAACCCGAAACCCGAACTCGAAACTATAGACCCTGCACCCACTTAGTACATGCAAGCCTTGAAGAGATGCAGGTTCGGAGGGAGGCTTTGGAGGGCCTGACTCAGCTTGCGCAGGCGCAGGCGACATGGGGGTAGTGAGAGAGAGTCCGCATGACATGGTCACGGAATACGAGTAGAATCGAGTTACAATGTAATATACACACAGGGCCTTTCACTGTATGCTGCTTTGCTTCGTGTCTTTTCATCGGTTCTATGCCCTTTCTAAGTTGCCCTCCTTCTCCAGTTCGTGTTTCTGTTGCTACGGGTCCAGAAGCCGCAGCTGATCGCCCCAAGCTGGCGCGACTCAACACGAGTTCTTGTCTCGCGCATGTGCCTACAGATGGAGCTTTCAGCTTTTTGGGAAGTGCAGGATCAAGGATATTGAACGTAATACTTATAGTATAAGATACCCCAAAACCCTGTTCTACTTATTGCGCACCCTATAGTACTGATGAAGATGAGGAAGACTTGAAGAACAAATCCTTACCAACGAGTTCTTTCCCTGAAGCCAGGAGCCTCCGATGCAACGAGCTGAAAGCGAGATGCAGATAGGCCTTTTTGCGGGGTTGAGGGGTTCAAGTTTAGGAGTTAAGCCTTCAGAACTCAGTTTTCGGGTTGAGGGGTTTAAGTTTAGGAGTTCAGCTTGTAGAACTCACTGTTTTTGCATTTTATGTTTGGAGGTTGGCTCGCTTGCAGTTGTGCAAGCTTTCATGCCTTTGGTGAACCGATGACGAGCTGTGCATCTTAGGGGAGAGCCTTGCGGCAGGTAGGATTGCAGCTTTGGCTGTGAGGGTTGCAAGTAAGTTAGTCACTCGTCTGAATTATTGTCACCAGTCTACCGACTTGATTGGTCAACGGTTGTCTCCGTGAACCTCAAAGCCACCCAAAAGTATGCTACTTGCTGTCTAAACATGCAATATTGTATATAGCCTTTATCTGATGAATGGATCGGTTTAAATAGGTATACCGATAGATAGATAGCTAGTATAGCTTGTTAGAAGATCAGTACCTAACCGGGCTTAAAGCGCAAATGTCGACCACGGTGGCCTGCACTGTGGAAGGTCAACCCATGGGCACTGCGCGCTGCCGGCTCAGAGGGCAGGTTTTGGGGGTACTCTGGGGGCCTAAATACTTACCTTTTTTATGGTATTTTAAGGGTTCCTATTATTATAGATGCGGTATAATGGGCCCCAAAACCCTATTTTAATTGTTACGGCCCTACAGTAATGGTGTTAGAGCTTGGGTTTTGGGTGTGGGGCTTTACGGTTTGCGGCTTGTGGGTAGGAGTTTTAGGGTTCACATTTGGGGCTTAGAGTTTGGGGTTGAGTGTTTTCGTGTTCAACACAATCTTAAAGTCACCAAAGCGGCCTTTTACCCTGAATCCCTAAACTCTTGCTAAGCCTCCCAGCCTCTGGCCTGCCTTAAACACATCAAAACCTAAGACCTTCAGCCACTGAGCCCTTCCGACCCCAGGGTTGGGGCTCTGAACCCTCAATGCCAGTGCTACTCTGCTCTCAAGAGTCACGATTTGCGGTGGCGGTCGGGCGGTGTAGTCTCCCCAGGTACTTTATCTAGACTTTGCACACCGAGCCTCGACTCTGAGGGACAAGTTCTGGACGATCCAGCCAGCAGCTTGCCTCGGAGCGCCGCCCCAGACAGGGTGTTTCAGCCTTGCAGTGTCGAGCTTCGAGTGGAGGTTTAGGGTTTAGGGCTCAGGGTTTAGGGTTTAGGGAGTGTAGACTGGCTTAAAGGGCTGATGTAGCAATGTAGGGCAACGGCAATGGTTTGAAGTTGAACTTGTTGAACGGTGGGCGAGTCCTCAACGGCAGGCGACGTAACATAGTACCATATAGGCCATATAGTATGCGATGTGCGATATACATGATATAGTAAACTGTTTGCAATGTACAGTGTTTATATATATATATATATATATATATATATATTACATAGAACACAGAAAATGTAGTAAGCAAGATGGTTCATGCAATATGAAATACATGATGCATAGTAATATGTATGGTACAGTATAGTACAATATAGTGTTGTACAGTACACTATAGTATGGTGTAGTGCAGTATAGTATAGTAAAGTATATTTCAGTACACTATAGTATATGATTAGTATGCAGTATATCGTATATAGTATATGGTATATAGTAACATCAATAAAGTATTTAGTCTCACATGCATGCGTATGTAACCGTATGTATCTAGGTACATATATATATATATATATATATGTATAATAATGTCTTGCAACCAGGAGTCACGCGGCTCGGTGGTGCGGCCCTATGCCAGTGACCTTGCGATTCTCGGAGAGGGTTCCAGGTTGCCAGATAGTTTTCAGCTGTTCGCGTTTGTAAAGTGTGAGGAGTTTTGACTGTAGGAGCATAAAGGAACATGATAAGTAGTTGTTAGTATAAGCCGTGTTCCATCAGAGCCCCTGCAAAGGCCCCTTTTGAGCCTCTTATGTCTGATTCGGTATGTCTCTTGCCAAGCGTGGCTCAGCTCGGGAGGTTGGGGAAGGAACGGTCTGCAGGCTGAGGATTCTCGGACAGAGCTTCGAGGGTTTCGGGCTTAGGGTTTGGAATTCCGCATTGGGGACTTTAGACTTCCTTGCTTAGGGTCTGGGGCTTCGTTATGGTTTGTGATTTTTTCGGATTATGGGGGTTGGTTGGGTCTTCAGGCCTCATCCCGGGCCATGACGGATCATGAGGGCTTTTGGATCAGAACTGTATGGAACTGGAAGCGCTAGGCCACTGAACCCCCAAACCCCGAACCCACACCCCCAAAGCCCCAAGCATTAACAAAAATCCTAAGATCCTAAACCCTCGACCCTGAACCCCAATTTTGTCCTTGCAGGTATGCCTCTGACTCAGAGCTCTCGGAAGTCCACTTCGCAGCAACTCCACCCGAGTAAGCTGAAATGGCCCAGTGGAGGCCGGGTTGTGGTCGGGGGTGGGGTTTCGAGCTTAGGGCTCTATAATATGTATATCATAGTTTGCTATAGTATACTATCGTTTGTTATAGCATATGCTGTGGTATGTTATAGTACATGATAGTCTACTATAGTATGTCATAGAGTCTGATTCTAGGGTTTCGGATTTAGGGTTTAGGGTTCCGGTAGGATTCTGAGTCTGGTTCTGGGTTCAGACTTCCAGGGCTGCCGGTCGCAGGTGCTAAGCGCAGCCTACTAATATAGGGTTTAGGGTTTAGGGGCCGCAACAACTATTTTGGGGGTTCACCACGAGAGAATTCTAGTATAATGGGCCCCCAAACTCTATTCAAGTCATTGAGGCCCCTACATAGTAGCAAACTGCCACAGGCAGGCCCCACGTTGATAGACTTTGCAAGCCACCAGTAAAAGAACCACTGTCTGGTTCGCGCAGGTGTACGGTGACGTCTTTGCCTTGCTGCACTCCGCTCGAGCAAGCGAAAGCGCTTTCAGTCAGAGGGGTTCATAGTTTGAGCCGTTTGGAACTAGCATTGGCTCAGTTTGGGTGCCTGCTGGTTTTGTATTTTATTTTTGTTGGTTGACAGGCTTTGCAGTGTTTGTTTTAGTTGGCGAGCCCTTCGGGCCGGATTTGAGGCTCTTTCCAAAGTTCGCGTGCAATAATTCTGCTGTCACAAGGGTTGCTGCCGTTGTTCTGATTCGTCTTGTTGATGCTGCTATCCTGACCTCTATCTTTCGTGCTGGGGTGCTCCTGTTGTTGCAGCTGTTGGTGATGATGGTGATGGGCCGTGGTCGTGGCGGTCCGGTGGCACTGGCAGCGCTGCTGGTCTTAGCTATTCGTGATGTAAGTGACTGTGACGATGATGTTCATGACATTTCATGATGCTGATGATGATGGCTGGTGACGTTTCGAGAGTGATTGTGACGTTTCGGAACAGTGTTGCGGGTGTGAGGAAAGACTTGAAGGTTAATGCAGGCCTGCTGACTGCGAAAGCGTAGAAATACCAGTTTCACGCTATGGCTTGTTTCTGAGCGAGCTTGGTGCACAAATGAAGACTCTGGCTGCACAGCGAGGCTGACCACAACGATGGTCCATGCATCGATGAAAGTAAGTGCAAGACTAGGAATGGAAAGGGTAAGCAGACAGATAGCGCCGCGGCCGCGAGCAACCAATGCCTCCATGATGACAAGTGTGCTGTCGTCGCCGAGGTCATCACGACCATGGAAGGTGCTGTAGCAGCTAGAAAGCCCTCAATCGTATCAAGCTGAGCTCTAGGTGCCTAGCAGCCGAGCACAATTGCCACTGGGGACCCCTAGTGCCAAAGCCTGTAAGGCCCAAACCCTGTAAAGGGAACTCCAGAAAGTTGGAATATGGATTAATGGTAGGATCCCCTATAATTTGCCTTAAAGGGATTACGATAGTGATATTCCAACTTTCTGGCTTCTACTGTAAGTTCAACATCTTGAATCCCAGTCCCTACACTGTCGGAGTTGGCAGTAGGTCAGCCTCGACCATACGGAGTGCAGCTGCTCATGCTAACGCTGAATCGGCGCAATGGAAAATGTTTTCAGCAGAAACTTGTGCATCCATAGACGAACAACCTGCAATGTTAAGACGCTAAACCCTAAACCCTGTTCGCTCCTTTCCAGTTGTTGATTGCGATGTTGTCCTCTCGACGCTCGAAGTCTCCCCAGAACCTGTTGAGGTGCAGTTTCATGAAGTGGAGAGGTGACTGTCAGTCTAAGCAAGCCTCAAGTCCAAGTCAATTCCGACATCAAGGAGTTCCTCCGACCCCAGATTTGCAAAATCTTCCGGAAGCCTGCAAGCATCCGCAAACTTATTCAGCCACAACTGCCCGGGCTACTCTCGGTCTTTTGGATTGCGTGCGTTGTCGCGCCCTTGTGCCACAGACGTTGAGAGGCAATGCGATTTGCGAGGTATCAGCACCCCCACAGTCAAGTCAGACAGCAGACAGCAGCACTGTTTATGTACATTGCT
The DNA here is from genome assembly GCA_905221615.1 of Symbiodinium sp. CCMP2592. Lineage (NCBI taxonomy): Eukaryota > Dinophyceae > Suessiales > Symbiodiniaceae > Symbiodinium > Symbiodinium sp. CCMP2592. The sequence continues at coordinate 314,095 of CAJNDT010006223.1, forward strand.
GCAGCCAGGAGACCAGCTGTGCTTGACCAGTAATTAGTGTGTCCAATGAGTTTGGTATTGTACACGGCTCAACCCGTCTTCAGATCCTGAAGAGGTCGCATCACGGGGCTTAGATCTGCTCCGGGCAGGCTTTTGCACATTGAACGCCGCCGCAGATCTGAAGCGCTGGGAGGCTTGACATTCGAAGCGCTTTGCTCTCGCACAGAGGTGCAGACAGCCTCTGAGGTTAAGCAGGTCTTACGGTCCTACAGTTTGTGCTCGAGAGACGACCCGAACCGCCTGCTGAAAACACGGATAGCACCGACTATCCAACAAAGATGTTTGACGAAACTACGCCAGAAGCCTATGATTTGAAGAAGAAGCGTTCTCATCAATCGTGCGGTGGGCGACATCGGTGAAATAAGCCTCTCACACATCTGCATCCACTCCAAGTGGATCGAGTATTTGAGCCCTGAAGCATCAGAGTGATCAGCTGCTCGCAATGTATCAGAATGTTAAGTTGTCAACATACAGCTAGTGCAGCTTCAGCCCAATACATAACCTGGTGGTGCAGTGCAACAGTCTTGTACATTACAAGAAACATAGGTGTATGCTTCGCGCACACGCGACCAATAAAACTCCGTCATCAATCATTGCTGTTGACTTCCTTTGCCGTTCCCGTTGGTTTTGGTGTCAGAAGAGCCTAACCGCAGTAAACCCTAAACCCCTAAACCCCGAAACCCCTAAACCCCCAAACCCTAGACCTCTAATTCGAAAGACACGTCAGCACATGTTAAAAAAACCTCTAAACCCCAAGACCTCAAATCGAAAACCGAATCGTGCCCACCTGCAGGCCAGTGAGGAACTGCGAAGAGTTCTTTCACCTTTGAAAGCGCTTCTGGTCAGTGGCGATGCCGACGAGGCAGAGTTCTGGCTTTGGGAATCACGGTTTAGGGTTTTAGGGTTTAGGGTTTTAGGGTCTAGGGTTTTAGGGTTTTAGGGTTTTAGGGTTTAGGGGAGTTTAAGGAGTTTAGGGTTAAGGGTTTTGGGTTTAAGGTTTGGGTTTTAGGTTTGTGGGAGACCACCATTGGCCAAATATCATGCTGCTTCTGTGATTGTTTAATTTCTTGGGACTTGCTGTTTTGCAACTGGAGCTTGGACACTGTCGTCCTTCAAGACGTAGGTGTATCTTTTGGATCGACCTGTGCGAACCAGCTTTCGCAAAATGGGGCGGTGAAGACTCACTGTTTGACAAGACGTGCAAGCCCACGGTTTCGTACAATTTGGGTTCATCCTGCAGCCGTAGACTCGTAGACCGTTTCATGCAAGTGTGTTTGTTGCCAAGCTTCCAAAAGCTTCTGCACATGCACAACAATTTATGTGTATATATAAATATCATCATATGCATATATATATAGCCATATATATATATACACATGTTTATAGATACATATAAATACATATGTGTGTGTGTTTCAACACCAACCTGGCCTGCGAATGCTGGGCGGCTTGGCGATTCGGATGTCTCTGAAATCGCTTGCGATGGTATAGCTTGCTCGAATGTTCGACCTGTAAATTTGCGGTGATTCCGCGTTCCTGAACACGACCTAAACCCGAAACCCCTAAACCCTAAAATCCTAAACCCTAAAACCCCAAAGCCCTAAAACGCTAAAACCCTAAAACTTAAAGCCCTAAAAACCCGAAAATTTAAACCCTAAAGCCCTAAACCCCTAAAGCCTAAACCCTAAAGTCAAAAAAGAAAAAACCTAAAGCCCTAAAGCCTAAGCCCCAAGTCAGGTGGTGCCTCCCGTTTGCACACGCGAGCTGCACGAGGTCGGGCTCCCTGCCCTGAACTTTACCCGAAGTGGATCTACATTAGGGGTGCCCTACTTTGGGGTCCCTATAAGGGCTCTCTAAATGGATCTATAAGGGTTCTATAAAGGGTTCAGGGTTTTCGGGTTTCCGAAAACTAGGGGTGCCCGATTTTGGGGTTCTTATAATGAGGATGCTGCTATTTAGGGTATTATTAGGGTCCGAAGGAACTCTCACAGCTTCAGCATCGCTTGTTCTTGACAAATTTCGTCACTGCAGGTCAACGGAACCGGTAGGATCTGATGTGCCATGATCTATACACTTCGCATGTTCTAGCTGCTCATCGAGAGGTCGGGCAAGGGTGCTGTGAGTGCTGTGCCTCAGGAACTAAGATGAAGTCGCACCCGGCCAGAAAATAGATGAACCCTGGAGGCTCTGCACTGCGCAAACAAACGCCACCTGGACTTGCCCGGTGGCACTCATGATTTGTTCCAGTACAAGGACGGACGGCTTGGTCAGGATTTATGGCGCAAGGCTTAGGCGCCCGCCCTTGGGCAGGCAATTATCCTGCAGAGTCGTGCCTGAACTGTCTTCCAAGTCCCAAACTCTACCGGTGCAGACATGTCCGACTGAGCAGGACTTCCTTGTCGACACAGTGTCCCAGTTTATCATCGAATGCTCTCCGGTTCCGACCTCGAACACTTGTGATGATCTGCTTTAGCTATCTCCCCAACAGCAACGAAACCGGAAATACTACTATGACAATTGGACAGACAGTATCTTGACAATGACAGCCAGCAGCAGTACCAACAAGGACAAAGACATGTGCAGTCGGGGCCAGACCAGAAGTCATGGCAAAAGCACGAAGCACTTCGAGGAACGACACTAATACTCGCACCATTCAGCCTAAACCCTGCAGTAAACTGGCGAATGTAGCCATTGAGTGCTGTTGATTCAGTTTGAGTCCTCGAATTCGGCTGGTTTATCAGACCGTCGTCCTAGTAGTAGTAGTAGTAGTAGTAGTAGTAGTAGTAGTAGTAGCAGTAGTAGTAGTAGTAGTAGTAGTAGTAGAAGTAGTAGTAGTAGTAGTAGTAGTAGCAGCAGCAGGAGTAGTAGTAGTAGTAGTAGTAGTAGTAGTAGTAGTAGTAGTAGTAGTAGTAGTAGTAGTAGTAGTAGTAAGAAGTAGTAGTAGTAGTAGCAGCAGTAGTAGTAGTAGTAGTAGGCAAGTAGTAGTAGTAGTAGTAGTAGTAGTAGTAGTAGTAGTAGTAGTAGTAGTAGTAGTAGTAGTAGCAGTAGTAGTAGTAGTAGTAGTAGTATCCAGTTGTGGTGTTGCTGCAGGCATGGTCGCAGTGCTGTAAATGTTGTCGGCATTGTATTCGAAAAATTTACAAGCAGCGCTGACACGAAGCGAAAGTCCCAGCCAAGTGGACAACGTGATTAGCAATAACAAGAAAGACGCCTATCACCTGGCATATCTATCCTTCTTGAAACACGTTTTTCTTCTAGTATTGGTCCTAGTAGAGGCATGGACTCGGCATGGACTCGCCGCTTGTACTACGTGCATCGACCAATAATTACTCCAAATAACCTTTCTTTTCTGTCTTGAACGAGATTGAAGCCTATGTTCAAGGCTTAACGATTAAGACCTATTGGGAAAAGTTCACGGCTTTTGGGGTTGCCTTCGGTTAGCGCAACGCATCCCAGATGAGGCATGACTGCGGACGACTGTGAGGATCATGCTCCTCCGGTGAGTCGGACTGCGGGGTGTCTTCGGTTCAAGTGTGCCTGAATCATAGGGATCCGTAGGGCGCCTTAATGTCCATAACAAGGGCTTGTTTTTTTGGAAGTATAGTCCCCTACCACCCTCCCCCCTACCCCCGCAAGGGTCCCTACGAAAAGCTAGGTTTCAGCCCTGCCGGATGTTGCAGGGGAATTTCCGAAAGATTGGGAGCCCTCAACTTGCTCGGCCTTCTATCGTAGCATCAGATTCAGGATACCCTAGTTTGGCTCTCTAAGATGCTGCTACCACCACCACCACCACCCTGAAGGAGGGGTTTCATGATCATTTCACGATTCTACTACATGGTGTCGGGGTCGTTTATAGCTGTTCTAACCTCGGATGCTAGTACTGGGGCAGACAGGGAGGGAAAGAGACGTAGACAGCAAGAAAGGGGGGCAGACCTGTTCTCGCATTTCCACATCACCCCAAAAGCAGAAGTATAGCACTTGCCCTGTGTACATGTCACCGTACAGAATCACCATCGTCGTCAGCTGTCGCTGTTTGGGTTTATGGGTCCAGGGATTGTGAGTTAAAGCCGAAATCGCATTGCCGGCTAACTGTTTAGGGTGAGGGTTTGGATTCAGGGCTTTTGTGGTTTTCGGCATTAGTTTTGTGTTTATAGTTCTAACTCAAAATTACCGGAGGAGACATGAATTTTCTCTCACGAGCTTGGATTTGGTGCTCGAAAATCAACTCGCCGCGGGCGAGCAGTTATCCTTGATTTGCGGGCCTCCACACGAGAAGCGCCGTGCGCAGGACATTTTGGAAGCAGTATTGCCAGGGAAGGGGAGATGCTTTGTAGCCTTGTCCTCGCGAGCTTGGAGAGCGGAAGCCACCCGAATATGAGATATTTAGGCAGGTGCTGGGAGATCGGCACCCATGTCGGTGCTGGCACTGCCTGAGATGACTTAGCACTACATAATTCCAATTCAGCCAAGTGTATGCTTGAACCGACCATCCCAAACTTGTATTGCACTGCGACCGAAAACCTGCAAAAACACCTCCCCGCCTCAGCATAAACAAGTTACCGGGGTACAAATGCTACAAGGGAGCCATCAAAGGAACTCTAGGACACCAAAGCTGTCGCTCGAGGATGTAGCTCGCATCCTTAATCTCGGATTAGTCCCAACCGCAAACCCTGAGTACTCGTGTCTCGGCCCCTGGGGGACGAAGCCAATGTCTTGCCGGATTCCAAGAAAGTTTGGTTGATTTTCAGGCTTTGTGAGTGTTCCACCCGGTGACGATGAGAGTTAAACGCCGATGGCAACATAAATTGAGTTCGCAGTCCATTAAACCTTAAGCCTTAACCCTCAACAAGCAAAATTTCACCCTAAACCACAAGCACATGGCACTCTTCTTTCAACCCGTTCAGAGCTTCTCGACGGGAATGGCCCTGGTCTTGGATGACCACAGTGTTCTTCGTGCCAGCTCCTCCTGGGCGAGGTGCTTCTTTGCGAGACATCCAACATGTCCTGACGTCCCTAGAGTCGAGTTAGGGCCGCGAAGAGGCATGTAGGGTCCGAGAGGTCAAAGTCGAGGTGTCGACATGGTTTATGGAGTTCTGCCCAATGCCCCCTCTTGGTGAGAAGAACTGCGCAAACTGCCCATCCACTGCTCAGAAGAGGCGAGTATGGGCGTTCTCGACAGTCAGGATGCTCGCAACAGTGATCTAGTGTGGCTTATATTGCCGTCACGAAGCAGGAAATCCATCTAAATCTGGAGCCGCCGGGGTCGCAACAGCGAGATCTTGCCAAGAAGCCTTTGTTAATAAGTGCAAGATGGATGATGCGTATCATTCTCTCAAATAAACTTGCTGCACTCGTAAAAAGATTAATGGGACAGCCACTGTTGTCCGTAGCCGCCCCAGTGCGTGTTGAGGCTGGCTTGTTTGCTGCCTTAGCGACATCATGGTCAAAAAAGGATCGATGCACCATTAACGACGAACCAATGTAGCCTCAAGCTAAGTCTTGATGGCAAGCACCCTTGTGAGCCAAATCTTGATGGCAAGCACCCTTGTCTTTAAGAGATCTGAGTGCAGAAACGAGGTCACATATCAAGAGGGCATGCAATCGTGATGTTTAGTGCCGCTTGTAACCTCTGAGGTGTCAAAGTAGGTAGATACATTGGAGCACCTTGACGAGTACTCAAACCAATATGCATAAGGTGTAAAGCAAGAAGTACAGCGCACCATCGACATCACTGCTCCTCTTCCTGCTACAGCTACTGCGACCCACAAGCACTACTACTGCAACAACTACGACCACCACCAGGATCATAACGACGATGGGAGGACGACCGCCACTACTGCTGCCGACGACGACGAGGACGACGAGGACGACGACGACTACGACGACGACTACTACTACTACCACTACTACCACTACTACCACTACTACCACTACTACCACTACTACCACTACTACTACTACTACTACTACTACTACTACTACTACTACGACGACTACTACTACTACTAGCCACCCCCCACGAAAGTACCGTAAATACCGAGTTAAACGGCTCTTGTGGTGATACTGCTGGGTGTGTTCGCGCAACACTGTCGTCATCATCCCCCCCACCCCGCCCCACCCACCCCCAGAAGCAAGTCCAAAATGAAGAGCCCGAGTTTGCAAACTCGACAAGTCGATTTTGAGGCCTCTTAGGATGATCGCACATGACGAAAGTGCCGTAATTACCGAGTAAAATGGATGTTGTCTTAACGTGGTTAAGAACAAGCGTAGTTGGTAGGGGGGTGCCTACTACTGCTACTACTACTACTACTACTACTACTACTACTACTACTACTACTACTACTGCTACTGCTACTGCTACTGCTACTGCGACTGCTACTACCACCACCACTACGACTACGACTACGACGACGACTACTACTGCTACAACTACAATTACTACTACTACTACTACTACTACTACTACTACTACTACTGCTGCCACTACTACTACTACTACTACTACTACTGCTACTACTACTACTACTACTACGACTACTACGACTACTACTACTACGACTACTACTACTACTACTACTACTACTACTACTACTACTACTGCTGCTACCACTACGACCACCACTACGACGACGACTGTTACTCCTACTACTACTACTACTACTACTACTACTACTATTACTACTACTACTACTACTACTACTACTACTACTACTACTACTACTACTATTACTACTACTACTACTACTACTACTACTACTACTACTACTACTACTACTACTACTACTACTACTACTACTACTACTACTACTACTACTACTACTACTACTACTACTACTACTACTACTACTACTACTACTACTACTACTACTACTACTACTACTACTACTACTACTACTACTACTACTACTACTACTACTTCTTCTACTTCTACTTCTACTTCTACTACTACTACTACTACTGCTACTACTGCTACCTCTACTACTTCTAGTACCACGAATCAGCAGACTTCGGAGCTACAAACACAGTTGGAATCACCCCGTCGGTTCCAGCCGTTTTTGCAGCGACGCATCCAGAGTGCAAGACGAGTCTCATCACTCGGAGACTTTTCAATTGAATGCTGAGCGTTGCTGCGAGTGTTCTTGTTGACAGGACTGCCGCCACAGCGAGTCCTGCTGCATCAAGCCAGACACATGAGAGTTTCGAAATGGCGTTTGTATCACAAAGCAAACGTGCTTGCATGTATGCTTACACTTGTACGCAAATTCATTCACTCGCCCGGATCATATGGACTTGTCATTGTGGCCTAAGAACACGGAACGTTGAACTAAGACCCGTAAGCCCTCGAAAGCCTAAGACTTAGACCCTTCAGTAAGGTATGAGACGGGAAAGACCTCTGACCGATCCGCTCACTTAGACCTTGGGCTTTGAGCTTCGGGCTTCATGATTCGTAGGTGTGCGGGCCTAAGTGGGTTTTCTTAGTGAGTTTTCAGACCTGTAAATTAAGCCTTCGAGTTAGGGCATGTTAGGGCTTGGGTTGAGGGATCACTCTTTCCGACGCCTAAGGTTTCAACTCCTCTTGTGTGTCGGGGAGGATGCTCCAATCCGCTGTGAAGGAACCGTACAGAGCTGATATTCGAAGCCGAGGCTTCGACTACGTCTAAGTCTTTTGCTTTGTTAGAAAAAGATCCGGCGCAAAGTTTTACAACCCTAAGCCTTAGACCGTTTAGGAAGTGAAGTGCTTGAGCGCTGCGGGGGTTTGGACTGAACTGGCCTCATGTTGGTCTGTTGTGTTGACTGAGTCTTGATAGTACCACCCGTGCGAGTATGTTTAAGTATATATATGTATATATATATATATATATATATATGTATCTATGTATATACTGATTAAGTATGTATGCACGTAGATCGTTAGATAGGTAGATGGGTATATGCACACTTATGCCATGTCGTACATGAGCATCTACAACTGATGAAGTATGTGTGTGCGTGTACATATATACATATATATATATATATATATGTATGTATGTATGTATGTATGTATGCTTGTATATTTGTATATGTACATGTATATGTATATGTATATATATATATATACATACATATACATGTACATATACATATATGTATATGTGTGGTTACCACCTTATTGTAGACTGCCGTTCTGATCTGAGACCGGCCCTCGTGGGCTGTGTGAAGTTGGCCTGCGAAGACTTTGTGGTGGACCTGGGTGTTGTCAAAATTAGGGCCCTTGGATCCTTATTATACTACGGCACCTTCTTTTTAGGGTACCCAAAAAGGGACCATAGTCTTGACAACTACCCAGCTGGGATGCAAAGCCGAAGTTCGGAGGTTCGGTACTGTACGGGCCTAAATAATCAAATATACTATTTTGGGGGTTCCCCAAAATCAATCTAGTATAATATAATGGGCGCTCAGACCCTATTCTAATTATTAAGGCCCCTATGTTAAAGCTCTGTCCGTTTCTAACCGTTTCTACATCCAAAAGACGTGCGACAATGCGAACAGTGCTTTGTGTGCAGGAAGGACTCACCAGCCGGACGTTTCTGAAACATGCAGTCGGTAAGACTCCTGATTCGGTTCACTAGCACACCTGTCAGTCCGGTTCATATGATTCTTCCTGCCAGGTTCGTGTGTGGCGATGTGGACTCTACCGTTTCAGTCCATAAATCGGCCCCACGATCTGCAAGCCAATTTGCAGGCTCGCTGCTTTCGGGTGAAGCCTATGCCTACCGTAGGCCTTCCAACTCGAAGGATTGATCTTTCATCCAAGGCGTCCCGACGCGAACTATCGTTGAGAATCGACAACCAGGCTGTACACAGAGTACAAGCTTTGCTGTTCTGTTCTGACCTTCGTAGACTCGCCGACCCAGCGGTGTGTGCCGAGTTGGGTCTACTGAGACTGCCGGGGCGATCGTGGCTCAAGATACCCTGAACTCCCAAACCTGCCGGAAAAAACAAGATCCCGGGAAAGTGAGCCTTAAACCCAAACCCCTAAACCCTAAACCCTTAACCCGAACCCCTACTGTAAATCTATTGTGCCACGGGGCTCAAAGCCTGAATCCTGTGGCTTCCTGAGGAACACACGAAGCCCCAGAGTCACCAGAGATACTGAAGCCTGAAAAAGTAGGTAGTAGTACTCTTCCTTACGGCTCCTTATGAAAGTAATACTCTTCCTTACGGCTCCTTATGAAAGTAATACTATTCCTTAGGCTCCTTATGAAAGTAATACTATTCCTTAGGCTCCTTATGAAAGCAATACTGTTCCTTAGGCTCCTTATGAAAACGATACTGAAAAAAAGAACTCCCCCAAAACCTTGTTCCAGAAGTCCCTGTACAACCCTTGTAGGGGTGGTTGTTCAACTCGCAACTTGTGGCCGAAAGTAGGGGTTTAGGGTTTTAGGGGCCGAAATATGAGGATGGTACAATATGTCCCCAAAGCCTGAGCGAAGTATTCCTGTGCTGTGTCGCAGAGCTGATGCTGCGATGGTCAGGGCAGTGCGCGCAGCTGAGCCCGGCTGAGCGAAAAGGTTGCAGCAGCCGGCAGGTGCCCAAAAGGATGCTTCAAGTTCCAGGGCTAAAGGTACTATAGGGGCTTTAAGAATTGCCTATACTATTTTGGGGGCTCCGTATTATAACTATAGTATACTGGGCCCCACAACCATATTCCAAGTGTTAATGCCTTTATAGTCTGGAGTGTTGAGGAGCTTTGGGTGTAGGTTGTAAGTTAAGGGCCCAGGAGCGTAGAGACTGACGGCGCAACGGGAAAGCATCAGCGACGACACGCAATACGGAAGTTGTGGCGATGATCTTGATCTCGCAATCGACCGACACTAGCACTACTAGTGCTTATCATAAGGAGAAGTACGGATCACACCATGCAGTAGGAAATCATGGTACTGGCGATGATGGCAGGAGCGATAAGAATATGTGCTACACGAGCCGTGCGAGCAGCAATCATACTGTGCGTGTTGCAGATATCAGATATCCATAGACTTCTTGTCTATGAGTCGTGCGAGTAGTTCCGTCTGGTGATGCAAGCACCATAGTCTAGGTATCCATTGGAGTGCAACTTGCCAACCACCTCCAGGACTTGGGTCTCGCAAGAGCGAGCGTTGAAGAGCAGCAGATTTCAGCCATAAGCCCTACACCCGAAACCCTAAGCTGAGCCTGAGAGCCCAAAGCGTTTGCCGCCGCGTTTGGGAGTGGTTCAGCTTGGGAAGCTGTTAGCCATGGGATGCCATGGGGCAGGCCTGCTTTGAGAGCGTCCGCGTCGACAAGTGCTTAGTTGTTAGTGCTGCTTGTCCCGTTCTCGTTCTTCAAACGATCACAGGCATCATGTCGACGCCTGGTTGTTTGTGGTCTCCGTTGTTGATTTTCATCAGGTGCTGTGCAGACACGTCGGAAATTTGTCTAACGCAGAAGACAACTTAGCCATTGCACTCATCTGCGATCTTGTTGATATCCTGTCGTAACATGACTCTATGTTCAGACGGCAAGCGCATATCGGGGCCTCACTCAGCAGCAATCCTGCTCTTCAGGGCCGAGGATGTAACTTTTTTGAAAGCTTCGATCTCCAAAGCAAGTGACATCTTCATCAGTCCATGGTTTGCGATGATTGCGAGGTCTCCTACAAGCATGTCGCAACAGGGGTGGAAAAGTTGTAAAAAGATCACAGAAATCCAGGCCAAAATGATCCTATCGACAGCAGCAAACCTCCGAACAACTCTAAACTAACTGAAAACCAGACAAGCCAATTGTAGGAATGGGGGCGGAGGGGTAAATGGCTGGTATTCTCATGTCTCAAGGCCACCAAACCCCCGCAGAGACCAGGTTCAGACCCCTAAGCTCGAGGGGGAAACCAAGTTTCGCAAATCCTTAAACCTTTCTGGCCACAGGTGGTGAGCCCTTCCAACCAACCCCGATCACCCTATTAAATGTTAGGCCCCTGTATCCGCTAAAACTTCGAAGGTTAGCCCCCAAACCCTTAAGCCTCAATCATTAGTCCCCAATCACTCATACTAGATTTGCTTGACAAAGCTGAACCAAACCCTTAAGCCTTAATTAATCATGAAACCCCAGTCACTCATCTTAGATTTGCTTGACAAAGCGGAACCATGATCAATTTGAAATGTAACCCTAAACCCTGAACCCTGAACCCCCGCAACCCCAGACCCTAAACCCCGAAGCCAAGAGTGGCCCCGTGGCCAGGGCTGTGGATCCAAGGCCATCCTTCCGGGTGGGTACGAGGCACATGAGGGTACTAGGGGTGTAGGGTTTAGGATTTAGGAATTAGAGTTCAGCGGTTGGGGTTTAGGGCTTCGTGCAAGGGCGTGGCTGTGAAGGGCTTAGGAGTTTGGGCAGTTTAGGGTCGTTAGTTTTTTAGCGTATAGAGCACAAGAGTTTACACTTCGGGGCTTCGGGGTTGAGGGCCTAAGATGTAAGGCTTTCCTGCTACAGCTTTCTCGTAGAGGTTTAGGAGTCTAAGGTTTAACGGGAGCAGAAAGGTTTCTGCAGCATCCGGGCTTTTAGGAGGGCTCGGGTGGAGCGCTCCGGACTCCCCGCTTCAGATACTATTTTGGGGGTTTCTGATTATGGTTGTAGTATATTATAATGAGCCCGAAAACCCCGTTTTCCAGGCATTGCATTGTAAAGGCGTGAAAAGCTCATTGAGCACCGAACCCTTAACGATGTTCTGGTAGCATCGACTTCTGCGAAATACTTTCAGCACGTACCAAAAGCCGACCAGGTTGCGGGGAACGGTTTCCGGTTGACCTGCTTTGCGACTTATAGGGGTGCTGGTGAAGCCCTGCATGCGATCTGAACCCACAGACATGCACTTGAGTTCACGACTGGCCTCACAAGCCATCTTTCTATTACAGCACAATTAGATCCAAAGGTATCTATGAGAGCCCGAAACTTTGAGCCCAAAGTGGGCAGCACCGTCGCCAAAAGCAATGAGCGCGTGCTACAATCGACAGGAAGGTAACCTGGTGTACTACAGCGCGGCCAATCAGCTGGGATCCCAGACACAACTGAGGATCCTGCCTGCTGCTAGTTCAGCTAGGTCTGACATTACACCCTAAACGCCTAAACTCTAATTCCTAACCTCGGCTCGAGATGCCGAAACTGTCGCACGGATCGGCGGTTGGCATTCGCTCTTTTGCACTTGCGTAGACGGCAGAAATAAATGGTAATAGTATCGCCTTTATAGTCAGTGTACATTGATAGTATGCGATTACCGCCAAGACCATGTTAATTACCAAGGTCACTAGTATTACAGTATCACCTAAGACGCAAGCTCCCTGGATCTCCCTGGCCATGGGAGCCACGACTAGAAGCCCAGACGGTTTGAAGGGCCACGGGAGAGTTGTGATAAAGAAGCAGGGGCTCAGGGGGAGACTTGAAGGTGAGCAGACACCTCGAGAATAGGTTCAGACAGGGTTTAGGGAGCCCTAAACCCAGACCCTAAACCGTCGGGCTTCGAATTACATCCGAAACCCGAAACCTTTGAGCAGGTGTGTGAAATTCCGAATGAGACCACATCGTTGAAACCTTCAGCGCAAACTTCACCCCGGAACCTGACAGCTATGCGGCTATGCGTGTACCGTTGTGCGAAACTCTGTAGGTGGCTCTTAAATGCTCGTAGGATTGCTCCTGTCATATCAGAATGCAGAGAATGGAAACAATCGTTTTTCAAGCACATTGCTACATGTGTACCTGAGTAGGTAGGTTGCAAGTGCCTGATCTGCTCGCACCTCGCACCTACCGACTACTTACTACGTCCCATGATCCCTCATCTAGCTTGTTCAGCCTTCTTAATCTTTGTCCTTCTTGCGAAGCGATTTCAAGAGCGGCCTTCATGTTTTGGATCCATCATCTCCGACAAACCGGGGAAACCTAGGCATTTTCCAGCCGGCGAACTACGCTACGGCACACTGGGCAATGTCACAGGGCGCCTTTGCCAAGCACTGGGCACTTCTGGCTTAGGGTTGAGGGTTTACCTGGGGGCTATGTGCTCTGCCTGGTTGTCTCTCTAGACCTTACGTCTCGAACCCTGAAAACCCGAAACTGGGCAAGGCAAAAGCCGAAGCACCCTTAATACCCGAACCGAAACCCAAACTCTGGACCCTGGCATTTAGACAATGTTCAGGGCTGGGATCCGCTGTGCACCTCGTTGTTGAATGTCCGGCGGTGTTCTTGAAGGCAATTGACGGCGATAGTTAGGATGGATGGAAAGAAAGATGGAAAGATAGATAGATAGTTGGATAGAAAGATAGATGGATGATTGGATAGTTGGATAGTTGGTTGGATGGATACATGGATAGATGGATGTATGCATGTTTGGAGTCCTGAAGCCGGGAAGCCTCTTCTTGTCCTCTGCTATCCTCGAGGCCTTCGCAGGTTCAGGATGGCAAAGATGACGAGCGCGTGGTGGGCCGGGCTCTGTTTGGGCTTTGGGTTTGAGGGTTTAGTCGGTTTAGGGATAGGGGGTGTTGTTTAGGCTTTGGCTTTGAGTGAGTGTGTGTGTGTGTGTGGAACTTTGTAACGAAGAGTATCTTGTGAAGAATACAGGGGCACGGCGCCGCAGTTCGAGCCGTGCCAACGAAGCTAAGAACTGTGGTGGAAGCACTCAGGGACGCTTGAGTGCGTACCTGCCAAAAGTCGCTCATGGGTCACTTGTGTTGGAGCTTGGCGACTCGTTCGTGCTTGCAACATTCATGCACATGTCAGTGATGTTTGTGCTGGACTGTTTATGAAGCTTTGGTTTGCAGTTGCCTTGTACAGCACAAAGCAAGCAGAACACAGCTGATGAGCCTGAATGCCAGACAGGTAACGGAACCCCTGAAAGCTTCATGCTTTCATGATACATCAAGCAGTGCTTAATAACCAACAGATGAATGGCTGCATAAGTGTGTGTGTGTGTGTGTGCGTGTGATATAGAATTTCGGTGCTGATAGGACTGTTTCAGCTTGGTTTCTCGGGGTTTGAGAGATGGGGTGTTTGGTACTAAGGCTTTTATGGGGTCTTCAGTGTGTAGCTGAAGTGAAATTGGGGCGGGTCTGCAAGGCAGTGATAGCTTAGTTTACGACTTGCTGATGGTTTGTCATGGGTGTCTGATGGATTGGATTGAGGTGGCTGTGGCTTGGTTTGGTTTGATCCGCTCGCAGTGGTCGTGTGTGGCAATAGAGTGGCTGGGGATTTTTTCGGCTGGGGTTAGGCGGTTAGTTTGCGCGTCTGTAGGAGCGGGGCCTGTAGGGTCGATGCCTTAGCGGCCTGGACGTCGCTGCCAGGCTGTGAAGTTCCCAAACTTCCGCCAGCCAGTGGCATGCTTTGTTGCGGCGCCGGGGATCCCATCGGTTTAGGGCGTTGGGGTTCTAAGGCTTATAGGATTTATGGTGTAGGGTGTAGTGTTCAACCGGGCCCTAGAAACCCTGAACTGTTATGCTTCTTATCTCTGGGTTGGTTTAGGAAATTCTGTTCCTGCGTGGTTACACCCGGCATCCTCGGAGCCCTGCTCAAAAGATACGGCGGCAGGCCGAATACAGAAGTCAGAAAGCCTTTGCATGATATAGGGGACTAAATGACTACCACACGATTTTGAGGGCTCCTTATCATACGTGTAGTATAAGGGGCCCCAAAACTCTATTTTAATTCTTAAGGCACCTACATTAGTGAGCCGTGATATATCGGAGCAGAGACCATCTTGATCCCGCGAGGCTTCTGGACCATCAAAAGGGAACCCAGTGGCCTCGACTCTTTCTCTGTCCTTGTATCTGTCCCCGTCCCGGTCTCTCTCTCGTTCTTTTTCAACTCGCTTTCTCTGTCCGGCTCTCTCTCTCTCTCTCTCTCTCTCTCTCTCTCTCTCTCGTTCGTGTGGAACACTTGTATACACATATGTGTGCATATGTATATGTATCGACTATGTTTATGCATATGGCAATTAATGAGTTCATGTACGTAATTACATGCATATGCTTTCGGTAACCATATACACAACAAAAGGAGCTACATAGATGCATCTGTTCTTTTGCAGTCCGATCCTGATTTTGTCTTCGGTCGCTGTCGTGTCCAACGATGACCGAGATTGCAACCTGCAGAGTTTCATCGCCGGATTTAGAGCTCGAGCTTTTCAAAGATCCGAAAAGCCGCAGCACCAACACCAAGCCTCCAAAAGGCCTCAGATGCCTCAGGCGAAATACCCCCGAAAGTGAGACCCTCCTTCGTTTGTTTGCAATAACTGAGGCTGCAGACCAAGGCACCCCCGGCCATCTTGCCGGGAGGCGCTGCCAAAGTTCGAGGGCTCTAACTCTTTTCACTAAGCTGCACCGCGCCGTTAGACTCTCCAAATCCGGTACGACTACTTCTGATGTATACAGACTCCAGCTGGTACTGGCGGCTATGTATTGCTCGTACTCTTGCTGCTGCTGTTTGTACTGCTACGACCAGCAAGCAGAACGGTGGCAACGTGGAATGTCGAGGAGGCGTCTGACGATGAGCATTCTGGTGTGGATTCTGTACTTCACAGGGCTTCCGCATGGGGGGGAATCATGTTGTCGCTGGTATTTGCAAACATCGCAAACAGCTGCTGGTGCGCCCAAGGCCCGAAAGACCCTCCCCCGTGCGACGTTTCGTGCCGGAAATGTTCGAGTTCATTGGCTGAGAGAGGTCTACCTAGACCACGTTGCTGTGTGATGTGTGTTTGGAGTCCCAACCCAAGAGCAGAACCGCAGCATGAGGATGTGTAGACGGTGTCCTGTCAGACAGCGGCTTCCTGTTGAGGTGCAGGTTCTCAGTTCTTGTCACATTCGCAGCAGTTGTGTTTCTCTGGGTTCGGTCCTGATGGAGGGTCGTCCCAAGACATAGTCTGAGGTTTCTTGGAGGAGCTTTTCGGGTTCATTATGAGGCAGCAATGTGAAAGAACACTTGAGCTCCACTCGCGATTGCTACAGCATGGTCAAAACTAGCATGAACACCCGGCACCGGGGTACCGTTACGCATCTGCATGATCGTGACACTGCTTCAGCCACGCCCGTCACCAAGACTAGGACCTCGACGACTGCAAGACCCCTTCCTGCAATCTGTTGAGCTCCGGAAAGCCGCAACCCTGCCAGACCAGGCCTTCAATGCCCTACAGGCCTTCCATAGCCATTCTCGTTCCAGTCACTGTAAATATTACATTGCTACTACATTGCTTGAAAATTTTGGTTTAAATTGCAGTTATATATCTCTCGGAGCGAGTGCATTTCGTAAAAGCTGTTCAATCTTGGCTGTCGAGGCTGGCGAATCGGCGAAAGTCTCGTCTACCTGGGCGAAGCAAGGGAATCGGAAGACGGTCATAGGCCGGGTAGTATAGGAGGGATCTCTAGTAGGGTTCTATAGTAGGGGCGCCTTAATAATTATGAAAAGCGTTTTGAGGCCCACTATACTATAATTATACTTAATAAGGAACCCTCAAATTTAGTACTGGTAATTATTTAGGCCCCTATAGTAACGTAGCATGTTGGAGTTTCCGGAAATAGGGGATCCTAATATATCCTAAGTAGCAAGATCCTTATTATAAGGACTCCAAAATAAGGCCCCCCAAGTTTTCGGAAACTCCCATGTGGCAACACGGCAGTTCGGAACCCGGGCCTCGCATCCCAACCCGGAATCCAAAACCGACCGTCTTCCAAAACCGGCCTACTGGAGGCTCGCAGCGGGCATGAGCTGTGTCGACGCTCGGCGGCAAGAGTGAGGGGTGTGGAGTTTATTTCGCTTCTAAACCCCCTCTCTAAGCCTTGATCTCGGCCGAAGAGGAGCTCAGAACATAAAGAAGAGGTCACTTGCGTTCATAAAGGATTAGAAGACCTGAAGCTCCCGACTTCGAAAACCCATGCCCTCAAGACCCTGTCTCTGTACTTAAAAGGAGCCCCTAAGCTACGTAAATAAAGCCAACCTCTAGACTGAAAACCCTTCTAGACCCCCCTGCAACCCCACATGTAAACCCCAAATATGATTCCCCTTATACAAACTCATCGAAAGATCCCCTTCTAATAAGATCCCCTTTGTATACGATCCCCCAAAAGCTCCCGAAAGATGGAGATGTCCAAGAGGTCGCCGGTCCCACGGGCCCCAAGGACGGCGGGGCGCCGGAGCCTTTGAGTCAGAGCTTTTGGTGGCTTTCGGAGTTCCGAGGCTTTAGCTTACAGGGCTGTTGCTGATGCATACTTGGAGGTTCATGGCTAGTTATAAGTGGGGTTATAAGTACCCATGAACCTCCAAGTAGTTGGGGCTCGGACGTTTCGGGGTGTCGGGTGTGGATGTTTGCGGGCTGAGGGTTTGGGTGATGTTCTAGCATCTGAGTTTCTGCTGGGAGGCTTTGCAGGCTTGCATGTTGTTTGGGGTTTCTTACCGTTCTGTACTGGCATGGGAGTTTAGAGATTCACGGGCTCAGAGCTTAAGGATACTTGCAGTCCAATACTGCTTCAGCTTCAACAGTTGTTCTCTTGCGCTCAGGCTTGGGGTGTGTTCGGCACTGGGAGAGCCAGTGTGAAACTTTTCGTCCATCTGATTCTGCACTAGTTCTCAGTCTTATGTCATCAGCCCGTTGGGTTGTCGAATGTCAGGGCAGGGTTGGCTTCGTTTTTGCCCCCTGCTCTGTGAAGCGAGACCATGCGAATCCAGGTCCGAAGGAACCAAATCTCCTCAAACTCTGAGCCATATTTATGTTCTGAAAACTGCTCGTAAACCTTGGAAAGGTGGAACCCATCAAATCCCCTAAACACCCCAAATGCTCCAGTCCCTTTCGAAGGGTTTACCTCCAAACTCGCGGGGACGGTTCGAGAGTTTCACTTCCGGAACAAAACCACCTGTGCGGCGAACCTCCAATGTTCCCAACCCTGTGTACTGTCCAGCCGGCAGGACGTTGCAAGAGTTTCACAGGCATGTCACCGGGTTATGTATTGCAGACTTCTGGGTTCAGCGACAAGTTTTCACTGTAGAGGGCTCGAGGAAGCAGACTCCCACAGCACTGTTGCAAGGTCGATTGCAGTGCTTTTTCCTGGCCACAGTGTCGCGATCGTTGTGGTGGGCATCCCAGATGCGGAGGGCCCTTCGAAACGAAACCCCTTCTGTTAGAAAGGTAGGGTTTCATGTTGATAGGCACCTGGAAGGATCCCGGCTTTGCCCGTGTAAAGCCTTTTCGTCTCGCATGTTTCAGAACCTCCGCAGCAGACGCTTGATCGCACATCTCGGCACGCTCCGTCAAAACTGCAAGTCCTGCAAGCGATCCCATGTTCGACCATGTGGCAGTTTCGTCCGTGCAGGCATCTTGCTACTTTCTGATGTCAGGCTCGCGTTGCAGTACAGGTAACTGCGTCATGATAGATGTAGTCAGCGCCATAGTGCCATAGTGCTTCTAATGCAGCACTGAAAGCCCAAAACCGGGAAGAGTACCTACAACCTGAACTCCCTCAATCCGTAGGCCGAGCACTGGGCTTTCTCTATTGTTATAGAAAGGATACTGCAGTACATCGTTATAAGAAGAACAATGGGGCGATTCCTCAATGCTGGACTAGACCCATGCAACACTTCAAGCCCTAAACCCTTCAAGCCCAAACCTAGCCTTGTAAGCCCTAAACCCGTTGAACCCTTAAGCCCTAAGCTCCGAAGACACCATAAACTCCATGAGCCTCACAGCCCCAAGCCCGAAAGGACCCTGCTACCACCCTGTCAGCACCCCAGCAGTACCCGCCTTACAGTACCCTTGTAGCACCCTTACAACACCTTGACACAACCAACCTAAACCCTAAACCCTAAACCCTAAGCCTGTTAAAGCACGGAGGCCTTAAACACCCGAAGACGCCGCCCCAGAGGCCTCAGAGGAGTTGGCGAGTCCCGGCGAAGTGCGGGCCTGCCCGGCCCTTGTTCAATTTTTGGTTTTCTGGTTTCGGGCTTTTGCGTTTAGTTAGGAGTTAGGCCTTTTAAGGTTGGGGGTTTAGGCGGGGCTTGTGGTTTGGTTTAGGACTTGGGTTCGGGCTTAATGGTGAGCTGTCATGGTGGGTGCCCAGCGTCCAGTCCAAACTCCACCCGGTTGCTTCAAGCTCCTCGAACTCGCCCATCGGAGCAGCTCCCGGAAGATCTGATGCGCGAAGCTGGTTTTTGTATTGGGGCTTTGGGGCAGGGTTTATGGCACGTATAAGGTTTGGGGATCTCCAGGGTTTGGTCTCACCCAGGTCCGGCTGTTTGTGCCATGGAGATCTGCGAGACCATCCGGGCCCGTCCGGAGAAGGTTGGCTCCATCGTCGGAGTTTGGGGTATGCAACACTTGGTTTTCTGGTCTGAGATGTAAACGGTGACAACAGAGTACAGCTTACGGTATAGTGCTTCGGGTCCTTTCTAGCAGGAAGTTGCATCTTGAGCCCTACCTGCCCACCCATGAACCGCATAGCCATCAGGGTTCGAGTAGTCTCGATGACTTCTGACCGCGATTGGACAAAGGCGCTGATCCATGAAGAACTAGCCATAAAAAACCCACCAAGCACTTCAGAAATAACCGCCGTAAAGCTTACAGTAAGTGCCCATGGATCTGTAGGATACGAAGCCCTAGACGCCTAAGCCTGCCTTCGTGCAAAGACCTCCTCAACCATTGATCCTAAGCCCTAAGCAAGCAAACAGTTGCACTTTAGCGCAGTACCAAAGAAACCGAATTCGGGGGTGCAGCTGGCATGGGGGGGATTCTTGAATATCGGAGTACTTCATTTATAGGGGAGGGGTCTTTAGAATGAGGGCCCTGATCAGGATCCTTCTATCCAAGGTTGATGTCGCTGACGATTACCTTAGATCGGGGTCCTGGTAGTGATTCTTGCAACCACGATTGCCTGCTACGAGCGTGGGGAACCTTGAATCATGCATGCCGCAGGTCATTGTCCACTAGCAAGGATGCGCCGGAAGTCGCACGAGGGGGGCAGGAAGCAAAGACGCCCTGAGAACCCAAGTAGCGACGTGTGCAAAAGGCTCCATGCTGAATCCCGATGATGGCGGGAGTAGCATCAGAAGACCATCGTAGCACTCCACAGGACCAGCCACAGAAGACATGAGGCATTGACTCATGGATTTTAGATTGCAGAGCGTCAGGCTGACTAGGGCGATCCAGACATGGGGCTAGGTCGCCAGCCGTAGGCCGTAAAAGATACCGAGGAAGGCTTGTGTGCGCAGATGGACATGTCATCACAAAGCAAGCTTGTTGGAAACATAAGCACATTTCAGCTTGATCGAAAATGTTGACCCTAAACCATACTAGACCTTGCTTTCCAGCTTCGAAAGGGACACTCGGATGCATTTGCAGTTTTAAGAGTAATATTGAGCTGAGGTCCTGTGGAGAGCTAACCCTGTCCATGTCCTCCAAGGGACATGCTGGCATTTGGGGGTTGTACTTGTAGTCTCTGAGTGAGCGCCCAAAGGGCACCAGCTTGAGACTTTGGGATGCAACATCAGCGCACTTAATACTTAGAATAGGGTTTTGTGGCCCATTAAACTATTTTCATAATAAATAACCCCAAAATAGTATTGGTAATTATTTCGGGTTAAGCGATGTTTGTTGAGATAGGAAACCGAAGGGATTGTCAAGCAGGTTTATGACTCGACAAGGCGAATGCCTCGGCGAGTGCTGTGTTTGGAGGGCGTCCTCAGCGCCAGAACGCGGGACAAGAAAGGCAAAGTCCGGCATTCCGGGTGAAGTTGCTTTTCTAGATTCCGGTAAGGTCACAAGCTTCAACACAACACTTGCTTCAAACAAGCTCCGGGTCGAACTTGCATGCATGCCTCGAGCCCCGAGGCATCAATGCCCAGTTCAGAAGGGTGGTGAGCCGTAACTCTGTGAGTCACTGGCACGGCCTTGTGGTGGCACTACACTCTAGCCTGGGAATGTGGCATGAACCCTTATCAGCATGCGCGCCATTCGCTCCTTGACTAGCGTTGGAAGTACAGCATCTTAGGCCCAAAGTAGTTGCTAGAGATTTTCATGCTCCCGCTGTCAAGGTGAGTCTTGCACTGAGAAAGTGTATGCTTGCCCGTGCCGCAGCCGCTTCAAAGAGCTCTCACGCCACCTTCGCATCGAGACACTTCCTACTGCTATCATGGCTCCGATGAAGGCAATGAAGGCGATGAAGGCACATTGGGTTGTGATCACCTCGCACTTCATTCGGCTTTTGCAGATTAACATTTCGAGAAGATGGTGTGTATTACTCGACAGCTCCTCACGGGACAGTAACTAAGTAGTCGGTGGTCCCATAGACTAAGCAGGCCATGCGCATGGCGTAATCGGGGGACTTGGGGCGGGCGCATGTTTGAGCGGCACTTGCCCGGGAGGGTCAACCTGCGTAAACTTAGACAGATATTCACAACCGAACTTTCTGTCTTTTGTGTTGAAACGAACTGTACGAATGCCAGTCTGGGGAAGTTTCGGGTTCCATCTAAGTGCTGTAAACCGCTAGGTACTGATTGCACTCTGCCAGGCCATGAAGGCTATGAAAGCCATGAAGGCGAGGCTTCTCTTACCTTTGGTTAGAAGGGAATGGAAGAATGGTAGTAATAGTAGTTATAATTGTACCCCATTCCTCCATTCCCTACTAACCGAAGGTAAGTTCTTGGCTCTAGCTCCGACCTCGCCGGCTTGGGATTTCGTGCTAAAGGCCCGAAGGCGGAGCACCGTGAGGACGTAAACCAGAACGGGGGCGGAAAGACACAGACACATAGCATAGTATGTCTAATACATAACAGATACGATGTAAACATATAGCATCTGCGGTATAAGCCTTAGTTAGGAATCATCCATCCACGGCGAAGGCAGATCAGCATGTTCCACCTAAGCTCAAACTTCGTTGAATGAAGTGATCTGTCTTCGGCGAGACAAGAACGCAGCTTGTTCATTCTTTGGCAGCTATCTAGCAGAACTAAGTGGTCTTGCACCGCGTCAGCGCAGATGCGGCAACCTGGATGCCTCTTGTCAGGCCATGAAGTCGATCAAGGCCATGAAGGCAGGTGACCGGGTGCGTTTGTTCTGGTTTCGGAAGACCTGCGAGCCTCTCGCATGGCCCTGACAACTATGGCAAGGCTGCATTGTGTCCGAAAGGGTTCCGTTGATCGCCGCTTCTGAAGGCAATGAAGAAGGCAGATGCCGAAGAGGCTCCCGCCATGAAGGCGATGAAGGCGCCCACAAGCCCCGCAAACCTACGGTGAGTCTGCATGTGCTGCCACGACGCAGCAACGAAGCCTGACCTTATGCCAACTAGTTTGACTTGATCGATGTCAGGACATGAACGGCACTCACGAGCTCTCCCCCACAGAAACTTTCGAGAGCTGCCTAGGATTGCGGTTTTAGTAGGTAAGACGCTGAGCTTTTCAGACACATCTTGCAACCATGTGCGGATGGGAGGCCATGAAAGCGATGAAGGCCTCCTGATTGTGCGCACACGAACTTTTCACATGCAGTCAAACTCCCAGCTGGGGCAGCGCGGTCTCGATTGCAGAGTGTCCTGTGAGCCACGCCCCTTCGAGAGCCTTGAAGGAAGAGCTTGGGTTCTGCTTTGAATCGTGAGCGCTCGCGTCTAGTCGCAGGCTATGAAAGCCATGAAGGCAATGAAGGCATGTCGGGGACGCTTTCTCATCAGAGCCCACTAATACGTCGTGCTGATTGCTGCATGCTGTGCAATGCTAGCCACCGGCGTGGTTCGGGGATGTTGGGTGATGACACTTGGATTTGTTGATAGCCGAGCTGCCAAACAGAGTAGTAAACAAATGGGTAAATGTTTTAGGACGAGCTTTTGCCCAGGCGATGAAAGCGATGAAGTGAGCAGTTAATCGTGGCCCCCTACCGTTTGAAAGCTTGCTACCAGGTCCATAGGGCTTGGCTCCAGACTGCACGCGGGCCCTTGTACAGAAAAGCTCTGCTTGTGGGCTGTGGGTACATGGCTGTAGAGGCATGGACGGGTCTAGATATCTGAGCAATGCAGTTACTGCAAGATATGTTGAAACCCAACAAACCATACTGGAAAGCCTGAACGCTTTGCGCCTTGACTTAGAAAGTTGGTCTTGGCAAAAAAACTGGACATCCCGCTTTAACGTGAGTAGCAAGCAAATGCAATGTCAACAGTGACTTGGGGCCACACGCAAGGAGCGGTCACAGACTTGGCGAGTTCACAAGATTGCTACGAGCACATGTAGGGAGGATTCGATAGGTTCACTCGAGAACTTCGAATGTATACGTGTATGAGTATCATTCTGATCATTATCGTTATTGCTGTCGGGTAGCCTCCTTGCACAGACACGTACCTTTTTTGGTCTTTTGGAATGTGTGATCCTAGGTTTGGGGCCTGAGTGCACTTGGCCTGCTGTCTCCTTGTGTTTCGTTTTGGATTGGAGGCAGGCTTCAGACGAGGCGCAGCTGTGTGAAGCTATGGCAAAGCTTGCAGCATCTAGAATCTAGAACATCGCAAATCTTCTGCATAACCCCCAACAGCGTCTACTAGTAGGGGTTCAGAGAACTTTGCTGCCATGGCGGATGAAGTTGCGACTGCATTGGAGCAAGTCAAGATGATGTCAACTACTTTGGAGGCGGCGGGCTCATTGACTGAAGGTCTGGGGACGCCATGCCGCAGTTTGGTTGAATCAATGTCTGTTTGAGATCTCGTGAAACTCATTGTCCCGCAGACATCGGAAAATTCAGTGTTTTGTGCCTGCGACATGCACGACAACACAGCATCAAATATGCAGTACGCGCATACTACTGCTACTACTACTGCTACTACTACTACTACTACTACTACTACTACCACTACCACTACCACTACTACCACTACTACCACTACTACTACACTACTACTACTACTACTACTACACACTACTACTACTACTACTACTACTACTACTACTACTACTACTACTACTACTACTACTACTACTACTACTACTACTACTACTACTACTACTACTACTACTACTACTACTACTACTACTACTACTACTACTACTACTACTACTACTACTACTACTACTACTACTACACTACTACTACTACTACTACTACTACTACTACTACTACTACTGCTACTACCTACTACTACTACTACTGCTACTACTAACTACTACTACTACTGCTACTACTACTACTACTACTACTACTACTACTCCTACTCCTACTCCTACTCCTACTACTACTACTACTACTACTGCTACTACTACTACTACTACGACTACTACTACTACTACTACTACTACTACTACTACTACTACTACTACTACTACCCCTACTACGACTACTGCTGCTCGATGACCACAACGACCACGACGACCACGACCAGTGCTACTGCTACTGCTAGTAGTACTACTTCCAGTACTAGTGTTGCTACTACTACTACTACTACTACTGCTACTACTACTACTACTACCACTTCTTCTACTACTACTACTACTACTACAGCTATACCTATTGCTACATTGCTACACTGCTACCCTGCTACTGCGGTTTCCGTGCTTCAGGGCTTCGAGCTGCATGCACAGTCCTCCATTTAGCTTAGCATTAAGGATTTGGGGTTGTGTGTCTACCACACGTAAACCTTGTACGAAACCACTGGGAGTCGCAAGTGAATCCCAAGACACGTCACAGCAAGAGTCACACAAGCCCGGGTGGCCTGCTTTGGAAGTATCGGTTGAAAGGGCTCGCCTGTCTCAAACTGAGAGCCTGGAACAGGAAGGGGCATCACGACGACTGGTGGGCTTGCCACTCGGACCAGCTTGAGGTGTGGTTCAGAGGGCTCAGCCTCTAGGGATTTACACATTGGATGCGCGGCTGGAGCGGAGTGCTAGTTCAAGAGTTCCTGCGGCTGAGCTTTAGATTTAGATCGTGTTGCCTTGCCGGTTTGCTTCCAATGCTTCGGTGGTTCAGTGGGGAGACTCTCAAAGTGCTTGCATCCCATTCCTTGAGGGAACCGAGGGCAGAATGTGACTTCGCTTTCAGGTACAAGTACAGTCGAAACACTGCTTCGTTTCGCAGTCAGCTTCGGTATAGCCGAGTTTCAGATGCGTCCTCTGTGATTCAACTACAGCAGTGCCGGGTCCAACTGCAAGCCCCAGCTTTTCACCCTAAGGCTGCAGTCTCTGGGAAATCTGGATCAACAGTCTTTGGTCCGATTCCTGGACATGGCGGAGGCCTTCAAGAAACCTGACATAACGGAGCCGCCGGATCCTTCCTGCACTTTCGCCTCGGTCCTTGTTATCGGCAACGCTGGACTGGCCGAGGAGGCAGAGGACGACGAGATGAGGCGGGCACAAGAAGCTTGCCTACTGGAGGCCCGGAGATGCAACCGCTGAAAAATCAGCCTTGCTGCGGTGATGGTAATCACAGTGAAGACGGTGACTCCGACGATGATGAGATTCGCACTGATGCTGAGAGGCGATGAGGCTGCCGATGCTGATGATGGCAACCTTATCTACACTCCTTGTCCGAGAGGTTCATACCGGATTTGTAGGTAGTCAGCATGCTACTTGTGCTGGTTACGATGACGATGTTCTCGACGATTATGTCTTTAGCTCTTATCTTTCAACAGACAGTATCCCGGTCGCTGATTCTACGACTGACCCTTGGCGACAACGACAACGACAACCACCACCAACACCACGACCACGACCACAACGACAACCACAACAATAGGAAAAACAACAACTACTAGTACTACTACTACTACTACTACTACTATTGCTACTACTACTACTGCTCCTACTCCTACTCCTACTCCTACTCCTACTACTACTACTACTACTACCACTACTACTACTACTACAGTACTACTACTACTACTACTACTACTACTACTACTACTACTACTACTACTACTACTACTACTACTACTACTGCTACTACCATTATTATTCTTATTCTACTACAAATCATAATGCTACTACTGCGAGCTTCTGGTGGACGCCTGCAAATCCACCGTGAAATCCTAGAGTCTCTAGAGGTCGTCTCAATCAGTATGAGCCCCCTGGTCTTTTACTGCTCCTACTCCTTTGCTGCTGCCACTGCCACTGCTACTGCTGCTCCCTTCATCTCCCTTCCCCCTATCATTAGACTGCCCCCTATCATCAAAGATTAGTTTCGCATTTGGCCCGGAATGCGGTCTGAAGACAACATCACAATCAGAGCCTGGTAGGGAGAGGCTGCGATTGCCTAGTGGTAGAGGGTTGGAGACATGTGACTAATTACTTGGCCTGTATGGAAGCTCCCGCTCGTTCTTCTCTTTCACTCTGAGTTTAAAGGTTACGTTTAGGGATTATCCAAGCGCCCGAAACCTCACGATTGCAAGAGCGAGTCTGCACCAGAACGTGTGAGTTGAGTTCCTTGCCCCCTCAAAATTTAGGGCAGTAATTCTTTTTGGATTGCACGAACTGCAGCCAGCAGGGGCCGCAGGAACCCAGGATGCAGCAAGGGCAGATTGCAAGTAGTAGCACCCCCAGCCCTCTTAATATGAAGGTGATATTTAGTATTTGGTGCGAGGTTTATCTTAGGGGAAGGGAGTATTACTACTGCTGCTTCTGCGCCTGCCTCGGTTCTGGCTATTGCTGCCAGGAGTGCTGCTGCTTTTGCTACAACTTCTTGCTGTTGCTTTGGCTTGTCTAAGTGGCCGTACTACATGAGCTGCACGTAACTATCTTG
Source organism: Symbiodinium sp. CCMP2592 (assembly GCA_905221615.1). NCBI lineage: Eukaryota > Dinophyceae > Suessiales > Symbiodiniaceae > Symbiodinium > Symbiodinium sp. CCMP2592. Next base: position 340,850 of record CAJNDT010006223.1, read on the forward strand.
GCATCAGTTTGGGTCCCTGCTGGTCCCTACCACCTTGCGTGTATCAGCGTCATTTGCCTTATGGAAGTATTGTTCTGCAGGCTGAGATGATTCACGAAGCAGCCATCCGTGCCGACTCGCGCTGTTGGACCGTGCTGAAGAAAAACCCAACACGCGACGAGTTTCTATTTGCGGTTGACGAATTCATCCGCCACATGAGCCAGCATGGGTCAGAGGGATCGACGCACCTCTTCTACTACACAGGGGATGGTTGCGAAATACAAGGTTTCCACTTCATTCCCGTCGATGCCACTCGGCCGGACCGGGATTACATTGCACTCGGAGAGATTATGGTGATGATCGACAAGAAAATCCGGGGACGCAATGTTTTGTTTTGCATCGACTCCTGCCGCAACAATCCCAACCATGAGACGGTCAGAGCCAAGTTCGACAATGAGCGCGGAATCGACAACCGCTACTGCTTACTCTTCCGCACAGCTGTTGGGAATGAAATCAATCAACTCGCAGGGGAATACTTGTCTGTATTTGCCCGGACAGTGGAGCTCCACATACGCCAGCTGGCATGTAGCCAGACTCCCGTGATTCCGGATTGGGTTGAGCAGATCGTACAAGCGATCAAGCAAGAAGATGAGCGAGAAGATCCTTGGGTTTCCTTCAGCCGGCCGGTAGGCGGCTCTTTTCGGACCATCCGCAGTTCGTCGGCTAGTAGCATCTCCTCCCGATCGCCGCTACTCGGAAGTACGAACACACGGGGCTATAGCATCTTCTCCGAGAAGCACAGCCCAGCTGTCAGCCCTCTGGACCCTCAGGACCCTGACCAGTTTTACGAGGTGGGTGGTTGTCAAAATTAGGATCCCTTTTTGGGTACCCTAAATACTACGTGCCGTACTATATTAGGGACCCCAAAAGGGACCATAATTTTGACAACCACCCAGGTCACAGACATCCGAAAGGCGCACCGCCGGAGAGTCAACCGCATGACTGCCCCAACAGTAGGGATCGCCTGTGGCTCGTCTTGATATGGGGGTACTTTGGGTTCCTTTAAAGGGGTACCATAAGGGTACTATAAGGGTTCCTTTAAAGGGGCTGGTTTAGGGTGTTTCCGAAAACAGAAACAAGGATCCTACTATATTAGGATGCTAGATTAGGGTCTCCTCTGTTCGGAAACTCCCACATGGTTCAAGCTGTGTTCTCTGTGTTTTGGTTGGGAAAGCATGCCTCAGCCTAAGAGCACCTCAGTCCGCACAAGACTTCAGCTTATGCCCTCATGTCTGCCTGCGAGGTATCATCTTGGGGAGCTCCGAAGGCAGATCAGCAGCAGAGGTGAAGAAAGACTTCGCAGTCCGCGGCATGGGCCCAAATTATTTCATCTCTGTTGATGGAAATCGGACAGTTCTGGTCAGGGAAGAGCTCTGTGCCTGGGACTACAACCTTGCATATTGGCGTGCGGAAGAAGTTAAAGAAGCTGGGCGGATACCAGGTACCGGCGACATCAATGAAGTTAAGTCCTACGCAGTGTCCATTGCTTTGGAGGGCGACGGCGAAGAGCCGTATCGTGAAGAACAGTACACCGCCCTCATCTCGCTGATGAAGCGTCTCATTGCAGCGTACGAGGCGCGCAGGGTTCTCTCGCGCGCGAATCAGCTGACTCATGAAGTTAATAACATGTACCCGTGGTGAGACACCCTTCCCTCAAGCGGAGATTTTCGCCCTTTGGATAGCTTTTGAAGCCCCTTCTTTGAACCCGAAATTCCCAAAAAGTGCGAGGTGAAGCTTTGGAACATCGTCGGTGCTGGGGAAATCATGCAGCCTCCTCCGAAAGCCCCCCAGCCTGGCCGACAATTCGAGCAGCTTTGGCCAAAAAGAGCCCGATAGAACCGCTGTATACCAAGCTCCAAATGCCTCATCCCGATATGATAAAACCCAAGCTTCCAATGCATCCCGGCACCCTCAACATAGAACGGTTGGGTTGATTGGACGAGCCGTGTACACCTCTGAAATAGCAGCCTAGAGGGCTACAAGACCAAGATCTGACGTCTCTCTCCAGACACATCCTAGTGAGTTTTGTGGAAACCTCAAGTCACCCCACCTTTTGAAAAAGCCTGCCTGAGGTGGGCCCGCCTTGAAACTGCAGGTTGTGCCTTGGCTGCCCAGCCCAGAACGCAGGAGCCGACTTCTTCTCATCGATTTCGGTTCACGTTGAGGCCTTAAGATGTTGGGTTGGGGAGTTGCGGTTTACTAGTAAAGTATGGTTGTGATTGTTGTCATTACTTCTGGTGTAAACATAAGCAATCGATGAGGAGAACAATGAGCTGCTCCATTATGATGCACCGTGCTCACTATGATTTGGATGACTTTTACTCGTGTTCTCCACCTTTGTCTAATTTGGATTGCTACGTTGGCTAGTTTGAGCAACTGTGTTGTGACATGATACATGGTGTTCCTGCATTAGGAGTAAAGACTTTTTGCTCGGCGCGTCAGGTTTGGCACATGGGGTGGGCTCATACACGTGCCAAAGCTTGTCAACGCCACGCCTCGAAGAGCAAGCAAAGATGCCTCTATACATGCCGACCTCGACTGTCGAATGGGTTAGCGAAGAGCAGGAGCAAGACATCTCCAAGCTCAAGGACTTGCTGCAAGAGTGGGGTTATGTCGCTTGGTCTCATTTTTCCCGAAAGCATCGCGAAGGGTTCTTCCGGGCGGAGCCGGGTGGATGAGTACATAGATGACAGACATAGAATCAACTTACTTGACTCCATACTTTACTTCACTCTACACTTGATACTTGACTCTACACTTGATACTTACTTACTTACTTGACCTCTATGACTGACTCTCTACACTTGACACTTGACTCTATGATACTTGACTCTACACTTGATACTTGACTCTATGTTATGCTTACGACTTACTTACTTACTTACTTACTTCACTCTACTTACTTACTTCACTCTACTTACTTACTTACTTGACACTTGACACTGGACTCTATGTTATGCTATCTCTATACTTACTTATACTTACTTACTTACTTACTTACTTACTTACTTACTTGACTCTATGCCTCTATGACTTACTCTCTACATCTCGGTATCTAATTCTCTCTTCTAAAGCCAGGGGTGGCACCGTTGTCGTCCATCGGGAATGCAACCCTTCCCCGGGATTCGCCTCCTCGGGCGTTCAAACGCGAGGTAAAGTTACACATTTTAGGGTTCCCGCGCAACCCTTCCCAGGGATTCGTTGCCTCGGGCGTTCAAACGCGAGGTAAAGTTACACATTTTGCGGTGCCCGCGCAACCCTTCACAGGGATTGGAACTCTCGGGCGTTCAAACGCGAGGTAAAGTTACACATTTTGCGGTGCGCTTCGCACCCTTCACAGGGATTCGCTTCCTCGGGCGTTCAAACGCGAGGTAAAGTTACACATTTTGCGGTGCCCGCGCAACCCTTCACAGGGATTGGATCTCTCGGGCGTTCAAAGGCGAGGTAAAGTTACACATTTTGCGGTGAGCTTCGCACCCTTCACAGGGATTCGCCTCCTCGGGCGTTCAAACGCGAGGTAAAGTTACACATTTTAGGCGCCCGGCGTAACCCTTCCCAGGGATTCGCTTCCTCGGGCGTTCAAACGCGAGGTAAAGTTACACATTTTAGGCGCGCCGCGCAACCCTTCACAGGGATTCGCCTCCTCGGGTGTTCAAACGCGAAGTAAAGTTACACATTTTGCGGGTGCCGCGCAACCCTTCACAGGGTTTGGGCGCAGCTCAACTGCATTTTGCAACCCTTCACAGGGATTGGAATTTTGCAACCCTTCACAGGGATTGGCATGGTCGAATGCACGAACGCTAGGTAAAGTTGCATTTTTTGATGTGCATTGAAATGAATTTTGCAACCCTTCACAGGGATTGGCGTGGTTGAGCGTTCGAACGCGAGGCAAAGTTGCATTTTTTGATGTGCATTGAGATGAATTTTGCAACCCTTCACAGGGATTGGCGTGGTCGAGTGTTCGAACGCGAGGTAAAGTTGCAATTTTTGATGAGCATTGAGATGAATTTTGCAACCCTTCACGCAGATTGGCGTTGTCGAGTGTTCGAACGCGAGGTGAAGTTACACATTTTGCGGTGCCTGCGGAACTATTCACAGGGAATCAATCGCTGAAACGCTAGGTAAAGTGCACATTTTAGGTGCCCCGCGCAATCCATGAGAGGGATTTGCCTCTTCGCGTGTTCTAATGGGTAGGTGTGCAACAGGTCAATTGGCAACCCCTCAGAGGGATTGGCAAATGCATATATGGATATTGGCATATGGATATTGGCAAATGCATATATGGATAATATATAATATACAATACATATATATATATATATATAGATATATATATATATGTATAGATAGATAGACATATAACATATATTCATGCGCTTGCACGGCGCTCACGCTGTCTTGCGACGGCGCACCGCGCCGCTGCCTGGCCGACGACTTCTGCAGGCTCGGAAGCGAGATTTTTTGCATGTGCCACATACTCCATTATCGTGACAGCATCTGCGCCTGTCATTGCACGTGTTTGACCGGCAGGCTCTGCTCGTGAGGGGCTGCATGTTGCAACATCTTCCTATACTGGTGTCTGTTGTTTGCCTGCCTCGTTTGGCTCCAAAAGGGAGACGAAAGGGAAAACGCGCTGCTTGGCCGACGACTTCTGCAGGCCCGGAAGCGAGATTTTTTGCGTGTACCACATACTCCATTATTGTGACAGCATCTGCGCCTGTCATTGCACGTGTTTGACCGGCAGGCTCTGCTCGTGAGGGGCTGCATGTTGCAACATCTTCCTATACTGGTGTCTGTTGTTTGCCTGCCTCGTTTGGCTCGAAATGGAGACGAAAGGGAAAACGCGTTGCAGCATTTTGCACACATTGCAGCATCCTACTACACCTAGTACGTTTCCTTGCCTGCCTCGACGCTGTCTTGCGAAAGGGCCGGTGTGGAGATTTTTCTCATCTTATCAGCTGACCATACTTAGGATAGCTGTTTGCCCGCCTCGACGCTATCTTGCGAAAGGGTCGGTGTGGACACTTTTTCATCTGAACATACTTAGGACAGCGCTTTGCTTGCCTCGACGCTGTCTTGCGAAAGGGCTCATCCCATGGCTTTGCTGCTGCGGAAGTTGCGCGCGGGTTATGCCAAGGAGGGCGAAGCCTGGCTCCGCGAGGAGCTGCGGAAGCAAAGCCGGGATGAGCTGCGTGGGGCTTGTCTCGCTGCGGGTGTGCAGCAGAAGTCAGCCGGCCGCACGCTTTCCAAAGCGGATCTGTCGGAAGCTCTATCACAGTGCATTGTCGGGGAGCAGGCTTCATGGGGAATCGGCGTTCTTGATGATTGTCCATGTCAGCTTCTGTTGCAGCGAGGCGTTAGTGGCGTCGCCAGGTGGGATGTTTTGTGCTTTGAAGTGGAGCAGTTCTTGCTGTCAGGTCGATGAACCGTCGCCGCAGCAAAAGCTGCAGGAGCTGCGCGCGGGTCATGCCGAGCAGGGCGCAGCCTGGCTCTGTGGCGAGTTGGAGAAGCACAGCAAGGATGAGCTGGTTGGGCTCTGCGTCGCTGCGGATCTGCAACGACACTCAGCCGGCCGCACGCTTTCCAAAGCGGATCTGTCGGAAGCTCTATCACAGTGCATTGTCGGGGAGCAGGCTTCTGGCGGGTTTCCTAGTGAAGTAAGGTGTTTCACTTCGGAACGGTGTCTTTCCAAATCCCTAATGGCTGCACTGCCTTCCGCTGCTGGACTCTCGGTGCCACGAGTCGCGCAGCAGCTCAGCGAGGTGGACCCGTTTGTGGTATAGGATAGATCTTAAATCCCCAATCATCCTTTGAGAGACCTGTGTTGTGACTGCCGCTTGGGAATGTTTGCCAGATGCCGCCGGGTTTCTTCTTCTGAGATAGTATACCTTGGGTTGATACACAAGGTGTCACCGAAGCCTGGGGCTCTCGATGAATGTCTGCAGCTACAACCAATCTTTCTAGAAGAGGCTCTGGACCACCGTGATCCCTGCATTAGTCCTACTAGGCCCTCGTGGATTATCCGGTGTGGATAGACACGAAATAAGGACCCATAAGCCTGTGGCGTTCCCCTGGAGTCTGTTGGATCGGCTAAGAAACATACGCTGGCCTGTTGTCATTTGACCCTCATTCCCTACTCCTTTCAGAGACCACTGTTGCGACTTCCGTTTGGGGATGTTTGTCGGTTGCCGCTATGTTTCTTCTCCCATGATACTATACCCTGGGTTGGTATAATGCGTGCTATGGAGGCTCGGGGATCCCGATGAACCTTTGCAACTACAATCAGCCGTTTTCACGAGGCTCCGGACCACCGTAATCCCTGGGATGACCTCTCCCGGCACCTCCTCAGGCCGCCTCTTCAGTGCTGGTGTCCCACTTCGCGCAGGCCGAGAGGAAGGAAAATGAATTGGCCCTCAGCCAGGTTGCACATCGCCTTCCGGATTGTCGCTTTGCAGAAGGTACTGTGCAACCGTAATCCCTGGGATGACCTCTCTCGGCACCTCCTCAGGCCGCCTCTTCAGTGCTGGTGTCCCACTTCGTGCAGGCCGAGAGGAAGGAAAATGAATTGGCCCTCAGCCAGGTTGCACATAGCCTTCCGGATTGTCGCTTTGCAGAAGGTACTGTGCAACCGCTGGTTTGGGCCGTGGCTTGCTTGCTTCGACGCTGTCTTGCGAAAGAGCGAGCAAGCAACGTGACTTTATCTCACTATGACTCTATGACGTTATCTCACTGTAACTCTATGACTTTATGACTCACGACCCATGGACTCTATGACTCTTGACTGTATCGGCATTTCGAGGTCCGGGTCAGGCTATGAGCCCTTACGCTATGCGTATCTCGATTAAGCGTTCCCACACATAGAGCATAGAGTGAACTACATCGAGTCAAGTGCATGGTACATAGATGACTCCATGACTCCGTGACTCTATCCCACTACGACTCTATGACGCTATCTCACTGCAACTCTATGACTTTATGACTCATGACTCATGGACTCTATGACTCTTGACTCTGTGACTTTACGACTCTTGACTCTGTGACTTTACGATCCTATACAGTGACTCTATCTCACTACGACACTATGACGCTATCTCACTGCAACTCTATGACTTTATGACTCATGACTCATGGACTCTATGACTCTTGATTCTGTGACTTTACGATCCTATACACTGGATCTATCATATAACCCCACAATCTTCGCTGATGATGCTTTCGGGCCAATTGTCTTCTAGTTATCATAGAAGGGCATCTATATACCTTTTGAGGTCAAGGCTTCGTGTTCAAGACGGTTCAAGGTGCTGGCGGCTTCAAGCCTTGCATTGTTTGATGCTTCTGTGGCAAAAACGCAAGAGCATTTGTTGGTTGGTGGAGAAACAGACGTGTGCATCCGCTGCTCGTGATTTGCAGCAAGAAGACGTTCAAGAAATGCAAAGGACGCAGTCCTAGTCGTCGTCGTGGCCGTGGTAGTAGCAGTACTAGTAGTCGTTGTCGTCATAGCATTAGCAGTGGCATTGTCAGTCCAAGCCGTCGTTGGAGTAGGAGTAGTACGGGGTGGTGGTCGGGTCGGGGTAGTGGTAGTGGTGAGGTAGAGGTAGTGGTACAGGCGGCGGTAGTGCTAGTGGTCGTGATCGTGCTCCCAGTAGCGCTGCCGGTAGCAGTAGCGGTTGTGGGGGTGGTGGTAGCATAGTTGCAGGAGGAAGAGTCATCAGCCGTCGTCGGGGTGATGAACAAATCACTCGTTCCAATCATACTTGCGACTACTGGCATCCTAATTTGCAGGCGCATGCAAGCGCCAAAACCTTGAGGTCCCAGATATTGGGTCCTGCAGCCCGAATCCCTGAAATCAAACCCCACTGCAGCAAAAAAGCACCCAGAAAGCCCGCAACAAAAAATCAACGAAGCCTGAACCCTTCGCCCAAGCCCTTGCAGCCCGAGGCTTGGGGCGATGACATCAAGAGCTTCGAGAGAAGGCTCGGTGCCTTCCGACAACGCTATCGCGTGAAGGCCACTGGGTATTTCCGATTTTGAGAAGCCGTAAAGACTGTCAACCTCCGTATACATATCCACAGCGGTAGTCGCAGTCGTCGGAGGGTACCCAAAAGAACTGATAGGCAGGGCCCCAGGGCATCCGGCTTGGGTTGGTTGATCCGCGATAATATTGAGTCTCTTGAAGTCCAGCCTAGGAACCAGACGAGGGCTGCGAACTGTCGCTTCACGATGTGGCTGCTGGGCTTTCAGCACGAAGCTCTAAATATATAATCTCTCCAGAAACCCAGAACCCCTAAAGTCTTGAAGCCACAAGACATTCAAAGCCGCCTTCAAGCCCCAAGTGTAGAAGCAATAGCCGTGGTCAGACTTGACGGCTTGTAGTGTGGGTTTGTGACATAGGCGTTCGATTCAGTTCGAAGCCTGGGAATGTCCCAGGGCTGCATATTTTTTCCCGAAGCGCCCAACCCTCTACTCCTCTTGCCCAAGACCGTACTTCAACCATGAAACGACTGTGGAGCTCCTATACTCTTGCACTCAAACCGCATAAGCCATGGACCTCTAAAGCACGGATCTCTAGAAACTTTTGAGCCTGGGGCTCTGATCCCCGAAACCCCGCAACCCCCCAAATTTGCGCCTTTTCGAGCCTAGGCTGCAGTCCGGTCTCTAATCGAACAAAGGTTGCCTGGCCTCGTTGGACTGTGCGCCTAAGTTTTCAGGGGTGGGCTTAGGGTGCTATAATACTGCAATAGTTGCATTAGGTGACTGAGGGGGAAGATTGAGTAGAAGCTAGCCTATTTGGATCTTTAGGTTTGCTGAGTGCTCGAGTTCTGAACATTTCAACCCTGCTACAGATTCTTTTCTTCGTTCAGCTCCCCCTCGGTGTAGTTTTCCAGGCCATTATTGAAGTCTACAAACGAAACGGGCGAGCAGGTAGTTCGAGAGGATTAGGTTCTTAGGAATCTGATGCCAGTTTTCTCGGGAGCCGACGGCAAAAGAAAAGCCATGCTCTACCTTGATAAATCAGCATGTTCAAACTGCAAGTCCCAAGCACTCGCATTTTTCAGTCCCTGTCATGTTGAGTTCTCGCAGACATCAGGAACGAGCTGAAAGCAGCAGTGGCCAGGACAGGTCCTGAATGCTCCGAGCCAAAGGGATCTTGACTTGAGGTGTTTGAGTGAAACACTTCTGTGATAATAACCGATTGCGACTGCCGTCCGTCTGGCGCAAAATATAGCTATAAACCCAATGTGATTCTACGTGAAAATATCAAGAGATGAAGGACGTTCAGATATTAATATATGGGAACTGAGAAGCATATACTACACATTATATAATTTGATTACACTACATTATCAGATTCTTACATCTCGGTTCAT